>JAFMOC010000023.1:1525000-2125000 GCA_019802505.1 Corydoras sp. C115 | reverse complement strand
GACACTTTTTGGCAGTGATTTGAAAGTGATTGCACATTGACTCATTCAAAATGTACCCTCAGGGACTCTTTTTTTTTTTTTTTTTTTTTTTACTACCCACATACTTGGGTTTACAATAAATCCAGCTATAATTACATGTGTGGGATATCTACAGGATATATAGACCTTGATATCTGCAATTTTACTAACAAATGCTTGTTATTAATCACTGAAGAGGTTTAGTTTATGTCTTCAGTTTATGTCTTTTATATATATAATTGCATCTTTTGATTATTTTTTTGCGCTACGTTTCCCAAAAAAGTTCCGCAGTCAACCATACAAGATCATTTCATTGTTGTGACTCAACTCAACTTTATTTATAAAGCAATTTTTAAACAAGGGATGCAACAATGTGCTGTACATTTAATTACATTCATTCATTAATTCATTATCTTCCGCTTTATCCTCTATTAGGGTCGCGGTGGGGTTCCCCATGCCCATCCAGGGGAGAACGTTTCGGGCGCTGGGCAGATACACCCAGGACAGGGCGCCAATCCATCGCTGATATTTAATTACAAGTTAAATATAAAACAAGAAACTTCACACGAATTAAACAATATAAGCATTAAAACAGTAAAAAGCAAAAAAAAAGACCATAAAGACCAATAAAACCAAAGTTAAATCAAGTTCTTACCTGTTCTTCTTCAGATGGCTCTGGGTGAGTTTCCACTATGACTGGTAGGTCTTGTATTGGCTGAACTTCTTCTTGTGCATCATCATAAGATGGTTCCATTAGTAAGGTGGATGGGCTGGATGTTTGGGGATGGGCTCTGGTCTCAGACATGTTTGGACTTTGTTCAATAACAGCAACCATATTGTCATCTTCAAACGCCCTGCATGTTAAAACAGTTTCAGTGTTAAAAAGGGGCATTTTTTTCATTGTCAAGTCCCATAAAGTTTTGTTTTTTTTATATTAATAACAGGTTATTAACTTGGAAAAACACAATTATAGCTCATAAAATTTAGATGTTGTAATGGTCACAGTATATTTCATATCCATAAATTATTATCTTGTAGAGGTAAGTAAGTTTCTTCTGTAAAATACATGTGCACCAGTATTTTGTGCATTCTAACCATTTTTCTATACATTATTAAATATTAAAATGTGTTATGTTAGACATGCCTGAGGTTGTAATGAACATAATTAGCTGATCTTTTTTTTTATTTGTATTAATAAGACTCACTTAAGGCACGGTGGCATAGTGGTTAGCACGTTCGCCTCTCAGCGCTAGGGATTCCCGGTTCGAATCCCCGTCTGGGTGCAATTTACATGTTCTCCACGTGTCCGCGTGGGTTTCCTCCGGGTTCTCCGGTTTCCTCCCACAGTCCAAAAACATGGATCAAGTTAATTGAGTTCTCTAAATTGCCCCCTATAGAGTGTGTATGTGTGAGTGAGTGTGTGCCCAGCGATGGATTGGCGCCCTGTCCTGGGTGTATCTGCCCAGCGCCTGAGACTTTCTCCCCTGGATGGGCATGGGGAACCCCACCGCGACCCTAATAGAGGATAAAGCGGGAGATAATGAATAAATGAAAGACTCACTTATTATCATATGTCTTTTCAATTGCAAGATGCTGTCCATTTCTGCAAGGACCACCAAGACCTCTTCGAGCTAAAAATTAGTTACTGAATTTTGGTTATTCATGGAAAAGGAATAAAAAGCTACTATTTTTACAGTTTTGTTTAACTCTGACCTGCTCGTCCTGAAGTTACCGCTGCAGGATCATTTTTTCGAAACAAAGAATAAAAGGCCATGGTAATGAAAATGAATGCCAAGGAAATTCCGACTCCGACAACAATAGGGATGTCATGCTTTTCTAGCACAGGCAACCAACTGTGTGATTTTTTCTTTTCCCTGCAAGATAAAAACACCAGATAACAGAAAAACATTCCATATTTTTGAATGTTTTGATAATTAACTAATGAAACTAATGATTTCATTACCTGGTATTGTCTGTGGTCTTCATTGGGGCCTTAGATGTGTTTTTCTTTAATGTATCAACAAATTCTGTTTTATTAATTTGGGTTGTCTTTGCTGTAGTAAGTGACTTTGCAGATTCACTTTCAGAGCTAATTTCCAAAGAAGCTGTGCTGATGAAGCTAGTTATTAGATCAGTAAACTGAGTTGGATTACTAATGGTTGCTGAGCTAGATGAGGTATGGTCCTGATCCATGTTCAGCTGCTGGTTTGGAGGTTCAACAGATCCCTGGGATGTCTTGTCTTGTGGGTTTAAAAGTTGGGTCGGCTGAGAGGCATACTGGGTGATTGGCAAAGACAGAGTGTTATCTGTGTGTCGTTTCTGTGTATGTGTTTCTTGCAGTTTCGTGTATTGGCCAGTATTCAATGGCTGTATTTTAGAAATATTTTTGGACTTTTGTTCTGCCACCGTCATGCGGTGTTGTTCCATAAAAGATGAAAAAGAGGTGACGTAAGGGATGGGAACATCAGCTGAATGTGTAGTAGAGTTTTTCAGGTAAACATCTGAAGCTGTGTAAGTAAAAACAAAAACAAGATTGAAGTACTTTGCTTGTGATGACTCTTATTATTTGATTTCCTTACACAATTACCCAGTTTAAAGTTGTAATTTGCTGGATCTTCTGGTTTAATTTCAGGTACCTGTGTTTTGGTAAAGGAAACAATATCATTTTTTATTAGTAATAATCCTTATTAATACTTTTACAAAGAAATTAATGTTGTTGAATAAAAATCTATTACACCATAATCAATAAAGATAATGTAAAGTAGGTTTTAAAAAAATGTAAATTCAATTCTGCTTATAATATAAGATATGATTAAGGCATTATGATTTAAAATACATTATTTAAGATTATTACAATAAGTTTTATTTAGGAAATAGCAATATAGCAAAGAATATGTACAAGTAGATCTTCGTGATAAAATCAGGTTTTCCATTGTTTTGCTTCAGTTTGTGAAACTCACCAAGTAAAGAACCTTAATATTGTATCCAAGTACATTATTTAAGGAAATGTACTTTGTTTCCACCACTGGCAAAGTGGAGGGCACGCCTTCTTTTTGCTTCTCAGTTCCACTTACAGTAAAGATGCACTTTGTAGTTATATAATAACACACTGTTTGTGGACTGGGCGGCACGGTGGCTTAGTGGTTAGCACGCTCGCCTCTCAGCAATAGGGATTCCCGGTTCGAATCCCAATCTGGGTGGAGTTTCCATGTTCTCCCCGTGTCTGCGTGGGTCTTCCGGGTTCTCCGGTTTCCTCCCACAGTCCAAAGAACTCCGGTTTCCTCCCACAGTCCAAAAAAAACTCAATTGATTAAGTCAATTGAGTTCTCCAAATTGCCCCATTTAGAGTGTGTATGTAAGTGTGTCTGTGTGAGTGAGTGTTCAGCCCAGCGCCCGAAACTTTCTCCCCTGGATGGGTATGGGAATCCCACCGCGACCCTAATAGAGGATAAAGCAGAAGATAATGAATGAATGAATGAATGTTTGTGGACTACAGTACATACTATGTACTTCCCTTTTACTCAGTTCTCTAATGGTCAGGACCCCAATAGTACCACCATAGAGCAGGTGTTATTTGGTTGGTGCATTAAACCTATCCCAGCAGTGTCACTGAGGTGTTTAAATAAACAACGGCAGCCTGCTGCACTAAAACACCCTCACTGCAGAAGTTTCACTGCAGAAGTGACAATACACAAGCCACCACCCAAATTATACCTGTTCTGTGATGGTCCTGACCAATAGAGAACAGAGAATCAACAGGGGACTAAAAATGTGGAGTGGAGAAAGAGTGGTACTGTACACAAGTAGTATTAACATATTGAAATACCAAAACTTATATACAGCATAATGTTTTTTCTGTATGATGAATATGCCAGTTATCACATTTCTTTTACTCACCTTAAATATGTCCACCTCAGGATCTGCTCCAGGATTTGTTCAAGTAAAAGAAAATAATAATCAGTATTAAAAATACTAAAGCTGCAGTGGGTCTCCATGTGGATGAACATTGTGTCAAAACGTTACTTACCAGAATAAACTGTTATAATTGATGTTCTTCTGTCTCGACCCATGTTATTTTCAGCAATGCAGTAATACTCTCCTGAATCTGACTGATGAACATTGGAAACATACAGTGTCTTGTTCTCTGTGAAATATATGGTATAAGTGTATGAAAGATTTATATTATATAAAATACACAGTAAACCAAATGTTTTGATTCTCTTACCATCAATATGCATCCGATGTGAAATTGAAAGCAATGTCTGAATACCACTTCTGGACCAAGAGTATTTAATTGGCGTGTTTCCAACAGCCTGGCATGGAAGTGTGATAGTGGCTCCTTTTGACACGTTTACAGACCCAGTGAACAATACAATCACCGGTTTGGCTAAAAGTAAATTCAAGATAAAAGTTTATCAGCAGAACAGAGGCTCTTTGCAGCTTGGAAAGTCTGGTATTTACCAGATATGCGCAGTCTAGTAGATTTTTGGTCCTGTCCAACAGAATTGAAAGCTGAGCATGTGTAAAACCCTTCATCATAATCTCTCACTGATAAGATGTGAAGAGTTGCATTTCTTACTCTGTAAAGAAAGCATATCTTGTGTTACTATGACAAGATTTACTACATTTACTTATATATAACACTACATATCCGCATATTTGTACCCTATTGTAACTCTGCCTCCTGTTCTTACAGACTTTCCCTCCTTAGACCACTCAATGGAAGGAATAGGGTGTCCTGACACCTGGCACTGAATCACCACCTCTGCTCCAATCACAGAAATCACTGCCAGAGGCCTGATCGTTACGGACGGTGGAGCTGTCAAGGTAAACAAACCAGAACCACAAAGAATAGTCTTCCTGTGATAAATGATACAGTCTATTAAAAAAACTAATCAAGCTTATAAGCAGAGCAAGCTGACATATTCTAAAGTTAAAAATAATAATTAACAAAATAATTCAGATTAAATTAAATGAAAATGGCTTAAAAATAGTCTTTTGAATTTTTATTATAATTCTAGTATATTTTGCAGTAAAGCATTACATCATCTTAATTTGTGGAAATAAATACATTCTATTTTTATATTTAAAGGAAAAATGAAGAGAAAATGTTATAAAATACATTTTTTAAACCAAAAGAAGGATGTGCTATGTAATGAACAACAATAGAACTACATTACATTTGGTCATTTAGCAGAGGCTTTAATCCAAAGTGATTTACAAGTATCCCAACCTCATGTATGGGGTCAGAACACAGGGTTACATACAGGATCTCTGGAACAAGAGATTAAGGGACTTGCTCAAAGACCCACATTGGTAACATCAGTGGACCTGGGATTTGAACCCACAACCTTCAGATTAATAGCCCAACACCTTAACAACTTAAGTACAACACCCTACATTTATATTAGTAAAGTAGTAGATGGGTTTATCCAAAAGAGACTTCCAAGTGGGAGAACAAGTAAGACAATGAAAATGTGACCAGCTAAGCTGCCTTATCAATCATGATCTTTAGTCTATCGGGTTTCAGTACCTAATCCCCCCTCCCTTTTTTTGTTTTTTTAGCCGCTGCTTCCGAAAAAGACACGTCTTGAGATGTTTCCTAAATATGTTGTCTCAGCACAAATTGTTTCACAAGAATGTGAGATCAAATGTCCACAAGTTTGTGAGAGACTCTAATGTATTAGAGGCAGTGACAAAATCAATTATTTTAGATTATAGAATATGAATTAGTTTAGTTACACATGAAGCAAAGATTTAAAGCCTTATTCATAAAGTAAAAACACTTTGCATCAGGTATTACTGGGAAACATGAGGTGTCTGAATGGTGGATTTTTGAATGGTGGAATGGTGGTAGTGTAAGCAGCAATGCTTTTTGTTTAAAAATCACTGAAACAGAGCATCACTGGTTTATATTATTGTTCATATTAATTAGAAATGTTTATTTAACCAGGCGTCTGTGGTAGTTGGGATGTTGGTATATCAATCTAAAGGTTGTGGGTTAAAAGTCCAGAGTCCACTGAAGTTATAAATGTGGGTCCTTTAGCAAAACTCTTATTCCTTAATGCTCCAGATTGCTGTAACATAGCCTACACTATGTTAATCCAATCAAGTTGGGATATTTGTAAGATGCTTTGGATAAAACGTCTGTTTAATAATTTAATGTACAGTAATGTAATTTAGAATTACGTTAAAATCGACAAAACTGGTTGAAACTATGGCAAAATACTCACACCAGGGACAATGTAGTAAGTCAGAATGTAATAAGATATATCTCTGATATTTCAAAAAGGATACATAAAAAGGATTACTCACTAACAGCCATACCAAGTAATGTTTTGGTAACAGACAGTATTATTATATTAAATACAATAAGTTATTCATAACAGCCATCAATGTTACAAATTTCTAAATTTTCTAGATTTTAGGTGAAACAGTGAAAAAAAAAACAAAAGCTAAATTTAGACCAGGTACAAGTGTATAGTATACAAGGCAAATAGGCCTCGGTTAAACACCGTAATACTATTGAAAACCAAAAACCTACCCAAAACAACCAGAATTACTTTTCTAGATGACACAACTCTATGTAGAAAAAAATTTGCAGCCTGACAAAAATATGATCCCATGTCTGTTTCTTGCACACTGAAAAGAGAAAATGTATGAAGACGTTTATAAAAAAAGTATTTAGTATTTGACTAGTATTTGAATTAGTCACAGACACTGGCACCTGTGGAACAGCAGGTCTCCATTCGATTGCATGGAAAAATGTGATTTAGGGTGAAGAAGTCGATTGTTTCTATACCAAGAGACATTGGCTGGGGGTTGGCTGTGTGGTGGTCTGCAGGTTAGAGTCACATCGTCGCCTTTTCTCACTGTTTTATTGACAGGTTGCAGAACAAAGGTCCAGTCCATAACTAGAAAAGTTACATGTTTATTCTTTAGTTTATTATGTTTATTACTAAGCATTGAGTTTTTATACATTGATTTATTTTTATTATGTACAACATTTAAAAAAAACTTTTGTGGTCGATTTGTTGTGAAGTACAGTCATGTCCAGACAATCTGGAATTCATATAATTCTAATCTCATTATCTTCGGCTTAATCCTCAGATAGGGTTGTAAGGTGTGAAGGGGCTTCCATGCCCTGCCCATCCAGGGGAAAACGTTTTGGGTGCTGGGTAGATACACCCAGGACTATCACTGGGCACGCTCACTCACAAGGACACATACACAATAAAACTAAGGGCAATTAAGTTAGGCAATTTAATGCAGTACTAGTATACTATAGTACTATGCTATACAATACTTGGTACGTGTAAATTATCAAAGCAGTTTGTTATGGATCATGCACTGTGCAAGGAAATGGGCCTTCCTAGTACTGATGTGCTAAAGTTGGAACCATATATTGTAATTATATATAATGTATTAAATGTATAGTAAAAAACTTTAAAAGTATAAATATATTTGGTCATATATGCTCACTTAGATCTTGTACATTAATGAAATTGTTCTTTTGTATGTTTTTAACTGCAGGACATACCTGCAGGTAGAAGGTAAGCAGGCTTTGATCTCAGGCTCCCCTCGGCATTGTTAACCTCACAGTAGTAGAATCCCTCATCCTCTGGTAAAATCCTTCTACAAACAGTTTCGAGATTAATTTAAAAGTGAAATTAGCAGATTGTGGACCAGATTGTGGACTTGCTAGAAACAAATTGTATATATTATATATTGTATATATAAATATATTAATTTGTTTGTCATTTGAAGAAAAACAACATAATTATGAGTTGTTAAAGGACAGTTTCAGTAACTTTCACTGCAGTTTTACAAAGAAAACAGTTAAAGCAAAATTCTTAATCCAGTTCTCAATCCTACAATAAGGTTGCTGTAGGGTTTCCCATGCCTATCCAGGTTAAAGCGTTTTGCGTGCTGGGCAGATACACCAAGGACTGGGTGTCAATCCATTGCTGGGCACACTCACATATTCACACAGACACACACTATATAGGGCAATTTAAAACCCACACGGACACAGGAGGAACATGGAAAATCAATCCAGATTGGAATTCGAACATGGAGCCCAAGCGCCGAGAGACGAACATGCTAATTGCTGCGCCACCATCCTGCACTTTCAAGTAATGTTACAAATAATAATATTAAAATTCATTCATTCATTATCTCCCGCTTTATCCTCTATTAGGGTCACGGTGGGGTTCCCCATGCCCATCCAGGGGAGAACATCTCGGGCGCTGGGCTGATAGACCCAGGACAGGGCGCCAATCCATCACTGGGCACACACTCACGCACACAGACACACTCTATATGGGGCAATTTTGAGAATTCAATTGACTTGATCCATGTTTTTGGACTGTGGGAGGAAACCGGAGAACCCGGAGGAAACCCACGCAGACACGGGGAGAACATGGAAACTCCACCCAGATGGGGATTCGAACTGGGAATCCCTAGCGCTGAGAGGCGAACATGCTAACCACTAAGCCACCGTGCCGCCTAATATTAAAATACTACTTTTAAAATTATCTAATTATTTACAGAGCACATAGTTTAATATAACTTTTTAAATAGAATCTTAAGCAATTATTTAATTTCATTGAAAGATCAAATGCCCCAAAAAGATGTGTGTGTGTATGTGTGTGTGGCAGGGATGTTTAAAGACCGAATCTTTCTCTCTTACTCAAATATAAGCAGTTGTCCGTTGTCTTGAAGGTCCAGTCTGGAGGTATTGACTAACGTTTGGTCATCTTTAAACCACTGTACTTTTGAAACAGGAAAACCTTTAACCACACAGTGCAGCACTGCTTGCTTTTCAACAGGTACTGTTGTATTTACAGGGCCCTGTGTAATATTAAGGCCCATACTAACCCCTAAAAAACAAAAAACAGCACATTTATTCAAAAAAAATATTTAAAGAATCAACCATTGTCTGATTAATTTATATAGCAATGCAAACTTACCACCTACTCTTAGGATTGCTATGCCACTTTTTTTACTTAAATTCAGTAAAGGATTAACAGTAACGCAGATGTAATGGCCTTGGTCTGCTTTTGTAATGTTGACTAAATGCAGTGTGCTTGTCGTTTTTCTTTGTTTACCCCCTCCATACTGACCCTTTAAAAGAATAGACAGACATGAAGTTACAACTCATCAGGAAAGTGTCGTGCACGCTCAGGAGAACATAACATTCATTCATTATTTTCCGCTTAATCCTCTACTAGGTTCGCAGGGGGGTGTCTTATGCCCATCCAGAGAGAATGTTTCTGGTGCTGGGTGGATACAATCTGGATATGGTCCAACTATTGACAGGCTCACTCAGACAGACACACACACAAACACATTCTATATGGGGCAATTTAGAGCATTCAATTTCCTTGAATCTATGTTTTTGGGCTGTGGGGAGAAACTGAAGAACCCAGAAACGTGGACATGGGGCTAACATTGAAACTCCACCCAGAATGGGATTCGAACCAGGATCCCAAGTGCTATAGGCGAACGTGCTCACCATTAAGCCACCCTGCTGCCCGAGGACATAACAAATATTTAGTTTTATTCTTTGACTTTGTTATTGTGTATATGGATTAGAAAAATACCTCCTCATTGTCACTTTTCATAACAACAATACTTTATATGCTACAATATGTATAGGATATATAATAACACAATATACCATTAAATCTGTCTGTAAGAATGCATTAGTATCAGTTTTTTGGGTAGGTTTTGTAGGTTTAAAAAAATAAATAAATAAAATAATAATTATAATAAAACCTTTATATTATTGCAGATAAAACTGTGGTTTGGTTGGGGTGGATGACTGAAGGTAATTCAATTGAACATTAACATAAACTTAAAATATAACATAAAAGTGTTGTTTTGCAAACTTTGGGAGCTCCTTATTTAATTTTTTTAAATACCTTCACATAATTTGAGTGTGAGATCATTTAGCAACAAGAACATAGCATAGCAACCGTTCAACTAACCGTGACTTTAAATTATATACTGCCATCTAGTGGATTGTTAATATCTTACATTGTCAATAACAAATAAGAGCTTGAGAACCTGAAGTTGAATTCCACTTGTGAAAATTTTGCGGTTCTTCATCCATGAAATATTAGCAGGTGGAGAACTTTCTCCTGACACACACTGGAAAAACACATCTCCTCCGCCTTCCACATTCTGAGAACGAGGACTGAAGAACACATCTTCCAAATCTGCTGGAGATATTAAGGAATTGTCTTTATTTTTAACTTTTAAAATAAACTGGTAAGTAGTGTCACCATATTACATTAAAACAAAATATTTATTAGAATTATTTATAAGAACATAGTAGCTCATCTTACTTCATAGTGCCTGTTATATGCGTAATTTCCCAGCGTTGCACATTGTAGCTTGTAGTTCATATGTGTGCAAAACTCCTAGGCACTGACTCTGGCCTACAGGACAATCTCTGGATCTGCCCCCTCTTACCTTCATTCTATATTTCCAAAATACACTCCAACTCATTCACTTCACTATAGTGATGAATGTCTCACTCCGTATCGTTCACCACTCCTAAATGGTGGAACGATCTTCCCATCTCTGTCCGTTAGGCTTGATATAAAAAAAATTAAAAGGGTGAAATCGGATAATGATCAGGTTTGTTATTTCTACATTTGTTTTTTTAACCACTGACTTGTGTTGTTCTCTCATTTGTCAGTTGCTTTGAATAAAAGCATTTGCTAAATGTACTAAATGTAAATCAGAAAAAGGCAATATGGAAAATGCATATTATACTATATATGATGGCATGGTAGTACACAATAAAAAAAGAACAGTCAACCTAGAAAAACTGCAGGCCTGTGTGTACAGCAATTTGCAGCAAAACCAATACCTAGCTGCATAGAACTGAGTACGCACATGCTTTGCTGACTGTGACATGGCTGCTGATCTGATAGCTTCCTTTGTTAGCGGTGCAAATATACCCTCCAAGGTCACCATCCTTTAACTCAGGAAAGAACAAGGATCCATTGGCCATCTGCTGAACTCCAACCATTATTCCTGTATACTCTTTTGTCCACACCACTGGTATCTCCATCTTTGAATGGCTGTCATGCACTTTACAGTGCAGCATCAGTGGCTTATTGAGCACTCCAACAGCATCCTTTGGTCGGTTTGAGAACACTATGTATAAAAATACATAAAAATATTTTAGGGGGAAAAATATACACAGTTATAATTAGAAATATAATTATAAAAATTAACACTTAGTAGGGCGGCACGGTGGCTTAGTGGTTAGCACGTTCGCCTCTCAGCACTAGGGATTCCCGGTTCGAATCCCCATCTGGGTGGAGTTTCCATGTTCTCCCCATGTCCGTGTGGGTTTCCTCTGGGTTCTCCGGTTTCCTCCCACAGTCCAAAAACATGGACCAAGTCAATTGAGTTCTCCAAATTGCCCCATGTAGAGTGTGTTTGTGCGCGTGTCAGTGTGTGTGAGTGTGTGCCCAGCAATAGATTGGCGCCCTGTCCTGGGTGTATCTGCCCAGCGCCACAATCTCCCCTGGATGAGCATGGAGAACCCCCCCCTCGACCCTAATATAGAATGAATGAATGAATAACACTTAGTACATACTTAGATCAATACTATTTTATCACTGCTGATTTATGCCATTTGGTCACATTTCAGATAAGTCATTAATATTTTTATTAATCATTTTAATTTATATTATATTATATTACAATACAAATCAGTTAGGGTTTAAAAGTTCACTTAACTGTTTATTAAACTATGGTTAAAGGTGAATGCAGTTACAGTTATAGAATGCAGTGAGGTTAACTCTAAAATATGCTTGAAAACAAAACTTAATAATAGCAAGTATCTGTACTTTGTTTAATATACTGACTTCATGCGTTGTTTACTATGGATAATTTTACAGTGTGCCATTTTAGACTGTGTAAATCATTTAATAATATATTATTATATATTTTTATTTACTATCTTTACATTTTTAAGGCATTTTGTGGCTTTTTAAAGTGAAAGCCCAGTGTGGACACACATCCCACTTTGAGTGAAAAGGTAGTTTGAAGTCTACTGTTGCTAGGTTACAGGTGCAGCAGCACCATGCTTTGGCAAACAAATGGAAAATTAGCATATGATACATTCAGCTAACAGGGCCTTTATTATCACAAATGAAATTAAACCTGGAAAATACAATACCTTCAAGACAAGCACGTGCCCCTTTTCATAAAATTTTAAATCTATGATCTTTAAATGTAGGGGGTATTTTTATTTTTAACTCAAACACTAAAATGTGAACACAGTTATTTGACAATTTGATTTCCCGTTCAGGACTATATGGTTAGTTAATTAACATGAATCATATTACATATTCTATTATATTGTTAGTATGAAGAAAAGACGTACCTAATTCAGACTGAGATGGAGTGATCCCAACAGAATAAGACAAAAGTAACAGCCAGACTGGACAGGGCATCTGTGCAGAGATAAATGGAGAAGACACCATGCTGTCCCTCTGTGCCTTCTATATGAATATTCTCATCCATAGCATAATTTCGAAGATTTCAAGATGCCAGCATCTGTAAAAAGACAAGGCAGAACCAAACATTTTTATATGCATGTATTTTATTAAGGCATTGTGGGGCAGCAGCTCATATTTATATATTTTAAATAAAATTTAGAGATTAATATGGTTTAGGCGGCACAGTGGCTTAGTGGTTAGCACGTTCGCCTCTCAGCGCTAGGGATTCCTGGTTCGAATCCCCATCTTGGTGGAGTTTCCATGTTCTTCCCCGTGTCCGTGTGGGTTTCCACCGGGTTCTCCGGTTTCCTCCCACAGTCCAAAAACATGGATCAAGTCAATTGCCCCATATAAGGTGCGTCTGTGTGAGTGAGTGTGTGCCCAGCGATGGATTGGCGCCCTGTCCTGGGTGTATCTGCCCAGCGCTGAGAGGATGGACATGGGGAACCCCCCATGACCCTATAATATAGGAAAAAAGTGGAAGATAATGAATGAATGAATGAATGAATATGGATTAATAAATATATGGCTTAATAAAATTAGACAGGGAGATTTTTCTTGCCACTGTCGCTTCGGTTTGATCTTTAGGGGTTCAGGCTTATAACACTGTAAAGCTGCTTTGTGACAATGAACTATTTTCTTATTTTTTATAAGAAGCGCTGTATAAATATACTAATAGAACTTGAACTTGTTTTTTTCTGGCACTTTTTGGGTAAAAAGCAGTAAAAAAAATAATACATTCAGATCTATTTAGTATTCAAGCATATCTAACTTACTTACTGAAATGTTTTTAACTGTGAAAGGAAATCAGATATCCCACAGGGAACTCATGCAAACATGGTAAAAACATGCAAATTCCTCACAGACAGGACCATAAAATCAAACCCAGATCCCTCCTGCTTTAGGACAATGATCGCTGATTTTTACCAGTACTGTTTCAGTACTGTTCAGTAATTAATTAGAAGAAACAAACTGATGCTCTTGTTTTAAAGTGTATCTATTTCTGTGTGTGTGTGTGTGTGTGTGTGTGTGTGTGTGTGTGTACATGTGGGTTGATTACTAAACGCTTACATTGATTCTAACCATTTTTCAAATTCCATCTATTATCTTCCGCTTTATTCTCTACTAAGGTCGTGGTGGGGTTCCCCATGCCCATCCAGGGGAGAACGTTTCAGGTGCTGGGGAGATACACCCAGGACAGGGCGCCAATCTTTCGCTGGGCACACACTCACTCACACAGACACACTCTATATGGAGCAATTTGGAGAATTAAATTGACCTTCATCCATATTTTTGGACTGTGGGAGATAACCGGAGAACCCGGAGGAAACCCACGCGGACACGGTGAGAACATGGAAACTCCACCCAGATTGGGATTCGAACCTGAAATCCCTAGCGCTGAGAGGATCATGCTAACCACTAAGCCACCGAGCCGCCACATTTTTCAAATTCATTCATTCATTCATTCATTATCTCCCGCTTTATCCTCTATTAGGGTTGCGGTGGGGTTCCCCATGCCCATCCAGGGGAGAACGTCTAGGGCGCTGGGCAGATAGACCCAGGACAGGGCGCCAATCCATCGCTGGACACACACTCACTCACACAGACACACTCTATATAGGGCAATTTTTGATAATTCAATTTACTTGATCCATGTTTTTGGACTATGGGAGGAAGCCGGTGAACCCGGAGGAAACCCACGCAGACACGGTGAGAACATGGAAACTCCACCCAGATTGGGATTCGAACCTGAAATCCCTAGCGCTGAGAGGATCATGCTAACCACTAAGCCACCGTGCCGCCCCATATTTCAAATTAACCCATTTAATTTCAAAATATTCCAATGGTTTTCAAAATGTAAGGTGTAATCTCATTAAACTTCAACATGGTTTAAAAGACCAAGAAAGAATCTTCTTTTAATAAAGTTCCACCACAGAAGATGATGGCAGCTAGTTGCTTTCTGCTGTACTGTGTATTCCTGTTATGGTTGTGTATTACTGGCACCATTATCACAAACCATGCTTTGTACACTACACACCTCTTTAGAGCCTTCAATGGACTGGCCACTTTAGGGCATGTAGCAGCAGCCCCTCCACTCGCTGTTCATGACATGAAAAGAACAGAACTGCTTTGTACCTAGAGGATCAGTTAGCGAGCCTGTTAAGGAACACTTGCTGTCTGATCATGCTGGGCTTTCAAAGCTTTGTGTCCATGTAAGGCACTCGCCGACTTAATGTTTTCCTAATTCAACCTGTTTCTGCGAAGAAGTGTGCTGTGTGTCCAAATAATTAATTGAGCAGATATAAGGATGATGCAGTTTATTAAATTTACACCAAATATCTGTCTTCATATTACAGTAGACATATACTAATATAATTGATAAGACCAATGTAAATGTAAAATCCCATTAAATCCTTTTTCAGTTAGAAGGAGGTAATACTTGGTGGCACGGTGGCCTAGTTAGTATGTTCACCTCTTAGTGCTAGGGATTCCCAGTTCGAATCCCAATCTGGCTGGAGTTTCCATGTTCTCTCCATGCCCGCGTGGGTTTCCTCCAGAGTCCCCCATTTTCTCCCACAGTCAAAAGACATGGATCAACATAAACTGAATGCTCCAAACTGCCCCATATAGAGTGTGTTTGTGTGTGTTTGCGTGAGTGTGTACCCAGCGATGGATTGGTGCCCTGTTCTGGGTGTATCTGCCCAGCACCTGAAACATTCTCCCCTGGATATGCATTGGGAACCCACCCCGCGACCCTAGTAGAGGATAACGCAGAAGGTAATGGAGGGATGGATGGAGATAATACCAGCTTGCGTTGGAATTGAAGACCATACATTTAAGGTTTCACTAAATCTAAAACATATTTGTGCCATCTTAATCTAGATATTATAATCAGTAATTGCTTTTAGATTCTTGTAGAAAAACTTGTATTGCAGAAAAACTAAATGTTACTGGATAGACATACCTACATGTTTCCATAATAGCTGTCTATTTGATCCATGCTGCTTACCATATACCAGTACGTTGTAGTTCTAAAACACCTGTTTTCTCTACATATTATATTATTCCCTTTACTATGTTATTTATGGTCAAGACTAACATGGAAAAGCCCATCAGTCATAAACTACTAGCATGTCCAGTAATCTATAAAAACATATAAAATTCAGTTGTAAACGTAAACATTAAAAGGAATTCAGTATAATTATGGAGTAAGTAAACATTTGGACATATGACATACTCAAAAAACGAGAAATACCAATACCAGCGTCACAGCCTGCAAATACTTGCTACTGTCATTGCTTTGCTGACAATGTTTGATCTTTGTACAATGCCACAAGTTGCATCAGAAGATGGACAAAACCTTTGGAGTTGTGAAGAGTCACCTGTGAAGCCAAAAATGTATCACTATCCTTCTAGGAAGGAACTCCTTTCTGAAGTATTGGACATTTTAGTTCAGTAATTTCAGTCCTGGCGACACAGTGGCTTAGTGATTAGAATGTTCGCCTCTCAGTGCTGGGAATCCAGGTTTGAATCCCAATCTGGGTGTCCGCGTGAGTTTCTTCTGGGTTCTCTGGTTTCCTCCCACAGTCCAAAAACATGGATTCAAGGTAAATTAAATGCTCTAAATTGCCTCTATATAATGTATGTTTGAGTGTGTCTGTGTGAGTGAGTCTGCCCAGCGTAAAGATTATCCCCTGGATGGGCATTGGGAGCCACCCCCACACCCCTACACACTCAAATGGTTAAATATTAAAGGTCATATATATATTTATATTTGGGGATTTAGTGGTTAGCATGTTCGCCTCTCAGAACTAGGGATTCCTGTTGGAGTTTCCATGTTCTGCCCATATCCGCGTGAGTTTCCTCCGGGTGCTCTGGTTTCCTCCCACAGACCAAAAACATAGATCAAGGTCAATTGAATTCTTCAAATTGCCCCATATAGAGTGTGTGTGTGTGTGTGTGTGTGTGTGTGTATGTGTTTCTGTGTAAGTGAGTGTGTATCCAGCGATGGTTTGGCGGCCTGTCCTGGGTGTATCTACCCAGCGCCCGGAACGTTCTCCCCTGGATGGTCATGGGAACCCACCCGCGACCCAAGTGGAGAATAAAGCGGAAGATATTGTGTATGTATGTATACAGTATATATATATAAGGTCATATATATATATATATATATATATATATATATATATATATATATAATCTATGACCTTTAATATTTATCCATTTGACATTAATCATTAGAAATGCACTGACTGTCATAGATTCAGTTAATAATCTCCCTGATGGTTGACAGGAGTGTCATGAATGTGTACTTGAGCGCCATGACTCATCTGGCATGAAGGAAAAGACAACGGGTGGTAGAGCTAATGGGACTTACCGCCAAGAGCTGGGGGTGTGTGTTTGTTTTGGTTAAACTACCCCCTATTTAAAGTGCAAGCTATTATCAGTTCATTAGGGTTGTAATTAATTTCTCCCAAATCTTGATATAGTTATACTGTTATTAAGGCACCATCTGGTGCTTTGACTGCTTTAACAATTCAAATCTACTGTCATATTTATGACTGATAAGACTATTTTGTTGTCTTAATGAAAATGCAGAACAATCATTTGGAAGCTTTATATTGATGTGCAGTCGACACTAGAAAGTGACACACACACACACACACACACACACACACACACACACACACACACACACACACACACACACACACACACACACACACGTTGCATTGGTTGTAGGCAATGCATATTTAGTGGTGTTTTTTGTCTCAAAGAACTGGGAGATTTTTAGATTTCTAGGAATTTTTCACAACATTGTAAAAAGGTTTTAATTATTAATTTAAACATTTGGCTCACCATAATGATTCTTGATTTTATTTGCTAAGATTGAATCTAACACTTATGCTCTCGTCTGTTACCAGCTGTTTCAAAGTTGTCAATAAACATGTATATACGCTTTAACTCTTACTTTGTTTCATCTTTTTAAATGAGTTGTAGGTCAACTGAAAAATAATTTTACTGGTAAATAAAACATTAGCAATATTTTCCATGTATTTTTGACACTTATATTACATTTCTAAAGAATAAATCAAATATTATTGCTGTTATTATTACATTTTACAAAATATTTTTTCATTTTAAATGGGGTTTGCAAATTGTATTGAATGCATTTACATTTAATCATTTAGCAGACGCTTTTATCCAAAGCAACTTACAAATGAAAGATTACAATTATTAAGGCTAAATTATAATGATATTTTCCACATTGGCTTATAATATTCATTAGAAGAGTTTGTAGAGTTCTATTTAGCATCTGGACAACTGTAAATGGTTTTATTAGCATTTGCTTTGTGGCACAGTGCATGCACATCACAGACAGACATACAAACGACCAATAATGAGTACTATCATTTTAATCAGTTGGTGCACAGTGATAAAACCTTAGTTTTAAAGCATGTGTTTTTTTATTTAAATTAATTCCAATAACTCGAACGAAACAAAAATTCTTTAAAAGCATCCTTAAATAATCTTTGCCATTGTGTGTAAGACATTTTTTCATCTGTAAAATGTTATTCAATAAAGATTTATATTACACATTTACAAAGTAACACATTTATTTTTTTCTTAAATAAAATAGAGAATAGAGAGTACAAATGATAAAATGGGAGCTGGAATGAAGTGTGCTTACCTGGGAATGATGAAATGCCCAGCTTCTGTTCGGCATCACTAACAGCTTGTTCTGCATACAGCCTCCTCTTCACAAGTGCATAGGGTTAGATCTCATTGGGCCCACCCCCACCCACAAACACACACTTACATACACACACACACACATACACACACACACACACACACACACACACACACACACACACACACACATATATACAGAGAGCCACAAATGGTTTCAAAAATTTTAAAGCCTAAATCAAAGCCCTGCATGTGGACACGTCTAAATAACATGTCACAAATGCGGTGTGAATCTTTTATCTGTTTTGATAAATCAGGAATGCATAATATTACCCTTACTCATTAAAAAAAATATATTTACATAAAAATATTTATTAAGAATCCATGTGCATGTTTTTTAAGTATACATTTCATTCTTAAAATTTGGAAGACTTTTTAAAAGAAAACTAAAAACCTGTCATTTATAAATTAACCAGACACAATTACAAAATAATACAGTGTTTTTAATTGTGTATTTAACTTTATTAAGTTTAATAAAATACATTTTAAAATCAAAGAAAAAAAAAATTAAATCCAAGAAAAAAGAAAAACTTTAAGCAGGGTCAAGTTATACGTTATGCAAAGTTCCACAATAAGCAGGTACAGTGATTGAGGTGTATTGAAGAGTGCAGGCTTACAAAAAATAGATTTAGTGAGTAAACTCAGTGTGCCTTTGTTTAATTATGCTTCATTTAATCATTATGGAAAAAATAACAAAATACATAATAAAAGATCCAGATACTGATTAAACCTAATTATATCCACACCACTTGCAGTAAACATGTTTTATAACTTAGTTACTTGTAAATAGTTTTTTTTTTTTTTTTTTTACAGTTTTTTTAATGAACAATAAATTGCTTGATTAGTTTAACTTATATATATATATATATATTTTTTTTTCCTTGAAACCCTTTTTCCTTGAAACATGCTTTTTCAGCAAATGTTTCATGAGGCAAAAGACATTCTTATCATTGTGTCTCTGTAACTTTGCTACTTTAGCATAATACAAAACCAGATGGTGATAAACTACCATTTTCAATTTTCACTCTTTGCAAATGTAAATGTATGTCTTTTCCTTTATCAATGCAGTACAATCAAATGTAAATTCAACTGCCTGATGTCTATTCTATGCAAGACTGTGATTTTAATTAAGCGAGGACAAATTCTGGCAGCTATGATATTCGCAGAGTGCTACATCAAACAAACTCACCAAAAGAAGAAAGATTTTGAACCATTTCATCTTACCATTGACTGCATGTAAGATATCTGTCTGAAAAGACACAAATTCACAATCACAAATGTGTGTGTGTGTGTGTGTGTTTGTACACACATGAGTGTGTGCGTTTGAGTGCATACGTATCAGATTCATATCACATTGTGAGAACACAATCCTGTTGACCCACTATAGGAACCTTAAGTCATGGTAATAACCACAAACTGGTTCATATATTATGGCTATAGAGAAAGTATGTTTGTAAACAAGCACCAAAACCAGTTTATTACAATTTTATCTCCACATCGTAAAGAATTCAGGTAAATAAAATCATCTTGGATGGTATAGGTAAGGTATGGGCTAGGTTATAGATAATATTATGTAGTATTATTTATGGATAAGGTATAGATAATTCTCTATGAAAGCAATTGAAGTTTTTGTGATGGCATTAAAATATATATTCATTATAAAGTTATCTATGGTTGCTTAGATCTACTCAAATATGAATTAACTAAATACTAACCTACATGCAAGGTTAGAAAAAGAAACTGCACATAAGAAAACATGGCAGAAAATAAAACAGATGTGTTGGAAAAGAGGCTGTGACAGAGTTATGAACATCACTCTTGCAGAGAGCCTGTTCTAACAAATAGTGGGTCTCAGTGTTGATACCTGCAAAAACAGCATACAAGGTTTTTTAGACAAATTTACTTCAATCAGAAGTCTGTCTAGCTACAAGGGGCTTTACCGGCATATTTAATGTGTGAGTCCTGCACAACAAATTTCAGCTTAAACCTAACAGGCTTTCAGTACATTTAATAAGGAAAAAACAAGGTTATACCATTATGAGCCCATTCATTCCAGGCATGCAACTGGTCACTGTCATGTTCCATGCTGGTCTCGGAAAATTCATGACCTGAAATTAACGAAACAAAAAGGAGACCATGGACTTACTGCAGCATTTTCATTTGCATGCCAAGTCCTTGATTTAATAGTCAAGAGTTCAATGATTATTTAACAGGCTATCGCTGCCCACCTTGTGAGCGGTCCAGGAGTTTTCTCAGCTCTCGCAGGGCTTGGGTGAGGTTTTCCAGGCGGTGGTGCAGGTACGCATTTTCACCTCTCAGTTTTTTGATTGTGTCCTGCAGATCATACGTAAAGGTGGTTTGGGCTATAAAAGAGAGAGTCAGCATTGTGACAACCAACTGCATGCAAAACATTTTGCTTGTTCACAAAACCAGGCTTGACAATGACACTGACAATATTCTGCTGATGTCTTATTTATGAGGCACTTCTTCTATGGCTGGTCGATTTGTACGCCCCGCGGTGGCAGTGGGTGGGTTTCAGGCGGGGACATGCATTTACAAATCAATTCCTATGTCATGCACCATTAACTCAGCTTATCAGCATGTAACTCGTGTTGCAGTAGGTCAGAAAGTGGAATGTTCTAAAGCATCACATGCAGGCAGACAATTAGTTCAGTGGTTTTGCATTTTGCTGCCACTTTTATCTTTTGTCAAACAGTTATACAGCTTTTCTTTTGGCATTAGAACAAATTGCAAATGATGCCTAATAATATAAAATTTGTGCAGTTGTGTTAAAAGTTGAGTTAAGTAAGCATTAGAAGTAAGTATTAGCAAAAATAAATTATTAAATCCATATGTGCTCCCATCTTTCCACAATTAATGATTTGGTTATTGTTGTTTGAAGGGAACAATAACAAATAACAACATAATATTTGTAGAAAGTGGTAGCAAATCTGCAATATTAGCATGTAACTAAATACCACACATCATTAATCTTCCACTTAATTCTCTACTAGGGTCGCTGCTGGGAAATCTGCCCATAGAGGGGAGAACATTTTGGATGCTTGGCAGATACACCCAGGACAGGTCGCCAATCCATCACTTGGCACACACTCATACAGAAACACAGACTTTACAATTTAAATAGGGGCAATTTTAAGCAGCCAAATCTTAATCTTAATCTTAAATCCACGTTTTCAGTCCCACAGACTGGGGAGGAAAATGGGGAACCTGGAAAAAAAAAAACACAAACACGGGGAGAACATGGATTACTCCACCCAGATCAGAACTAAACACCTCTAAACCCAATGTAGAGGAGGATGTGCTAATCACTGCACCTACCCAGACTTTACCAATTAAACACCTGGACCTTATTTTGGTTGAATATTCTTATGTTAAATTATCAATATGTTACAAGCCTTTTTAAATCTATGAATCATTTAATATATTTCAGTTCTTAACATAGTAGCAGTACTGATGCAGCCATAAGGGTGCAAGTGTTTCAGTGCAAAAACACATATCCTTAACTATTATTGTAGCCATTGATGGACTGGTGACTGCCCAGCCCAGTTCTATGGTGAGGACCCTAATAGTACCACCACAGAGCAGGTATTATTTGGTGAGTGCATTATTCCTATCCCAGCAGGGTCACTGAGGTGTTTAAATGAAACTACATGCAGCACTGCTGCACTAAAACCCCCTCACCATTTAAGTGTCACTGTAGAACTGACAATGAACAATCCGCCACCCAAATGATACCTGTTCTGTGATGCTCCTGACCAACAGAGAACAGAGAACCAACAGGGGACTAACGAAAACAAAGAACACAGGTGGACACCAGTCTGTGATTATAAAACTACAAAGTCCATCTATATGATAAATGGAGGAAATAGACAATGAAGCAAGAAGGTGAGGTGTTCAAACTTTTGACTTGCACTGTGTTTAACATGAAAAGATGGTGGTTGTGATTTGATTCCTGAATCATTTAATTGATAGTTTAAGGAGTCGACTCTTTGTAGTATTCAGGAAACTCGGTAGTCATGCGGTTTGTTGTTTTGCGAGTTTAACGCTTTTTCTTTCATCAATCGCTTTATTTGATATTACACGATTCTGCAGTATGCGCCAACTCATCTAATGTGATATTAAGCAAGAAAGTCGACAAAGACAAAGTCGACAAGCCGAAGTTTGGCCGAGATTTGGTCTGATCGCGTGTTTATATTCACCTGTGACCTGCTGCAGGTAGGAAGCCTGTAACCTGCACTATGGATGAAATCTGCATATTCAGGTACAATCTAAAATAATTTATATATTTAATTTAAAATTATATAAAATTATATATATTATAATTTATAAAAGCATTTTATAAAAACTGATATGTCTACGAAAAAAAATTAATTGCATGGTTTTAAAAAATGTTAATTAGCAGGACTTAAATAAGCTTTAACTTGCAGTATTTTTCATTGGTTATTTTTTTACATTAATTCATGTGTATAACATGTATTTGGCTCTTATCTCTCTTCTAGTATGTCGCATAACTAGCCTAATTTACATACACAGTTTCTTTTATTTTTTACTTTCAGATATTTGAGATCTGATATTTATTTATTAGAATTATTAGAATTTGTTGTTTATTTCAATTTTGTTTAATAAATTACATAAAATGGTGATAACAATAGGATATGACCATCTTTATTTATTTATCTTTTGATGTCTCTTATAATTGTTTTCCAAAAGTGCCTGGTGCTGTGCAACATGAGATCTGAGCTTCTCAACCTGTTGGAGTTCTCTATTATGGCTATTAAAAGCATTTTATAATGAATTATGTTAAAGTTCTGTTCATAATTCAAAGTGTACCGGCTTGTGAGTGATCAACATGGTAAAGTTGGAGTCTGGCTTGTGCTTGTTTGGTTAATTGTAAATAATGCTTACTATTTCTTACTGATGATGTAACTCATGATTATAGTGACAGAATGGATTTAGAACATTTTGACAATTCATAAATAAAATTCATTCAAATGAATCCAAAGACATATAAAGACAAACTTCCAGAAGGCAATGCTCTACAGCACATTTGACAAAGGATTGAATTGGGGGGAGTGGAATGTCTTGGGCTGCTTTTACAAGTCCTTGTGTTTAATTTAGATTGTTTGAAAGGAGGATGACATGATTATAAGCAGGTAGCATTTACTGTATGCCAGGCTCTGAATATATATTTTCCTAAGAATAGCGTGTATGTGCAGATTGAAATGCTTTTGGCCAGTTGTGTCAATTAGAGGTGTTGTGCCTCCTGGGCCACCGAACTCTCAAAATTATTATTAAGGTAAAAGTTGACCTAATAACATACATGTGACTAACAATAACTAATTTTTTTTTTTAAATGAAGGACGTTGTAAATAAATGAACACAGAAAATGTTTGAGTAGATTGTTACCTTATTTAGAAATAAAATATGAACTATATTAAACTTAAGACTAGATTCCTGATTGGTTGGGTTTACCTCTTTCAGGCAAGTACCAAAAGCAAGTTTTGCATACTTTTAAATTTCTTATTATATTGCATTTCAGCAGTCTTTGTTGGTTACAAAATCAACAATATCAATAATAATTATAATAAATAAATATTTTAACTTTACTGCCGAACTGCAAAGTAATGTGAAAGTCTAGAAGAGTGTCTCCATCTAGTGGCCACATCTTTTACTACATGCTTAACATACAAATGTAACTACTTCTGCATCATATTGTGAATTCCTTTGAGTTGCAATATTTGTGTAATATAAGAAATCATGGACAGACTTTATAGAACCCTACTGTAGTCTGAGGTGGATTAAAATCTGAGTATTATTCTGTATGCATATTTATATGTGTGTGCATGCCTCTGTTTAAACGTACTTTGTTTTTTTTCTCCATTGTTGTTTGGTTTTGCGTTTTCTTCCATTTGGTTTTGTTATTAGTTATTATTAATATCACTCACCTGTTGCTGACATTACATTTTTCACTGATGATGTGATGAGGATGATGGTAACATCATACACAGGACAACTGTTTCAGTGGAAGGCTTATATGTAGTAAAAGCTGGTGGTCTAAAAAAAGAAAAAAACTCTACCACTCAATACTCATAAATAAACTCTTGCAGTCCATAATCAGATGGACTACAGTCTGTAATTGTAGAACTACAAAAGTCCTTTTTGTCCAATGCGCCACCCTGTGTAAGTTTCCATAAAAAATATTCTTCAGCTGCTTTCCCTTTTATGTTTTACAATTTGTGTCACCGGGCGGCACGGTAGCTTAGTGGTTAGCACGTTCGCCTCTCAGCGCTAGGGATTCCCTGTTCGAATCCCCATCTGGGTGGAGTTTTCATGTTCTCCCCGTGTCCGTGTGGGTTTCCACTGGGTTCACCAGTCCAAAAACATGGATCAAGCCAATTGAGTTCTCCAAATTGCCCCATATATAGTGTGTATGTGTGAGTGAGTGTGTGCCGAGCGGCGCCCTGTCCAGGGTGTATCTGCCCAGTGCCCGAAATGTTCTCCCCTGGATGGGCATGGGGAACTCCACCGCGACCCTATATAGGATAAAAATGGAAGATAATGAATGAATAATGAATGAATTTGTGTCACCAAGGAGTCATCATTTCACCCAATGTACAAATGCTCTGCCTAAAGTACCAATTTATTCATAGCTGTTTGATTTATCAGTTCAGATGACTGTATTCAGTGGACTTCAACTGCGTCAATAACATTGGCAGATATTTATGTTTTATAAAATAATTGGCTGGTATTGTACATTAGGTTTAAACCTGGTGTAAAACATGCCAACTGGTGTTTTTGTAGCAACAGGGTTGAAATTGATTTAACATGCTCAATCCCCCTGCTTGTTCAGTCCCATTCAAAATCATTACCTTTTTGCTGTACAGCGCTGTGTTATCATACCATTATTTTTCCTTAGAAAGCAACTTGTGTTTACATATTTGTTTAAATAAATGTATTTAATATCATAAACGCACATTTAATCAATCTACTGATGGCTAGGGAAGTCTTTGGGCAGGGTATCCTTATTTAATTACTTGAACAGTGGAGAAAACCTAATAATACAGACTGATAAAATATTTTTTTTTGCTGAACACTACACAGGCATGTCTGTGGTAAAGGAACTCTTTATTAAGATTAATGAACAGTTTGGATTTTTTTTTGTCTTGCATCAGATCAATGAATGTAATACTCAAAGGGGCCAATTGGGAGCATCATACATACAGACCACGCACATTCTGGCCAGGGGCTGCGTGTGAAATGTCCAAGTGGTAATCAATGCAGAGAAATTAGCTATTGATTGTGTATCATTCTGTAATAGGTAACATATGGGTTTGCTCTTTTAGAAAATTCCAATACTCTCCACGGGAGTAAAAGTGTAATAAGTCTGTGCTGCCTTGAATGGAGTCGTGCACACTGAGACCGGTGACACTTACTGTGCGGTGGGGGTGAGGAAGGAGAGGAGACTTGTAATTAGTATAGAGGGCATAAACGTAGATTGAACAAATATTGATGAACCTCATATGACATACAAAGTTCATTAAGGATGTTATAAGATTGTGGGCCATGTATTGGTTTTTCCATAAGTCTGACCTTGATCTTAAAGCCTCTGGTGTTTTAATGTGCCTTTGATGACTAACAATGCTAGAGGAGGAAAAGTCTTTGCATCGTAGGTAGCTTTTGACATTGAGTTGAGAGCTGTACACACAAAATGTAGATCATAGTAGTGTAGAATTATTTTGGAGATTTTCAGCAATTGCCCTTAATGGTTATGACGAGGCATGATTGACACTCATGGGACATTTTATTATCCTATACCTCTCAAAATAGCCACAAGGTTCAATGTGCTGTGCATTTTAAGGAAAGCGTCTGAGCGATCAAAGCTCTGATGTCAGGCTACAACTGTCTGGTTATTGTCTGACTGTTGCTATCAATAAGGCATTATTGCCATCACAACATGCACCATTCTAGGATCACTATTCTGAATCTTGAGATGGGGGTGCACAAAAGGCAAAAAACTCAGGAGATCAGACGCTATTCAAACCACCCACTGATAGCAACAATCAAAAATCAAAAACACAGGAAAGCACTTTGAATAGACTGCTAGTCTATAGTAAGGCAAACAAGCCTGTTTCTACATGCAGTCACATTTATTGACAATTTAGCATCTCATCAAGATATTGCAACTCAACATAAACAGGTTCTCACAGCTCCTCAAACCATCTTGCAGTCCACACTGCCACCCTACAGATAATGTTCTCACAGTTAAGATCACTAGGTCTACACTGTTGCCCGTTTTGAAGGTTGGCGTGAGCATTACCAAAAGGGTGATGGGCAGCTGCCTGGGGTGGCTGGAAATGGGTTTGGAAAAAAATCTAAATGGTGACATTTGCATGATTGTTTATATGCCTTTGTGCATAGTATCAACAATTGTTATGGTCAGCGCTGGCAGCATTGACCTTCAAAGGCATCAGATCGGGACTATCAGCACTGCCCTACTATATAGAATTTTAAGTACAAATTTAAATCTTTTTTTCCCTCTGAGGCATTAAAGTCATTTCAAAGAATGCGCTGTAATCCATTTGTTCGTTCTTGTTAAGTTTTTTCACCACAGTCTTTTTTACTTTTTTTTATTTAATTGAATTGCCTTTATGTTTATGCACAGTCTGGTAGCTTAGTGGTAGGGTGTTGAGCTAACAATCCAAGGGTTCAAATCCCAGGTCCACTGATGTTACCATGTGGGTCCTTAAGCCAGGCCCTTAACCCCCATTGCTCCAGGGATTCTGTATGTAACCCTGTGTTCTGACCCCAAAACATTAAGTTGGGATACTTATAAGTGGCTTTGAATGAAACCGTCTGCTAAAATGACCAAATGTAAATGTCCTTAAATTGCCAAAGAAATGAAATCTTACTTAATAAATAAATCTGAAGTTACAAAAATAAATCCATTACTTGAAAATTGAAACATAACACAATATATTTTCAACAGCCTCTTTATTAGGTACATATTTCTACACGCATGGTCTGTTTTAGCAGTTCCACCCATCATCAGTTCCGCAGTTACAGTTTGTAGTTTAATGGTCAAGACCAGTGTTCCTTTTTACAGGCTGAGACACAATGAGGATCAGAAACAGATTTTATCAGGCACAGGAATAGGCTTTATTACTAATAAAGGCCATTATTAGGCTGGCTGGTATATCTGTCGACCCCAAAATTGATATTCCGGCTTTCTATTTACTGCCGTCTCTCCTTTTTACCGCCAATGCCACTGCTGAAATCCCTACTCTGTTGGCGCTGCTCTCTCCCTCTTTATACGACATCAATATTTGCATATACAGTATATTATTAGCTTAACTTTCAACAGGGTAATTCAATGACTCAGAAGCTGGCAGCCAATGCCACTATCACAGTTCCTTTTCATTCTATTCTCTGATTAGTTTAATTAAGTATGTGGACGGGAATAATATGCTTACTGTCGTCAAATACACACATTGGCCATTTTATTAGGTACAGCTCAATGTTACGCCGCTTACCATATAGATAGACTTTTCAATCTATAGATAGAGTTCTGAAGTCTATCTGTTTCCCTACACACATTATTAGTCCTCTTTACTCAGAAACAAAGGTCTGGTCAGCTGTCATTTACTTTCAACATTTAAACCACTTAACTTCTGGCCTCCTGTGAACGTTTTTTAGTACTTATGTTTTGAACCTTATCTCATTAATCTCCTTTTTGTGTAGGTAGTCATTGTTCTTTTGCATGGGTATACCAGTAAATACAGATGGTCATGCACATATGCACATCTTATTGAGAAAAGACCTATACACAGTTCCTTCAGAGCAGATATTGTTTTGGTGGTGAAACTTATTTGTTTGTGATTTTCTGACATTTCTGGACATTTTTTCGGTGAATAACTTGACACTCAGGTGTTTTAAAATGCCAGCATCATTACTGGGTCACTTCTGGTACCTGCACTGTACATTTTAACACAACACCACCATCACATCTGTGTTATTGCAGTGCTGAGGATCAGCTACTACTCAAGTAATACCTTCTCTTTGGTGGTCACATATTGCTTCTTCACAGTGAAGTGGAAAAACAGATTGATTACAGTCTGTAGCTGAAGTATGTAAGGCAGGCAATGCATCAATTTGCATCACAAAAAGATGTGTTGTTGGCACCAGTCAGTGATGTACTGTAAGTAAATAAGAATAAATGAACACGATCGATTAATAGGGATGCAATGAAGGCATTTAAAGAGCTTTTTTTTTTTGCCAGACAAATAATTTTTGATGATTACGTTACGGATACAGTCTGTCATGTCACTGTTTCTGGGCAGAAGATGGAACCTCATGTAAAATCGGGGAGCACCATCATAAATCAAGTTGGAGATAAGCTTTTCTTCATCCACTTAACACTGGTTTGCTCTGCCTTAAGATCATTACAATAAAAAAGTGACACGCCTGATTGATTAAAATGGTACCTGGTGATGCAGGGTAAATCACACTAAGTGATGTGACACCACAGTTCCACATATCATATTTCTGTCAGAACAATGATGGTAAAAGGGGTTGTCACTGTGTGATATCTGACAACTCAAGCCATCCGCCACAATGCAAGACCAGATTTACAGCCAGGCTTCGGCTGAACACAGAGGGGGAGCATGAAGTAAAGGGAGGTGTATTAGGTGTCATAATTTTTATTAAAGAGGACCCTTAAAGTCTCCACCAAACTGCCAGGCCGTGAACATATTTACCATTCACCCAATTGTCCTGTGTCAGGTGCAGCAAGGCGTGACTTTAAAGAACAGCATGGATGCTTGCCCTTGTGTTCACTCATTTAATAGGAGGGTGCATTGATATCATTTACTTTTCATTACACCTATGGGGAGGAATAAGATTTACACCCATCTGCAAAAAAGAAAAAAGAAAAGCTAGACAGCTGTAAACAAACATCTGGTATTGCATGTGTTGGGCTAAATATTACAAAAAATTAAATTGTTATTACCACCTTTGGTATTATGAGAAATTTAATAAAATTCACAGCATTATATATTAATATGCAAGGTGCATTAAGCTGTAAAAATCTTAGTAAAAAATCATAAAACTATACAAAGCTTAATAGAAACCATAAAAAAAGAAAAAGATGATGCTAGAAGGGAAAACCTTGAGAGGACTCAGCAGTTGACCCTTTCCCTTTGGCCTGAAAAAAATAAGCCTACAAATAGACACCTGAAACAATAACTATAATTGTTTGTGATCACTTTTTTGTTAGTTTTTAATGGACTTTTGTTAGTAAATTATTAACTCTGATTATTATTATTATTTTTTGCTGGATTTTATGTTTTGCTCTGCATGTTACATAAATTATACATCACATTAAGGTTTGATATCCTTTTTTAAAGGGCTTTTCTGTTTACCTCAGTTGTACAGTGCTGTTGTCTTAGTTACTGATGTAAATTTTCCTGTTTTCAGCCTTTTCATTGTATAGCAGTAGTGGGCAGCAATGAGCAAATTTTGGTGCATTTCGTAGGAGAGCATTTTAGTGTTCGTGTTTCCTGACCAATAATTTGTTGTTTAGAACATTAAAACCTAATATGTCTCAGTTTTGGGATTATATGTGTAGAATCTTTTTTTTGGACTGTTAATGTGGGACTTGATAATACACATGGACTATGTATGTGTTTTTTATTTATGACACATTAACCCAGTAGTATTTGTTGTACTTGTTTCATGGTATTGTTCATCCTGTACTACATTTTAAAGTTTAAGATTGAAGTCAGGATAGTGCAGTCTATCTTTTTCAAACTAAACCTATTTGTCCACACCTTCTTAAACTTTACATCATCATTTCATTTTAAAATCTAAAATTATATCAAATGCTTTGATTTATTGTTTATAAATCTGTTTGGGAATTTTATGCAGCATGCATTTTGTATAATCTGTTTTTATAAACAGAGGTTGATGTGCTAAAACATTTGTTTTTACTCTGTGATGTTTTAAACGGCCAGGATTTGTGTTAAAAAAAAAACTGGAGCCTCAGGACGGATTCAGAAAACCAAATGTTGCAATTAACAATTTAAGAAGCTTAAATATTTAAATATGTGTATTCTCATTCATGACCACCAACTAGTTTAGTGTTTTTCTGAATACTAAACTAAGGAACGAGCCAACATTCCAAACTGTGTAAATTTCAATATTACACACTTGTTTGAGAACGTAGTACAGGAGCATTGAAATTGAGTTTAGTCAAAATTGCAGCAGCTGCGTCTCATTTTACAAGCAATACCACAGGACAACACTGAACAAAATGTGTGTTTTAAAGAAAAAAAAAAGTCTAATCTTTGAGAATTTCAGAAAAATAGCATCACACATGTCCAGCGCACATGCGTTTCTAACTTCATGTTACCATCATGAGAGAAATGATTCTCAGTCTCATCTGCAAAATTTGCCTGGGGGTTTTATTGCACCAATCTCCTGCTGGTCCCATGTATCAGGCTGATTCTTGCTGATCAGACCAATTTTATGCAGATTATCAGTATGTGTAATGATGTCTGCAGCACTACTATTAATGTATATATTTTACTTGTTTGTATACAATTGTTGGTTCATTATCAAAATGGTTACATAAACTATAATTGTTATATATCCTCCTTAATTAATTCTATTTTAAAGAGGTTTCTTATTTGTTGAGTTCACTTTTTTTATTTATTTATTTATAATCTGTTTTATTTTTCAAAAAAATATATATATGGATTACATTCTCCATAGGTTATTTGGAGTGCAATCACGTTTCCAGATCAAATATCCTTTTAACAAAAACGACAGTTTGTTTAAATGCCATACAATTAATTTAATGAAATAAAAAGTTTAATATAAGTGCAAAAACTGTAGGTGTGCCTCAGTTTAGACTTTAGATGCCATATTAATTGAATACTTTTAAAGCGTAATTAGAGAACTGTTACTTTTATCGAGGAAGGGTTATTTTTTCCTTACCGCTAGATGGCACTGTTTGCTCAGCAATCTCCCCTTAAAGCCTTCGTGACGGCTCAGCGCGGTGAGCCGCCATTTCTTTTATCTTTTAATAGATTTGTACAGAGGGGGAAAGCAGGTGCCTCTTTTTAATGTGTCCAATTGGCCGAGTTGCCTACGAAATGTGGTGCATTCATCACTGTCTGTTGATGTGACACTTTTGTCTTCCATCATCAAACACATGAGGTGTCTTGTGCCTGCTCTACACTCAATACTGTCTCATCAGAACTCTTCTTACAATGATTTTGAAGTAGACTAAATCATACCTTAGCAGAGTAGTGAGGTGCTTTTTGCTGCTGCTGCTATTTTTTTTTTTATTCAGAAAAACATGAATATACATTTCTGGATACCCGTGTAGCTTAGCTCATGAATCCGTTTTAAGTTAAGGGAATCGTTAATGCACACATGATTTGGAGAGCCTGTAAGCCTGTAGAACTCATGGGGCGATTTTCAATACCGGCGTAATATCGTTAAGGTCTGCTGTATGAATGCATATGTTCTGCCTCAGGCGAGCCACTCAATCGACAGGGCCTCATATTAGGAGCCGGTGTGCCTCCATATGCCTTTTCTTGAACCTGTAAAACCACATGGCTCTCATGAGCATCTGCCCATCATCAGTTTGTGAAATTCCACAAAAATCTATTTCAACTGGTTCAGATTCTTTTTGGCACCTGGTGTGTGAAAACTGGCCTTTGAGAGCAAAAGGGCAGAGGAACTTTGTTTGCTACACACTGGATGTACTGGCACCTCCTGTGAGGAAAGCACTTACTGTGTTAATGCCTTGTTAGGGCTGCTTCACTCGTAGAGGTCAATGTCAGTTCCATTTAAGAACAAGGTCTTGATTTTGTGAACTAGAACTCTGGATTTGTGCAACCTCTACCTTACCTTTTTAAACCTCCCCGAGGCTCACCTGACCCACATCTTCTATTTCTATGCTTTCTTGGGGCTTTGGGAGTATCAAAAATGTATTCTTGGTCAGACTTGATTATTTAAAGCCTCTTGATAAAGTAAAAGGTAATGCTCTGATGTAGAGTCTTACCTCTTGTCCTCTTATTTTACTTGGAGTTTTTTTTGTCTTTTTCTCAAATCTTTTTATTTTTTTTAAAGAGTTCAGCTCCAGTGCTGGTTTCAGATGTGTGAAAGCGCTGTAGGCTTCAATGTCAGAGTTCCAGACTTCACTTTTTTTTCTATATTTTCTCATATGATGCTGTATTTTTGTAGAACATGTGGGTAGCCCTTATATCAATTCATCCTTTAAAAATTCTGTTTGCTTTAGTCTGGACTTAAGTTCAAGAAAAGTGTAGTCAAGTATTCATTCAGAGCTGAATGTTAAGCCACAATGGCAAAGTGGTAAGTATACATGCCTCGCAATAAGATGACCCTGTATTTATTTTTTAGTGAGCGGGATGAGGAAGTTTTCTTTAAGGAGGTTGCTAGATGTGCACACATGGTTGTGTATCTGCCTCGTGATGGACTGTTCAGGACACACTGACTACAAAATGGTGCATTGCATTTTCACAACAATCTTCAAACATTATTTAAACATGAAATTAGTAAACGTGTGTTTATTATGATTAGATAATTATCACTCAGTAATACCGTGTGTGTGCTAAGCAATATACTGTGTGTATCTCTTAGCATTCATTTTGTCATTGAATTACTTAATCAGTTTATGGTAAGAGCTCACCATAAGTCTACAACTGGTTAGTTTGGTTTGATTTTTGTCTAATAAATAATTTCTAGCACATTGTTAAATCTGCTTGTGTTAGTGCCATAGAATGTCGGGCTGGTTTGAGTAGATCAGGTCCCATCATTATTAGTAAAAATGTTACAAATCATTGGACCTCGCTTGTTGAGTCAGGCTGCAGCTGTAAAGGAATAAAAAAGGGAAAAAAAAGGAATAAAATTAGAATATAAAAAAATAAAATAAAGAATTTTCTTCTCTGGTTGTGCCTGCTCACTTTTTAAACCGAAGGACATTGTTAGCTTAATGCACACGGTGTAATCATTAAATCGTGTAATATTGGAATTAAGTAATATTGTGGTATTGAATGTGCTCATACAATTGTGCACTTTACACAGAGTTGTGTACAGCAATTATGTTCTTCAATTCTTCTGGTACTTACACACTCCCACACAAGACACACACACAGTTTTTATGGTACAGGTGTACACTTTTGCAATTCAATATTGCAGCTTTAACAAGATATTGCACTGAAAATCATTTGTTGTAATAATGGTTAAAAGTCAAAGAGATGGTTGAGCTATGAGATTTCTTTTGTTAGGGAGCACTTCAAAGAGTTCCAAAAATCTCAGGATGTCTGTTCGCGTTATCTCTCCTTCACTGTTGTCCATCTTGTTTTTTAAATGTAAAAAAAGTAAAGTAAGTCTTTTGTGTCTATCAGACTTTAAATTAAAGCACAAATCACAGGACTTTTGTTAACATGGCTATAGTTGTACATGTTGGTAGATCTCTGTGTCGCCATACTAAATTGTTACTAAGATCGTTCTCCAAAATCCCAAACAGTGGAGCTATTCGAAGGTTTTTCTAAAGCTGCAAATATTGTCTGTTATCTGTAAGTAATAATCCGCCTAATAAACTATGCCAAACATTTTGCAGGCCATTCATGCCCTCTATCAAGCTCGTATGGAATATGTATTAGCCATTTGGGAGAAGTCAGGGAGAGCACAGCATGAGCATGAGTCCCTTTCTAACTCTCCCTTGCATCTCCAAGCTAATTTGGTTGTGCAGGTTGAGTGCTCAATTTTGCACTCAGTTGCTTGTGAGGCTTGTGAGGTTAATCACGGGACAGCAGTGTTTATGTTACAGTAATATGGAGCCGACTCCCCTGCTGCATCTAGCCGGCTCTGAAATATGTGCTCGAACCCCCCCCCAACTCCCCTGCTACCCATGGGTTTGGGGGGGGGGGGGGGGGGGGGGGGGGGGCAGAGAAGAAAGACAGACAAACGGAACGTGGAACAAAAGACAGAGGCAAGTCGTGCCAATTAGTTGCTAATGAGACAAGCTCATGAGGATTTCCAAGCCCACAACGTGTTAACATTTACCTCAGCCCTCTCTCTGTAGCTCTGCTACGGAAACGCACTAAAAGAATGCCTCTGCCGTGATTGCTTACATATGGCCGCGGGGCTCTCGTTCTTTAGAGGTGAACAGGAAGGAACGCCTTACTCATGGTCAATGTAAAAGCAGCGAACCGACATGCGAAGACCCGCTTCGGTCTGTTTTTCTATCTTTCTCCCGCTTTCCCCTTTCACCTCTCTCTCCCAAAAGTGGCTCTCCAGCAAAGGGGGTAAGGGAAACAGTCGTGCAGCATACGCTCTCGATTTTCTCCAAGTGGGGAAAATGTATAATAACAGAAAAATAATATGTCAAGAGATTAAGCAGCCCATCTTGTGGCCTAGGCCTTTTTTATTAGGAAAGTGTGACTGCAACCTGAAAATGTAATGTGTTTTTGTACTATACACTTTTGCTGTCTGGCCCGGACCACATCACACGTTGTTGCGTTCTAGTTTTATGCGTTTTAATCATTTTTATTATAGTAATGCTACATATTTTTTTAATTGCGTTTTGCAAGCAAAACACAGAACTTGCCTCTATTTATTTATTTATAATTATTGTTAGCTAAAAAGCAGGTGACCCGAATAGCGCCAAAGACTCCGGCAAGTCCCTGCGACAATAATAAATAAACAGAACCGGACACATTAATTGTATTTTGTCTTGGAGAGCCGCATATTGTGCACATTAAATAACTTTGCCACCGGACCTATTATTGATTAAATTGGAATGCCAGTGGTTCTCTGTGGGATTGCTATTATTAGGTCTACTTCTGCCTGAACTAATTTATAAATAATGAAATAAACAGTGAAAATATTATTACTTTTGGCAGCAGGCTTGTTTCCCATTTCCTGCTGGCCCGTACAAGGTTCTATCTAATTAGCTTTCTAAGGAGTCGTCCTCCTTTCTGCAACTTGAATTTCCTGAGTTGGGGAGGTTCTTTAAGACCTGTTTTTCTTAGTGATTGAACAAACCTAAAGGATACACATTGGAAAGGTTACAACAGCGATCTTTGCCATTTGAACCTGTTTATTTTTGTGTTTTGATGGTAGATTTGTGCCAGGCACATTCATGTTTCTCTTTGTGGTTAAAAGTGATTGGATTTGGGTCAGCAAAACATTCCACCCGGGCTATAAATCTTAGTTTAACTTTCTAACCTGCCATACAGTTAGTAAAACCTGTGGCTTAGGCCTTCGACCGCACTCGCACATGCTTAACACCCCCACGTTTGGGTCCCAGCCGCTCCACCTTGTACCTTTCAAAGGCAGCTGTTAAAACCTTGTGGCGCGCTAACGGAGACCGAGGGCACAAGGTAGCCCCCAGGTTTTATTTGGCTCTTTAAGAAGGCCGTAAACCTTGAGCTCCAGGAACAACCTCTGGCACCCCGAGTTCCCTTCTTGCTCGCTCTCCTCATTAGAGCCCTGGCAAAAAAAGTTCAACGGCCTCGTTCAAACAGCCTCTTCCTCCGCGATGTGTTTACTGTTAATTAGTTTGCTTTGTAAGGTTAGACGTGCGGACGAAGCAACTTTGAAAGCGTTTGGCGGCCATCTGTGGGTGAGCGGCACTAACTACGTACAGATGGGCTGCACTCAAGACAGGTTGCTGCTGAGGGGGAAAGCGGGGAGACGGTTTTGGTTATTTTAACAAGATTTATGGCCTGACTCGCAGGTAACCATTTCGGCCATAATGATGATTGTTAGTCATCTGTCAAGGGGGTAAAAAAAAAAAAAGAATAACTTTGAATAAGTACATTTTTAATGTATAAAACAATTAAAAACTACATTTGTTTTCTCTGGAACAGAAAAAGATATTCATGTTAAAGTTTTATTTTTAAAGGATCCTCATTTATACCCTTTTGGGAAATAACACATTGAACCAATTGCCTGCAAGAGGCTTAGGGGTGGATGGGGGGATAATTTGGCCAAGTTAAAACGCCATTAGTTATTCAGTGAACCAGGTAACTGAAGAAAAGGTAAGATTGCAAGGTAATTGTTTGACAAGGTCACAAAATTAGCAAACACAATCAATTATGCCAGTGACATTTTTAATTTATGTTCTTTCTCTGTTTTGTTAAAATACTTCGAAAAAAAAAGTTTAATTTAAATAAGAATAAAACTGGTAAAGAAAAATAATATGGGTTAGAATTACAACTAATAATAATTTTGAAATGTCTGCTATTTTCTTGAAAAATTTAGTCTAAAAAATGCTGAATAAGTGTCTTACAGTGCTTTAGATAGACAGATTGTGAACAACTCATAGTTACTCCATTACATGTCGCAGTGGAGGAAAGATTTGTCATTTTCCACTAAATTAAGCGTTTTATTAAAACAGCTTACCGTTAATATAATAATGTTTTGTTAGGAACAGACTATTCATAGCTGCTTATTTGATTTGAGTTCCTTTTCCTTGGCCTTTAGATTGAACCAGGCCTTTGAAAAAGCTTTTAACTTTAAGAGTCACTTCATAGACATTAAAATGGACGTGTTAAACAATTAAAAAAAATGAAACGGCGAAGCTAAATTGTTGTTGGCTAAAGGCCACATGCTTCGTATGACTTAGTTCTGGTAGAGTAAGAAAAGCTGTGAGCAAACGTGAAATCTTTGGCATTTACTTTGGCTACTGTGTAGTTTTTTAAATACAGCTCAATTCAATGACCCACTTTGAAGACAGCATTAGCAATTTTAGAAAATGTGCATATATTTTGGTCTCTAATAGAGGAAAGTTCTGGTAAATAGCAATAACAGTTGGTTCTGTTCTGTTTTAATCTCTGGCCTTGAAGTTTTTTTTTTTCTTGATGTAGACATTTTTAACTGCTCTCTGTGACACAATGTAAGCTGTGACAGAATTTACTAAGGTCTGAGACTTTACTTAGCAATGTTTTATAACAGAACGAGTCTCGACCAGTGAAAGCTTTATTAACACTGAATCATGGAGTCACGAGAAGCTATTTTTGAGTGAAGCGGAAACCGACCATTTTTAAATCGGTTAAATAATATGGTCTTCTACGGCCAATGTGAAATTACTATTTTAAGTGTCGGTGTAGAAAGTGTTGTAATAATTTCAAGTTCCTTTCATAGGCTCCACATTGACTGTAAGCCTCACCAATATAAAGTGGTTGCCAAAGAAAAGTGAATTAATACATAAATGCTTCCATCTGGGTGATTACAAACATGTATTTTGGGTTACATTTGTATCCTGTTAGTGTTTTTGTTTTTAGTTAATTAAGGCAAATCAATTTCCATTTCTTTTTTTCAATGAATTCCTACAAACAATACAAGAAAAAAAATTGTAGGGCTTCTTCTTTTTATGTGGATTGTATAGATTAGTCTATTGTCCAACAAGAGAAAAAAAAAAAGCCTGTCTGCCCCTCTGCTCAATTCTCCCTCGTCTTGTTCTTTTTTTCAAAGCTTTTATTTGGAAATGGTTCCCAGGTGTTCGATAAGACTGTACTGGACATGACAGCAGTGCAATCAAGTGTATAAATTTAATTGCAGACTCATTTGGGGCCGTTTATTAGTCGGTTAGGGGCACCCCGCTCCACTTGAACCCTGTTATTGTGTGGCTGAACATCTGTTTGGCTCTTTTTAACTATTTGTTTCATTGCATAGTTCCACAAGCGCGTGCCTTTAATGGCCATGCTTTATGGTAACTAAAGCACAATGCGCTGTTGTGTGATTGGCATTTTGTAGCTCATTTCACCATGTTTGTAGTCTGTACTTTACGCCACTGGTTAGTGTTTAGGGGATATTTCGCACCGATGCTTAGCATTGAGGTTTAAAGGGTTTTTATTTAAGATGGCTCATGCTGAGATGTGCAGTTCATATGATTGTCACAGATGGAAAATACTGAACGCTGTAGCTCTTTTTTTTTTGGAATATTTATTTATTTTGTTTTACTTTGTTGTACCACAATTGAACATGACACCCGGCTCAAGCATCTTTCCATCCAAATGTATTCTTTTCTTAATTCAGTTTGTCAAACATTATACACAAGCACCTTGTTGAAACTGGTGCTAATAGTTTATTGTACTAGTGACAACCTTAGGCCAGTCACCGAGCATCATGAATCTTCCCTCATGATGGTTGATGCAGACTCCGGCTCTCCTTTGTTGGAAATAAAGACTGGCTGCACCCCATTAATAAAAGCCGCAGAGCAGAGTGTTAATTGTTCCCATGCACGCGGCTTAGAAAATCCGATAAATCAACTGGCTAATTGCAACAAATTGTGTCCTGACATTAAGCTATGATTCCACACCAACAAATATTCATCAACATTGCAAGCAGCCCATAAAACACAAAGCTGGCCATTTCCCAATCCTCCAATATATATTTCCCACCACAATATTGCCATTAGTCATCCATATTGTTTATCATAACTGATGGAATAGGATTGCCGTATGGACCGAGGCCAAGGGTGTGTTAAAAGTGTGCTAATGCTCGGCGAGAGACTAAACATGTCTCGTATGATCAATTCGCTTCTTAAAGACTGATTTCATTCTCCGCTGAAATTGCTATTAATCTGTCATCCAAGGGCAACAGTTAAAATGAGCTTATCTGCTCCAATGCGCTTATATTACACTTCTGTTTTAGGAATATCAATAATAACCTTTCTCTTTCTCCAACTCCTATTCTCTCATTCTCCCTTTCTCTCTCTCTTGCTCTCATTCTCTCTATGTGTAAGTTTTGTTAGCATTATTTTTCTCAAGTGTGCATCGAAAGGCTAAATATGTCTTCGTAAAGGTCAGGGCTCCTGATTTGTTATGGGATTGTTTGCAAGGAATTTTGATTCTCTGCATTGATCAGTTTCACAGCCATGACACACGTATAGATCAATGCCATATCAAGGAGGGCCCTCCCACTCGACAGGAAGAGAGGGGGCGCGCCATGATGAATCCTGCACCCTGCCTCGTTGTGCCCCCTTTGCCTCCTGGATGTGAGCCAACAGATTCGTAGTGCACTGCCCATGCTGTTTGGGTTCGGGAACGAATTTCCCTCCCACATGCTAACACTCTTTAGCATTGATGGCTTATTACTGGTTACTGTGATTTGGCTGGATGTGTTCAAGGATCTCCTTTGCTGAGGAAAAGGTCAGCAGCTTTTAGCCGCAGCTCTGCTGGAATACTAATACTGTCCTTATTCAAATTACCTGCTACAGTGCTTATTAAATAGATGGGCTGCGGTGCTTTAATTTAATAGTGCCGACGAGAGGCCACAGCTGCAGATTGGGTCGGATTAGGTTCTTCTCGACTGGCAGTTCAAGCAGCAGTGCCTCTGATTTTGGCAGGTCGAATGAAGTGATGGCAGAAAAGCTAAAACACAGAAGTGCAAAAATCAGAGGGATTCTGTCAAATTGGCGTTCTGGATTCCTCCCCCCCCCATCCCCTTTACTCCTGCATACAAACCTTAGCAATTGATCTGCTGAGTGCTGAAGTAGGCTATTAATGCTCTTTAAAGTGCAGTTGTTAAAATCGAACGTGGCCGTTTCATCGCCGTGTATTTGCAGGATGGTCTCGTACATCTCCGTTTCGAGATGGTCCCCCATGTCCCGTTTCATTTAATCAATAGGCTTGTCTGTGAAACGGGTCATAGGTGCGTATCAAAAGTCAAATGACTTAAAAGTCCCCGATGCATTTTTACCACAACATATCCCGTGCAATACCATTAGTTAGAGAGTGTGCAGGTGTATTTCTGGTCAGTGTTTATTGGCTTTTTTTATTGTATTTTCTTTTTTTTAATAATATAAATGGATATCGTTCCTTGAAAAATGGCATTACATAATAATAAATAAATAATTTGTGATTTTTCTATGATGTCATAGCATTTGATTCATACTGAAGTTATTTTTTTTGTAAGTACGTCATACAGTGTGTGCATTCTGACAGTTTCAGCAATGAGTTTCCACACCTTCAACTCCCTAACCTGCTATTAAGGGCCTGTTTACAGGTAATGAAGCCTAGTCATCTGGCACATTGGGCTATAAATAAGACATGCACGTAGGCAGCACTGCAAATATAATAGACTGTGGCATCAGTGCTCGTTGTCGTTTACCGATTTACATTAGCTTGATTCAGCTCAGTGTGCTGATTTGCTCATTGGCACTTACTTTGATCTATGTGGATATAAACACTAAAGCTAATAGAGGGAATGGTTGTTGGTGTGAGATGTAGGAAAGGAAGTAGTTTATCAATTTATAAATGGAATGCCATTTTTGGCCTCCGTTGAGTCCAGTCGCCAGTGCTGCACTGACATGACGTTGAATGTGGGGGATTGTTAAGACCCCTGTGAGAAGTTCTATTGATAAACATGGCATATAGTACAGTAGGTTAAGAAAACAGACTCTCCCCTGAGAGAACCATGAAGTCAGAATCAATACAGTGCCGGGAATTCCAACTGACACTCAAAGACTGTGATCATGCAGGGCCAAGATTATGCTGCCAACTCGGTGTTTGTCATGCCGCTTCACCTGCAGTGTGTCACAAACTTCAGCTGAGATGTGTATATTTCTCCCAATAAAAGGCGCTTAAAGGTCCATAAGGATAAAGGGCTTAGAAATCTGTCATTTAATCTCAGTTGTAAGTTGTTGACGTGAGGAATTAGATGTTTATAAGAAGACATCTCTTTACAACTTAAAATGTTCATTATACATGTAGTGTGTAAGTGTGTGTGTAATATAATATATAATTATAATTATACTGTTCAAATACTATTTATGTGGCTGTTTGTTCTTTTTTAAAAAATTTTAATTAAATTGACCAAAAGCTTTTAATTTGATAAAACAAATCCGTTTCAGAATAAAATGAAGTTCCTTTCAGATTATTAATTATTAATTTATTTAATGTCCAAATTACCTTCGCATTCATTTATTACCATTCTAATGTTTTGTTAAAAAAAATACATACAAATAAATAAGCTTTGCAGTTTATGATTGTTACATTTCTGTTCTCCTATATAGTAAAGAAGATTATGTTAAAACCTTGGATAATTTAGCCAATACAAAAGTTGTAAGAGTCTTTATTATTGAGACGAGAAAAACTCGGTTTGTTTATCGCTGACAAACATCTCTATTTTACAAGCAATGCATACAGTCATCGCTGACAAGTGTAATGTGAGCAGGACTGACTGCCAGCTATATCAGACTTAAAGACAAGTTTAATAACATAAACTTTATTATATTATATACCATACATAGGAATTTATTTATGTCAGCATATTTATGGTTCTTTCTTTTTTGAGTAGAGGTTTTTTTTTTTATGTTAGAAGTCAGCAAATAAATTATTAATATGTTGATATGTTAAATATGTAGAATTATTGTAATCTATTGTGAAAAAAGTTACAGAATTCAGTAGCAGATGCTTTTTGTAAAGCATGTAGTTGAATTTTTTTGAATTTTTAAGTTATTTTACACTGTTATTACACCTCCTTGATATGGCTATATATATATATATATATATATATATATATATATATATATATATATATATATATATATATATATATATATATATTTTATGATCACATTAAGAATACTATATTGCATATTGTATGAGTATTTAATTCATATACATTTTAGAAGTAGTTTCACAGGTTCTGTATAATCCTGCTATTAATAACAAACAAAAAAAATGCATAGCAAGAATTTTGAAGTTATTACATTTCATGGTTATTCAATTTTCTGTTTGCTACACAGTGATAATGATGGGGATATTCCTGTGGCTTCTGGAGTGCGCATAGCGAATTCCATTGTGCTGGCTGTTCATTGTTATATGAGTGTGTGTTTGGAGAGCTGAGACTGTACAGAACAGTCCACATGTATTTCATTTACATAGATATTTAGTTTACACATCTTATTTTACAATCACTGTCTGTAACCCAGTTGTTTAATATTGAAACTTGTTTTATATTTGTTCTACAAAAAAGCTTTAAAAAATGGCTTTAAAAGCTGCTCTCCTACCTATTTTTGATCCACTATGGTTTAATAAAAACTATTAAGTCAGTCATTTTAAACTACGATACAATGCATAAACTGCAATAGTATATTTATAATTATTTACAAAAATTTACCAAAATATGTGGTTTTATTATAATGGTAATATTCATAAATATAATGCATTGGAGAATGAAAGTAATTGTAAAACAAATTTCTATACAAAAAATAATAATAATATATATATATATATATATATATATATATATATATATATATATATATATATATATATATATATATATATACACACACATATAGGTTTCCAGGTCTGTTCACTGTTTTTTTATTGTGCTTATATTTTCTATATGTTATTATCAAATGATAACAGTGCAGTCTCCTCCATGTCACCCCATCGTCCTCTAAACCATAAATCAGAGTGACTATGTCATCACGGAAAGTCACTGCAGAGCTGAGAACAGTGGCGGCTGGCGTTGTTCGTGTGAAATCACTTGACCCTTCAGCATTAAACTGTCCTTTGCCAGTCCTCAGTCTTCTACAAGCCCAAGAACAAAAGGGAAGCTTTATTGATTAAAGAACCCGACACACACTATATATTATATACGGGCTATGTGTGTGTGTGCGCACGTGCACATGTGTGCGTGCACATGCATGCAGGAGTGTGGAGTGACCACTGGGTCTATGGTGGAAACAATGTTTTGTCATCCTGAGTGCTGTTTACTTTTCCTCTCTTGCGTACACACACACACACACACACACACACACACACACACACACACACACACACACACACACACACACACACACACACAGAGCTCCCGTGGTGTGGATCGATAAGCATGGTGATGATGTAGTGTGGGCTCTGGAGGACGAGTGTGTGTGTACAGAAAAGGTCTCAGGTCAGAGCCCAGACTAGTCACCCTTACTCTAACTGTCTGCAGGTCAATTCTGCATTTACTGTTCCTTGTATGGTACTTAATTAAAATTCTTTCATTATGTTACACAAAAATCCATGTTTCTGAAGTTGTAACATTTATTTAGTAGAATGTTTTAATACATACATACATACATACATACATATATGTGTGTGTGTTTATAAATTTCTATTTTTTAACCTCACACATTAAATATTTTTAGTTTAATGGTAAATGACTTTTTTTTCCCTTAAATTGTAGATGAGTTCCACTTATTTCATTAATTCTTTTCATTTTTGTTGTATTAATTTTCCTGTATTTCCTTCATTTGAATTTCATTAAGTTTTTTTTTTTTTTTGGTCTGTGTCTGTATAAGAAAGTAATAAGAGAGTGCTGTGAGGTACGAGCATTGCATTGTTTCCATCTTGCACAGGAAAGTCCTTGCTAGAACAGCCACGTCTCTGTCACGTCCCAGTGGCCGGACAAATAGAGCGTGTGAGTGAGCCCTTGTCCCACATGGCCAAACAGTCTTTTATTCTTGCCTTCCATCCCCCCATATTTATCTCACCTCTCCGTCATGTCCCTCACACTGGTAAAATAATTAATTACGCCGCCCTACAATGATTTATAGTTTTACTGACATAATTAATGATACACATCAATTTTCCCATTTAATTGAAGGGGGCTTCGGAGCAAGACTTGCACGGTTAAAGGTTCAAAACAAAAGAGCGTGAAAGAGCTTTTCTTCTTGACTCTCTCTATGCCTCTTTCATATTTTCTTGTCATCTTCACGTAGGGAATTTTGATAGCTAGGACAGATTCGTAATCTCGTTCAGTAAGCAGCAGATAAACATCTAGACGCACGTTTTGTTGCGCAAACACTTCTGTGTGTCTTTATGCAGACGGCCTGTGCGCTACATTTATGTGTATGTCTATGGCCATGTATGATTCATGCTGCACCATGGCAGGCATATATAATCCCTTCACTACCCCCAAGACTATAGACAACAAGGTAGTACATGAATATTTAATTTGCTGGGGAGAAAGTGTAGGATTTACTGTCATACACTGCATTTTAAACAGCACGACCTCCCTGAGCCAGGAAGAATGCTGGTAAATTTTTCCTCCATTAATTTGACCAGCAGTTTCATGCACAGATTCAATATATAGTAAGTTTCTCTGTTTCAAAAGTTAATTGCTATCTGAAATCTGACAATCAGTGAATTTTTATGAAACCATTAAATTAGCAGGACAGCTATTCATGAATTATGGGCTGTTATGCAACACTCACACGTCTTCATTTTATATAATTATATATACAGTATGTGTGAGTGCCTGTGTGTCTGTCTGTGTGTGTGTGTGTGTGTGTGTGTGTGTGTGTGTGTGTGTGTGTGTCATCTCACGAATGAGTATAATATATAATATGTATATATGTGTGTGTGTGTGTGTGTGTGTGTGTGTGTGTGTGTGTGTGTGTGTGTGTGTGTGTATATACATATATATATATTCATTCGTGAGCTTTCAAATATAGGAGCTATGTTTTATAGTGAACTGCTCTTAGATGTAAATATAAAAAAATGACAATAAACTCTATAGAAGTTCCAGTGATACTAAGACACTTGATATCTATTGAGTGAGCAGGTACTTGAAATAACTTGTCAACTATGGGAATGTCTGAAAGTGTGTGTGTTGGGGGATTAGTGACCATAGTAACAGCCTGCCAGTTTTATTTTGCAGACAAATTCTGGTACACGTGTGAATGATTGACGCGTCTGTTGGTGTACAGCTGACCCATTAAAATAGCAAGTGAGTTATTATGCAGTGCTACGTGTCTGTGTATGTGCGAGGGGCTGTGCGGGTACCTTCTGAGTGCCCCCTGTAAGTGCTTCTTTGAAATTTGCATGCAGAACATGGCACTGTGTTTTTCTGGGCCGAGTGTTTTGGGGGTGCATAGATGTGGCTTGGCTGCTTTCTCAGAGATCAGGCAGTCTGGCCATCACATGAGAGCACTTAAATCGAAAAAGGAGAATTAACCAAAGTATACATGCTTTCATGTAGATCTTTATCGGAGTGATAATTAATGTTTTACAGATTAATCAAAGTGGCTATGTGTTTAGATTTGGTTTATTTACTTTAATTCCTTCAGCATGATCAGATATGTTTTATATGATCTCTTTTATCCATACACTTGTGCCTTTTCCACTTTTTGTGCCGAATTTTATTACTGTTACTCTTGATGCAAAATTCTTTAGTTTATACACTTTTTAGTTCAATACTATGCATATGGAGTGTTTTACTAAGTGAGCATTAATTGCAGTTTATACTTCCTCTGCTGTAATCACCTGCACAATCTAGACTATAAGTTATACCAGTAAAAACAACAGGTAACCTTAATGAAGCTGTACAGTGTTTTTTAACTTAACTTATCCGTTGTAATTTTTTAATTGAATATTAATGCCAAATGCAGCTTTAATTGCACATATGAATATATTTACACCTGAACATTTAAACTTTCAAGAAAACATTTTCCATTTTTCACCCATCCCAGGCGTTTTAACTTAAAGACAATCGAACATTGCAAATTTTGCTCAGGAGGGGGCAGCGTTGTTCCATCTGTACTGAGGATGCTCTTAGTAAAATAAATATCGTTTGAATTGAAAAGATCTAATGTAATGTACAGTACTTGTATTTTGTAACAATAATTCGCTAAAAATAAATGAATAAATAAAAAATTATATTCTTTTTTTATATCCATAATGCACATTGTAAATAGGTAATTATGTATGGTTACATACCATACATTACAGGCTGCATATGTACTGTGTGTTTGTGTGTGTGTGTATATGTATGTATGTATGTGTGTGTATATATAAAAAAAAAAAAAAAAAAATATATATATATATATATATATATATATATATATATATATATATATACTTTTTGTGTGTGTGTGTATAAAATGTTTTTTTTTTTTTTTTTTTTTCTGAAGTTTTTCTCAATATTTATTTATTTACTTACCTTTAACTTAACAACTGTTAACATATGTGACATATTAATGAAACGATATAAAAATGTGTCCAGTTATCATTGAAAACTCACACACTTTTTTTTGCATGTGTGTATTAATGTATACAACAATTGTAATGACACCCACATATTGCACCTACAGGAGCTTTTATGACTTGCCATGGTAACTTGATCCCAACTTTGCATTTATAACAATATTTTAAAGTGTGTTTGTGAAGTTTTGCCCATTCATCTAGTGAAAGTATTTGTGAAGGTAGGCACTAATGTTGATCAAAAGGACCCGGATTAAAATTTTTGTTTTGTTCATAACAAGCATGTTCGATGGGGTTGAGGTAAAGGCTTTGTATGGGCCACTTACATTCTTCAGCACTAAACTGACCCGTGGTTAAATGGACTTTGTTTCGTGTACTATATATATATATAAATATAATGTGTGCTCCTTCTTTGCTAAAAACAATACAACAGCAATAATTTCTAATTATTATTAAAAATAATTATAATTAAAATATAATATTTTTGTTGCTTTTACTTGTTTTGAGTTTTGTTTATCCTGAAAGAAATTACTTCTGACATACATATATAAGAAATAGTATTACAAACTGACTTTTATGTAATTTGTATATAAACATATTATATAAACATAAGTTGTCTACTTTTTTTGGCTGCATCAGTTTTATTAAGTATAAATTAGTTTGTGAGGAAGCTGCATTGTGTAGGCTGCAAAATTTTTCGACTTGAGAGGCAAGTCCTATGTATCTTAGGGTCCTCGGTATTTTCTATCTAATTTCCAGGTTTCTTTGCCACCGCATCTTCTTTGTGTGCTTTTCTTCAATATGTATTCACACACATGCACACATACCCCTTAACCCTTCCTCCTGAGTAATGGCTGGGTTGTAGTGCTGGTCAGCATGTTGTCACCTGGGTCCCATTAACAATATTCTTGCTTCAGCACTCACCCCATCAGCTTTTGCCACTACCCCCAATTCACCTCAGCCCATAGTCCGCACCTTGTCCCTAAAATTGTTTCTCTATGCTTTTTTTTATCAGTTAACATCAATGTGGTGTGAATGATTTGTTGATAATTTAGAGAATTCTAAATACCAACACTCTTACGTGCATCTCGGTCGACACAGATTCTGGGCAGAGGTGTACTTGGAGGACGGCGGCTGTCAGAGCGAGCTGTGTGAAAGAGTAGGTTCCAGGCTCAGAGGCCTCAGGCAGCAGGGCTTTGGGTCAAGGCTAGCCGCAGAAGCAGCGCTTTGTCTGAGGATCCGAACTTTTGAAAGGCTCCGGGGAAGGCTGCTTAACCGAGTTCTGGCAGCTTGTTCTCTGTGAATTCTCGGTGAAAGACTGCTTCCTTTAAGAAGATCACAGTGAGTCTAGCTTTTATTAAAACCCCTTTAAAAGTCTCAAATTCAGCCACAGAGGGTTGTTGTTTTGCATGGTGCCTTTAAAGTTTTTGAAAATTTTGATATACAATTTTAAGTAGTCATCTTCTTTATGTAGGTAGTTTCTATTGAATTGTATGTAAAGAGCAAAACATTTTTTTAAGGTGAAACATTTTTCAACAGGTTTGTCTAATGCTTTTACTAGTTTAATACAGAATTTAACAAATCAAGGAGAAAGGGATTGTGCCCTGTTTAATGGGAGTCCTCAAAATGGTAGATAAATTTTCTTCCCTATGATTTAAAATCGGCAAAAGTTAAATATTTAAATTGTTTTAAAAGTTACATCTTGAAATGTTACCTGTAGTCATATACAAAAGTGTGAGTGTTCACACTTCAGCAAAATAACATAATAGATTTTATTCTTCTTTAACATCGACATTAATTATAAATATACATGTACTAAATCTGTTATCTTTAAATTTAAGCTTGTCAAAATTGTGTTGCTTAGAAGCCAAAATCTGGCAATAATAACTACCATGATAAATATGTTGTCATAAGAATGCATTTTTTTTTTTTTTTTTGCACACCACCCTTCAGCTATGCCAAAGTCTGCTGAGGTCTCTTTCAATTGTTTTAGCCTCTAAAGATCAGCATTTTTAAATAATAGTGAATCACCCAACACCTCTTCATATCTGGTATTGACATTTTCTTGGCTCGCCTCATTTCGCATCCAAGAAGCTTAATATTGCTTAATATTTCGAGTGGTCCATTGAGCATTCCACTCTTGGCTGAGGCTACTCCCAAACTTGCATAGCACTACCTAAAAGAGGTCAACAACTCCACTGTCCATAGTAACCCATTCATTAGTGGTTGTGGTTCATTATTGGAAGCTTTAACCACTCCCTCTGTGGCACTTTTATAGTCTGTGTCGAGTGCTCACATTATATGCTGTTAGTTTATATTCCTGACGACAGTCATGCAGGTGGTGTGATACCCGTCGTCTGTCACTCATCCTATTCTCAGCAAAGCAAATCATCACGTTATTGTAGTCAGTCACTTCTTATTAGGCACCACTGAATTGAACCACCAAGAGATGGTGATATATTTTTTTCTTACGTCAGGAGATGAGTATGGTTTGTCTGTATCTATTAAACATTGTCCTGCACACTCACACTCTCTTCCTCTCTTGCTCTCTCTTTCTCTCTTACTTCTCTATATTAGACTTCAGTGCCATTGTTCCTGCAGAAGTGGGGCTCACTACACCCCATCCCTTGAATATGACATCTGCACTGTGGGACATGGCAGCTTCCTTAGAAAAGGCCGACGTGCAATCATCTACATGCTGTAACCTTACGCCTGCCATTGTCCGCGTCTCCGTCCACTTTCATTTGTGTCATGCGGTGGCTCAGAGTGCCGAACAGGACTACATTTCACTGATTAAAGCGACCAGATGAGTGCTCTTGGCTACAGCTGCAGTCTTTTAATAGCTCACGTTCTTGTCTTATACAACTGAGTTGTCAATGTAATTTTGACTCTCTAACACAACTTTCTTGCAGTAATAATGGGTCCTATGGGTTATTTTTTAATGTTTTATATTGGAAAAATACTATATATTATATTCTGTATATTAGTTGCTTTAGTTTAAACATTCTTACAGGATCTCTCAGACTTGAAATGACAGTACCATGTAACCACCGTACTCCTCTGGCTTTCTCTGCACAAACCCCTCTCCTGGAGCATCTTAAAGCCCTAGAGTGCAAAACTCCTGTGTCAGGAAGGAAGAGTGAGAATGAATCTACGTGTAAGCTCATCTCATCGTTGACTGGCTTGACCTTGCCCTGCTCTCAGTATCCTCTTGTGTTTGCGTTTCACCCAGCTGTAAAATTAGATGAAACAAGCCCACTGTAAATCAGAAAGAGCAGATTGTACCGCCCGTTTCTGGCCGAGTTCCTAGGTAGCATCTGACCTTAAGAGTCCTCAGCCTGCTGAAAGAACTGCCGCACTGATTCGAGTAAGTGAAATGGACACTTGATCTTGCAGACAGGCAAAATCAGTGCTTTTCAACCTGCAGTGTTTGACACATGGACGTGTGGCACACACCTATATACTTTATTTCTGCCAAACATTCATACTCTCGCTTGCATTTTTGAAATTGCTTTGGTAAAGGGGCTAACTAACACATAGAGAACAAAATACTAGTAATGAATATTAATTTGCAACATTTTTTGGTGAAAATACACCACAGATTGCTGCTCCCCACACATACTGGAAATAAATATTTTTATTTTTGACATTCACAATTAAAATACATATTGCTGATCTCTGCTATGGGCATTGCTCTGCTATGGGCATTGCACCTTTCTTGTACAAAATATGGAAATAATTTACACTTAATAGACTTAGTTTGAATACAGAAATATAAAAATCCTCATTAAAAGTAAATGTCCTACAAGAAAAATAATACTCAATGATAGTTTATAAGTATTAGAAACTAAATATAACTTAAGTTAAAAGTTCTGGTTTGGTTTCAACTAATAAATATATTCTTATTATATTAAAATGCTACTAATGTCTGTATCCACTCATACTTAGGAGAACCAAAGTGGCTTTAACGGTAAGTTGTTTGCAACAAATCGTATAGTAAAAAATTTAATTTGTTATAAGGCTCAGTTAAGATTCAGCTTCAGTTATTTACATTGTACAAGATTTCTTAAAACTTTTGTACAGTCTGGCATAATTAATAAAAAAGCAATAAAGAATAAAATAAAGAATAATTTGTCTAAACTTTGCATCCAGCTGGAAGTATGCCTGAATGTGTGTTTGTCCTATCAAACCGAGGAGCGTATTCATTTACATTTACAGTAACACTCCACTGCAGGATAACCAGTAGTTATTTATTTCCATTTCATTCACCCTTTAACATCAGTTTGTTAATATACAGAGACTGTACATAACTATTGCCATCAATGTATTGCATTTAATAGTTAATAGAAATAGTTTAATGTGTTTTTTTAATATTTCATATTCATTCAATATTTCATATTGCTTTTTAGTTTTTATTTTTGTAATGGGTAAATTTTATTTTATAAAGTAATTATTAAAGTGTTTGTGTATGTGAGTCCTGTTTTACATACCTGTGTTAATATATGCAGCCTGTATTATACAGTTGGTACAGTTGGTAGCTCAGTTGCCTCACAGGAAGGTTCTGCTTTTGTTTTCAATGCAAAGGGTTAATTTATGTGAAGTTTGCATGTTCTTTCTATGAATATATCCCTTTTCAAATTTTAATTAAATTTTCTCCCACAATCCAAAGACCAGGTAATTTAAAGATCTTTGTCCTTAGGTATGAATGTTTGTTTTTGTTCAGGGTCTTTTTCCCCTTTGCTTTTACCCAATAGAGTCTCTAGCACAGACATGCAAACTAAATTAGCAATAACAATTGAATATAATTGAAATGGGAGAGAGTATTTCAATATTATAACACATTTCTGTCATATGTAAGAGCTTGCATAAATGTCTATAATAGACAGACAATTCATGACATTTCCAGAAAACCTGTTTTTTAACAAATGCTTAGCTGGAAAATGATCAGCTATTTAATCCATTAGCACTTTAATGCCCAATAAGTATGAGGCTTTAATATAAACGCAGGTGGAAAAAATGTAGCTGTACATTTGTTAAGTCTGCTGAGTTATTAGTCTGCTTGGCGTTCTCATAGAGAAGACCTTTTTTTCAGCTGCTGGATTGTCAGCAAAAAGGGGCTTTGAGACTGTCAGCTTTGCCGCCGGTAAGTGTCGAAATTTCAGTGCAAATGTTTAGTAGGGATGTCTCACCTTTATTCATTCCTTATATTTAATAGCAATGTGCATTGCAGAGGACCTTAGCAACAACAAAGGGATAAATACACAGCTCGCTGTAGGTCTCTGTGGTAAGGCCATGGACATGACATGTGTCAGCACATGATAAATTGGCTCAGTGTCTGTTCAATTTCAAATGCAAAGCTCTTAGAAAGAGGGTGTATGTATGTAAGTTATATGTTTATATTTGTGAGTGTGTGTGTGTGTGTATGTATATATATATATATATATATATATATATATATATATATATATATATATATATATATATATATGTATATATATATATATATATATATATATATATATATATATATATATATATATATATACATATACATATATATATATATATATATATATATATATATATATATATATATATACACATGTATGTATGTATATATATGTATGTATATATATATATATATATATATATATATATATATATATATACATACACACACACACACATACAGTATATATATATATACACACACACACACACATATATATATATATATATTTATATATATATATATATGTGTGTGTGTGTGTGAGCGAGAGAGACAGAGAGGGTTTCGTTATAGTCAGGAAAAAAAAAAAAGATGAGGGTTTGTGTTCGTTATTGTATTGTATTTGTGTGCACACGTGTATGCTCCTGTGCAGGGACTAGATAAGGCACCACAAAAGGTATGGTGCAGGTTTCTGACTTTCCACCCCACAAAAGTACATCTTGGCGCCAATCAGGTCCATGTGAAAGACTAGGTGAGAGATAGCATGAGAGAAAATAAGTGAGGGAGCGACGAAGCACAGGATGGCAATGAATAGGACTTTATGAGTGAAAATGACATTTAAGTCATCCAGAAGAACTAACAAACTCTCATCTGCACATACACACCGAACTCTTTCAACAGCCCGCGGGCTCACATCCTCTGTTTTATCGCCTTATTTATTCCTGTCTGTTTGGCAGACATAGTAGTTGTGTCAGGGAAGAAAGGAAATAAAAGAGGCCATAGAAATGAGTGTGATAAAGTGGTGGTGTTCCAGGAGATGCGCCGCTAATAATCTTCCACGGCTAATCAGCAGTGCTGGGCTGTGAAGAGTTGGCTCACTGACATGTGCTCTGTACTAGGGAAGACAAGAGGATGCTGGCCAAATCCAGCCTGTTCGTCAGAAGCAGAACTGTGTGTGTGTAGGGAATACATCCTCCATTTCTGGTTAGTTCCTTTACAATCAGTGTGCATAGGGACAAAGCTGATATTATGTTAATGGAAGGCTAATCATAGAGCAAGGTGTCTGTGTGAAAGCATTGGCACACACTGTGTGTAACAGCTCAGAGCTTTGTGGCCCCCCCCCTCCCCAACTGGTTAGGCTTTTCTTTACTTATTATTCCTGACGTAGTGGGGGGTGGAGGTGTGAAAGACATGTGGTGTAGGTAGAAAATTACTCTATGTGCACATTTAATATAGAAGTCATGCAAATTTAGCATGAAACATAATGTCTTATAGTGTGGTTCATTTACCCATTTGCCAAAATAATGTTATACTGCAGCCGCAGGCTTCCATTCCTTATCTTGACCCACATTTACTAAATCGTGAACAGGAGGAATCACATGGGATCATATATTTTCTACACTTGTATTGTATATGGTCAATAAGCATACACTGTGAACACTGTACAGTAGCCATCAGACATTCCATACTTGGTTGCCCCAAATCTCTCCCCTCCCCATATCAATATAAATTTACCATACTTTTTAAAGGTCTACACATAATTTTGGCATGTGTCTTTTGAGATGTTAACCCACTCGATCAGATGAGCATTTGTGAGGTCACACACTGATTTTGAAAGTGTGGATCTGGCTTAATATTTCAGTTCCAGTTCATCCCAGAGGTTCTTGATGAGGTTGTAGATAGTCTGGCAAGTTGTTTCACAACAAACTAACTCATCTATGTCCTTATGGACCTTGCTGGGTGTGATAGGGTGTGTCATGCTGCACCTGAAAAGTTGGAAGCATAAAGTTATTAAAAAATCACGTATGTGTTTGAATTTAAACACCTGTAGTAATAAAACTAAATGAAATGGCTGACTATAAAGTTAATTATATATTCATTCATTCATTATCTCCCGCTTTATCCTCTATTAGGGTCGCGGTGGGGTTCCCTATGCCCATCCAGGGGAGAACGTCTTGGGCGCTGGGCAGATACACCCCGGACAGGGCGCCAATCCATCGCTGGGCACTCACTCACTCACACAGACACTCTATATAATTTTTTAACCACTAAGCCACCGTGCCGCCCGTTAATTATATATATATATATATATATATATATATATATATATATATATATATATATATATATATATATATATATATATATATATATACAGGTGCAAGGCTTGTGGTTAAGGAAACAGCCTTGTGACCTAAAGATTGATTCCTAAATCCACCAAGTACTATTGCTGAAGGCACTTAATCCCAATTTCAGGGGTACAGGGGTTAGATTTTAAGTAAAATTTGTTAAGTAATGTAAACAGTAAAGGTTTTAAATGAAATTTAATGCTGAATTAAAGTTGGTAAAATTATCTAGTCAAACCAAATTGGTATGAAATTGGACCTGCCCCTTAGATCTTAAAGAAGGAGTGAACTTTGTGCAGTTGCAGAAAATATATAATTATATGCTTCAAGCTTTGTTTAAGGCTCCTTTCCTGTTGTTTTTGGGGAAAAAACTATAGTGACTGCACAGAGGGATGAATTGGGAATGTTTTAGAATTAGATTATTGAGTTCAAACAAGCGCTTTCCTAATAAAATCATGTATCACTTCAGAAATCTTCTTAATAATGCATAATAATGGTGCAGCATTTTGGTGCAGTGTGGGCTGGTCTCTTCTGCTTCAAGTCAGTGTGTGACTTTAAATGTCTATATATCAATGACTGTTCATTTAAAATGGTGCTGCATAGTGGTTTGGTTGCCATCATTCTCACCTCACAGCAAAATATCCAACTGCAAATATTAAATGGTTTACCTGCCAGAATAGAACTGTATATTTACTCATTAACTATGGATATATTGTGTATACCAACTATAAAACACATACACACACACACACACACACACACACACACACATATATATATATATATATATATATATATATATATATATATATATATATATATATATATATATATATATATATATATATATTAGTCATAATCCTCAAACATTTCTTTTATGTAATGCTCTGATTTTATAATTATTCATTCCCATATTTATCACTGCACTTAATTTACTGTATATAATAATAGTGGCTATTATATACACTGTTTTGCACTTCTAATCAGATTCCAATTGCATTTCAATGGCACTGTCCATTTACTCTGTACATACAATGACAATGAAGTTAAATCTAATCTAATCTAAAATGTTTCAAATCAAATCACTCCAAGAGCAAGCATGTAATAGACTGTACATTGCAAGATTACAAATAAACAGAGTAACCTCTATTCAACATTTTTTCTTTTACATTGGCCAAGGTAAATGTTCAACATCAGTAGATAACTAAGGGACAATAGAGTGATAGCAAGTTTTTGGCCAGCTCACTAAATAAATATTATAAAATACATTGATGGCATTGTTCAACCATCAAAGCAGAAATTTTTGATCCTTGATGTGTCAGCGGTTGTAGACAGGGCTATGGATGAGCCAGCCAACTTTTCCTATGCTAAACTCACCCATCCATGCTTTATGGACTTTCCTCCCACAGTCCAAAAACATGCATTCAAGGTAAATAGAATGCTCTAAATTGCTCTATATATTGTGTGTTTGGCACCCTGTCCTGGGTGTATCTGCCTAGCACCCAAAATGTTCTCACCTAGATGAGCATGGGGAAGCATGGGCCACCCCGCTACCCTAGTAGAGGATTAAGCAGAAGATAACGAATGATGAATGTTTATTTTTTAACAAGATGTGCAGTATGCATTGTAGTGCAAGCACCATAAAGTGCAAAATGAAGGCAATAATTTGTCAAAATACTTATTTAAAAAGAAAATTATTTATATAGTTTTAGTTTAAAAAAATTCATTAAATAATGAAATCTACCAGCTCAGTTTGGTATTAATGTTGTGTTTTGTTTGTTAAAATGTGACTTGTTGTTTGTGTGCGCATGTCTGATGATTACAGAACACAGCATTAAAGTATAGTAGTAGTTGAGATACACATAGTGTTTCTTTTGGTCTTTACCTTGAAATCCAAATTCACTTTAGGCCTTGAGCATGCTGAAGTGGGCTGAACTCTCTGACACCTTCATGTAAGGTTGCATTGCTTGCTTGGACTTTAATTGAAGAGGGATGGGATGGGATGTATGTAGGTGTCTTTCTTCATGGCTCTGCTCCTCTATGGGTCACTGAGATCCATAGAGTCCCTGCTCAGTGCCTCACCGCTATTTACCTCCCAGCGTCCACTGAGAATATGCTATATTGAAGTTATTTTATGCTCGGCTTACCGTTCTCACTTTCAGTTTTCTGCATCAGGTCTCTTCGACTCTCTACTTTTTTTTTTTTTTCTTTTTTTTTTTTCTTGTTACCTATATCTATTCTGCAGTCGTATCTCTCCAAGTTTTGAAAGAGCTGATGCAGACAAAGACAAGGGAAGATAGATGGTTCTTTTTTTTCCCCAAAAATGAAAGTTGGATGAGAAGCTTTATTTTAAACATGCTTTGGGTTTGAAATCTAGTTTGGAAATTCTTTGAGTTGGGTTTAGTCTCACCTTGCAAAAATGCTATAATGTTGACATTACAGTGATGCTTCTGACAGAAATATATCCAGCAGGAAAAGAAAAAAACTCATCATTTTCTGAACATTTCTTTAAAGAGTCATAATAATATTTTATTGCTTTTTATGTGAAAAAAAAACTAATGTCACTAGAAATGCTTAACAGGAGTACATTCTATATTTATTCGTGGACATTGAAAAGAGAATTAAGGTATCCTCATGTTTGGATGAAGAGCTAGCAGTAAAGTTTTTTAAGGCTTTACCGAGCTTATTGCATGTCTAAATTAATATAGAAGAGCAAGTAGGAAAGAATGTTGTAAAACCTCAGAGAACATGATGAAGGCTCAAAAGTTTCAAAGAGGATTTTTTTGTGTGTATGTATGTATGTATGTGTGTGTATGTATGTGTGTGTGTGTGTGTATATATATATGTGTGTGAGTGTGTGTGTGTGTATATATATATATATATATATATATATATATATATATATATATATATATATATATATATATATATATATATATATATATATATATATACACGTTTCAAAGTGTTTTTTTTTTAATATATTTTATATATATATATATATTTTTTAGATATTTTGTGTTATTATTTTTTATAATGTTTATTTTTGTAACTCTTTCACTACAGAATTGCATTTATATTTATATATTGCATTTAAATATTTAATAGTTAATTTTTTCATCAACCTTCTTCATTATAAATATTTAAGAATTGTAATACATTATCTAATAAATTATAGACATATAAAAATGAAATAATTTAATTGTAAATTTTTTTTGTACATTTTTGCCCTATTATTTGTTGTCAGTTAACTTGCTTAAAACTCTTGCAAATTGCAGACTTATGTAGTCAATGCAGGTGTCTTCCATCATTTATTCTTCTGGTCAACCGTGACTACGCTTGTAAATGTGACTGGAGAAGAAATCTTACATGTCTTTGTTTGAAAACACACAATTCGTTGCTACATTTTGCCCAGCATCCACACTACTCCAGTGGTGGAAGACTTAAAAAAGTACTGCAGGACTCATTTTGAATTAAAAATACTGGCTTACGAGACTTGTAAACTTTTGTGTACATAACACAAACAATGGAGTACAATTGGTAATTTCTGTAATTGTAGAACTACAAAGTCCATCTATATGGTAAGTGGAACTAATGCGTCCAAACTTTTGACTGGTGCTGTACATTCTGTAGTGCCTTTGGAAGCTCGTTGTCATTTAACACAGTCCACCGCTGCATCAAAAAATTTTATCATGCAAAAAATAGCCATATTTTATTTTTTCATGGATGTTTGGACAAAAACTATTGAGACACGTTTAAATACTGAATTTAGGAGTTTTAGAAGCTGTTGTCGGTGTAATGTGTTTATAATGTAAATCATCACTTACTGTAAGTTAAGTATAAAAAAAAAAACTGCATAAATAATTATGTATAAAATAAATAAAATAAATAATTGTATAAAATAAAATCGTCTTAGTCTTATAAGTAAGATTATTAAATATTATTTTAATATGCCACCTTTGGCACTCTTTAATTTAGCCTCTCATCCAATCTTTCTTTGGCAAAGACATCACTCCAGGTCTGCTCATAAAATGCTTAATAAGACTGTTAGAACCCATGGCAAGTGATGTGAAACCATTCCTTCTTATGGAAACTCTCCAGACCCTTTATATTCCAAGGCTTGTGGACTTTCCTCTTATACTAATCCAACAGGTTTTTGATGCAGTTTGGATAAGGGTAACAGCAAAATTCTTTTTGGTGGTGGACTATGAATTTTTGTTGATTTTCGAAGTCTTTCTGGAATATCCAAAGTATATTTTATGATTTCTAATTGAAACTTATAGATGGTGAATTTAATGAAACGTTTAGGGCCTTGGCAAGAGAATATCTAATTCAGTATTAATAATTTAATAATCACATATATAATCAGCTATAGTAATATATCGTTCTAAAACAAAAGTATTACTTTTACTTTATTGTTTTAATTACGATTTATTGCTTATTTATGTATTTTTCCTGTAGGACTTTTGCTTTAATTTCCTGTAGGACTTTTGCTTTAATAGCTTTTTGCAAATTTCTGCACAAGTACTTTTACTGAGGTAAAATATTTAAATGTTTTCTTTACTACTGGACTTCAGTAAATGAGTACAAAAGTAAGGTTTAAGGGGAATGTTTGTGTCTGTATTACAGCCGAATAAGTTCGCGTAGAAAACTGCTTATTTGATGTATCTTTCTTTTTTGCTTTTTTTTGACAGAGGCCATACATGATTATGCTAATGTATAAGTCACATTAGAAGTGTGAGAGTAATGAACTGTGTGCGTGTGTGTGTATGACATGTATGTTCACACACATGCACAGCAGTAACCATGCACACTCTTTTTTTCCATAATGTCCTGACACTTTTTATCTGTCCACTCAGCCAAGAAAAAAATAATAAAACATTACATGATACAAAGTTATTTTTATTAATTGTACATTTATTGGTGTTATAGCACTGGCAGCAGTGTTTCTTGTTATTTGGATTTAATCATGTGATGTTAAATAAGTTATAAATCCATGAAACATAGCTAATTTGCATTTCAGTCAGTCAAGAATGAAAGCACGTCCAAGATAAAATCTAATTTAGAAATCTGTAAAAGATACTGTAACCCTCGATGTCAATGATGCACATCATTTTGAAAGCTTCCTTCAAAAGCTTAACGCAGTACAAGTGACAACCACATGTTCAGTGTGATCGTGCATCTCAATTTGGGTTCTGTTCGGTCACACTTGGAAGGACGCAAGTCTCAAAAACTTTGGGGCACCGTTTTAGGTTTGTGGAAGGATCCCGAGAACATGCTGTTGCTTTTTGAGCACTTGCCGCTCCCCCCTGAAGTTCAGCTCTCTAATAGGCCTCGGGTGAATGTTCTCCTCTAAACAGCACCGCCAACGCTTTTGAAGAGATATTAGAGAAGCAAATGAAAGGACAAAGATGTGCTATGGAATACAAAAGTTAATAATACTGGGGTTTGATAAATGGCCCAGCAAATGCTTCTTGATTTGGCCCTAAATTGCATGGCTCTGCACCATCTTAATTTATTCATTTCCTCGTTGACTATGCAAGGACTTGGCAATCCAGAGGACACTGTTAGTAATATATGGTAAATAATGCATGTTAAGACTACACCTGTCCACTCTGTACAGTACGTCCTCACCGATTCCACCCTGTCCTCCTGTCTTCCTCCACAGCCGTCATTGTACGCCTTCCCAAATGTTAGCCAGCGGGAAGACAAGCTTGAGGCGGTGTAGGAGCTCTCACATATCTTTTTATTGCCACATACATCAAGCGTGTTGAGACATCCAAAAGAGACTGCGTGATCCGCGCCGATCCATTAATCATCATTCATTGTATGTTAATAAATTCAGAATTTTCCCATTTACCATGCGGGCCGTTCGCACGTAGCGGCAACGCAACCTTTCCAGAGCCCATAAATCACGCAGCCTGAGTCATTTGACAGAGCAGCCTAAACACAGCGCTCCAGTCAGTCCCGCGGGCACAAACACATGATCTAATAGGCCTGCATCAGACCTGCGAATCGGCGAGACTATGGCGGTGCTTGGCATGTGCCAATGATACAAGTGCTTGGATACGAGTACAAGATAATACAGGTAATACATTTAAGCCAAAGGTCCCGTCGGTGCTCTTGGAGGTGAGGCTGCATGGACAAAAGGACTTGGCCAGTGGCGGTTTAAAGAAGACATGATGCTCCTTCTATTCCATTACCTTATTACTATCTTAAAAAAAAATAATAAAAAATGATTCTATTTTCTCTAGACATTCTGTAAATGAAACAGTTTGATATTTCTCTTATAGCAAGCACACTGAGAAAAAGCTTGGATGCAAACTTGGCCAAAAAGTGTAGCGAGAGCCTTCTGGGTTTATCAGATAGGGACCTGCTGCAGACAGTTATATATGACAGTTAATTACTGCCTGCAGTCCAGGGGGAGCACGCTTTTGTCTTCATTTGGCAGTCGATCAAAAAACATCACCTGGAATCATGAAAGCTATTCAAATCTTGGCATATAGATTAGTAGTAGTAATTGTTCGCCATTGACAGTTTTCAGACTTTGTAAGTACTACAAAGGAATACATTCAGCGAAAGCCAGATTTATAGTCTAAATAAAATTGCCAACAGCATGTTCGCTGGCTCGTGCCAGCATAATACGATCAGCAATACAATATAGACGCACATTCATTTGCTTATAAACTGGGCTATCCAATAAAATGTAATTGTGGTTTGTACACAGGTAAATCAGATTTAGGTATTTTTGCCTTGAGAAAAGCTTCTGCATTGTCCTCAAATTTCTGCCTGAAACAGCACGTCTTTTACCTTATTGACTAAAAGAAGGGACGCAGTGGAGCAATACAGCAGATTAGCCGATTAACAGCTCTCTACACGGGGACTTCCTGTAAAATCCTTGAATTTTCAGCAGGGCAGCGGATGCAGCAGTGCGGTTCTGTACAAAATGCAGAGGCTGTTCTATAGGACGATTACACCGATAATGCCATCACAAGTTAATCACTACAGCCTACGCCAAGCAGACTGCGCTGCGTTATGCAAAGCATTCATGTGCATGCTTAATGGAAAATAGTGTGTTTTTTTTCTCTCCTGGTAGAATTTCCATGATCTTAATCATGCTGTGATTTATCCTCCTGAGGACTGTTGTGTCTTACAGTGCTAATGCATGCAGAATGTATGGTGTTTGGTTTAGTTCGGTGGAGAAGAATTACTTAACCCTCAGAGACTCATGAAAGCTATTTGTGTTCGTATTCTCACTACTGATTCTCACTTTCATAACTCATGGTCAGAATAACCTACATACTTCCACATACTGTGTCTATGAACAGGGCTGAGTGCCACATCTTCATCTCCTCGTTGCTTTAAATGGTCAGCAGTTAACACATGATTGATTACACTAGTGTATCTTGTATTATTTCAAGTGTAATATATTTTCTTTATCTTTATTTGTGCAGAAAAAATAATGACATGATTTGTATTTTCAACTTTAAATTAATTAAATTAAAGGAGTAATTTACTGGCCACTTACTGTACATGTTTTTTATTGTATTTGATTTTTTATTTTAAAACAATTTAATTTATTGGGGGGGGGGGGGGGGGGTTAAATGTAATAAAGTCTTAATCACAAGCCCAAACCACTATTTAACACAGCTGATCAATCAATCATGAAAAGAAAATGATCTGTGTAGGACTATGTAAGTAGAACGTCTGTGTGTGAGTGTGTTTCCAATACTAATCCATATCGTTGCTTTGATTACCATAAAATTTGACATATTTACTCTTCAGAAACCTGTGGGGGTTTATATACTCTTTACAACCACTTTGAAGTGTTGGAAGACATTTTTTTCTAACATAGAAGTGTTAACTTTCCCTTTCACCTGTACATTTTCAAAACAGTTACTTTTCTCACATAGTGCATAGATAATGTACCAGAAGTTTGTCTGCTCCAGTTGTTTGAGACATTTGTGTTCCTGTACACTTAAAAAAAAAAAAGAAAAAAAAAAAAAAAAAAAAAAAAAAAACGGTTGTACCCGTCTTTAAATCCGATTGGCTTTATTTGTTCAGCCGTGAAATTACTAACAATAAAGCACACCTCTGACTGCTTTCCATTCCTATCAATACGTTAAACATGCGAAGGTGATAGAACATTATTTTAATACAGATACCTCCATCTATCAATCATCTTCCACTTTATTCTATACCCAAATCATAGACATGTTCCCCATGCCCATCCAGGGGAGAACGTTTCGGGGGCTGGGCAGATACACCCAGGAAGAGGGGACACCCACAGACGCACACACAGACACTATATAAGGGCAATTAAGAGCAGCCAATTCACCTTGAATCCTTGTTTTTAGAGCTGTGGATGGGAACCGGAACTTAAACTGGTGGAAACTCCACCCAATTTGGGATTCAAACCTGGATCCCCAGCACTGAGAGGCGAACATGCTAACCACTAAGCCACTGTGCCACATTAATTCGGATACATATAAAACAAAAAATATGGATTAATATAAATAGAAAGACATTTTCCAAAGAGCACCAAGCCATTGCATAGCGGTAAATATTCATTTTAAAAAGAACACCAAGCCAGTGTCCTTTTGCATAGCGATAAATATTTATTATAAAAAAAACTGACTAGGTTAAGTTGCAGAGGACCAGTGTATTAATAATTTTGTTTTACATAAACACATTTATGGAGCAAATTATTATAGTGATTTCATTAGATGATAAGGCACTCGAGGTTGTGAAATATCGTAAATAAATCACAGAAAAGAGGTGTAACTGTACTCCGCTACGTGTCATGCCTAACAACATCTCTTCCCCATGATTTACATATAATAATGCACGCCCCCTCATGCTTTATTGCTTTATTATGAGTGCATTAAGACATTTTAAAAAGCTTTGGAAATGACTGGCATGGTTCTTCGCTTTTGAGAGGCACCTCTGAATGTGTTCTCGCTTGGCTTTAATGGTTTCTGGGCTGGGTCCAGTAGCCTAATGAGGCAGTTTTGATGGGCCATGTCCCACAAGAATACTAAGTCTTTGACTCTCTTCTCTCCTTGCTTGCCTACTTCATCCAGGTCCTGCTCAAAATGGCTTAATTGATCTAATCACTCATGCGATTGGTCAGAAGCATTTATCTTTTTCAAGTCCAAGCCTCTGGATGCCAATTTTTTTTGTCTTTCACTGCTGGTTGTGTTGTCTTCTTTAGGACAATGGTGCCACTGGATTTCATTGTGTGCCTCCTTTGCCCTCGTGTTTGTAACCTTGAGTCTAGCCAGTGTCATTGCAAATTGTGGGAACTCTAAGAAGTTTTGACTTTGGCACAGTAGGCCATTCCTATGGGTGCAATTAAGATCTTTTAAATAATGGATGTAATGTATCTCTTTGCTTGATGTTATTAGTTGTCATTAAGTGTGTGTTAGTGTGCATTGTACAAATGACCTAAGAAAACAGAAGAAACCAAGAAAACATGGCATTTTACACTTTAAGACCTAATTTTTATTTTTGTTTCTTTGCCTTTTTTTTCTGTTTTAAAACATGGTGCAAACATAAAATCAGAAATTATCAGTATTTCAATATGGACAAAAGTACTTTTCAGTAAATATAAATTTATGAATATAGTTTTAGGAAATGTATATATTACACATAGAAGGCATTATGGCTTTATCTTATTTTAATTTTGTCTGATTTTTACAGCTATATTACATTCCAATATTTAGGGATGGCTCCGCATGATGATTAAGAGTGGTGTCTGTGGAAACCTTTGGCCATTCATTTAGAAAGAACTTCTGTGAGGTCAGACCGAAGTGCCTGTGTTGCAATATCTATTCTGATTTCACTCCAAATGTTATATCATGTTCCATTTAGGGTGTTGTTTTGGTCAGACATAAGACACAGTTATGCTTGAACAGAAATTGAACCTCCCTAAACTGTTTCGTTTAATATCGGCAGTATACAGCAAACTTAATTTAATAAAATGTGTGTCCCAATATCTACCCAATACTGTCCATAGAGTATGTATATGTGGCAGGCTGTGGTATAGCTTGGAAGTAAAATGTAGTGGTCTCTTTATCTATACAGTTAGAGGTGGTACTACCTAAAGTCCTTTCAAATTTCAAATAACCAATTAAATTACATTTACATTTAGTCATATAGCAGACACTTTTATCCAAAGTGACTTACAAATGAGAACAACACAAGTCAGTAGTTATGAAGAAAACCAGATACACTATACGGCTCATATCTGTATCTGATCCTACACCCCCCCCCCCCCTTTTTATCCTACAACAGGTATTTGTTAAAAAGATGCGTGTTTAGTAGTTTCTTAAAAATGCCAAGTGATTCTGCCTTACGGACAGAGTTGGGAAGATCGTTCCACCATTTTGCAGTAGTGAGCGCCACGGAGTGAGAATTAGCTCCTCTGTGAGGATGGAATCACCAGGCAGCAATCATCACTGGGGCGAAATAAACAAGCCTGAGTGTATTTTGAAAAGATAGAGTGAAGGTTAGAGGGGGCAGATCCAGAAATGGTACTGTAGGCCAGAGTCAGTGACTTGTACTGAATTTGAGCGGCTACAGGGAGCCAATGGACAGAAATGAGTAGTGGAGTGACAATTAAAGCAGCAAAAAGTGTTTTTGATCATTTTAATTTATAGAAATTATTTTAGATACGTTGTACATTATCCAAAAGGCAAAATATTTCATTTAAATCTTCCAGGTTCAGGAACAGGGTGGCACAGTGGCATAGTGGTTAACACATCCGGCGCCTTAATGCTGGGGTTCCAGGTTCGAATCCCGCTCTGTTTGAAGTTTCTCTGGGTTCTGTTGACTTCCTCCCATAGTCCAAGACCATGGATTTAAGGGGATGCTCTAAATTGCCCCTACATAGTGTGTGTGTCTGTGTGAGTGTGTACCCAGTGATGGATTTGCGCCCCAATTGCTTACCTCACCTGCTTCCCTGGCCCCTCTACAAATCCTTGCTTGATTGCAGCCCTACTGACACACCATGCTGAGCAATTGCACGATTATAAAAAATGTCCATCATGTAAATTACTGTACAGTGGTATAATTACCTACAAGTACTATTATTTGCTTTTGTTTCAGTTAGTTTTAGTTTCCTACAATTAAGATCAGAATTAAGTCTCACATTAAACTCTGTTTCCCTGAATACACAAAGCAAGCTGTAACAGATCTAAAGTTTAGTTATTTATCATATAATTTTTGCAACATTTTAGACTATCATATAAAACAGATCCTGTTTTATATGCAATTCATACCATTAAAAGTAAACTGATTTAGTGCCTGTGCGTTTTGCATACCATTTTCCTGTCTGAGTTATACATATAAGTCTTGCACATGCATCTTCTCATGGCGTTTTATTAAAAGAGGGCACAGTTCCCTGGAGAAGGTACATGGGCTGGATCTCAAATGCCACCAGAGAGGTGATCAAGTACACTCTTTCTTCTCCTATTCGCCTCATTATCCCTCGATGCTATCAGTGCTTTTAGTTCCAAGCAGTTTTAAAGAGCAGGTAATGGCAGAAAGAGGTAAAAGGGATGTAGAATTAAGCTGTTTTGCACCAAAGGGTAATTTGGTTTGATAAATGTGCCATCGTGGCTAACTAATAATACATATTTTAAAAAGGGGGAAGGTGGTAATATGGCTACGTAGCTGTAGTTCCGGGGGAAAAAAAAAAACGACACGATTATTAATGGGCCTGGCCACAGTATGTCTCACACAGGGTTACGGCGCAAGGTCAAAGCGCATTTCGCTGAATTAAAAGCCATTTTGAGCTATGGCACTTCTAATCAAGTCGGACCTAGCTCAGGTATAATGAGGCACCAATGAATTTAAATAAACAGGGTGAATATGGTGATTTATAAAGCCAATGTGCTTGCCTTATAAGCTCGTTAGCAATGACGGATACTCTTTATTCTTTCCGGCTCTTTTACCCACAGGATTTGAGCTTTTAACCAAATAATATCCGCCTGTATTGTCAAGGGTGAGCATTCCGGGTGAGACACTTATCCTAGTCATTATGAAAAGTGGCGACACAATGCAAGAGTAATGGTAATGTATGCTATCTAAAATAAATGATTTCTTTTTTTCCTCCTTTTTTCGCTGTCTTTTCCTCTTTTCCTTCCTTGTAGAACTAAGGCTTCCTCTAGACTTTAGAAGTGGGTGAATTCATCTTCATATTTTATCCCAGATCCTATTTTTTTTCTGTTAAAAAAGCTCGTAATCCTTGATTCTAAAAACGTTTTGCATTTCAAGGAACATTTTAAAAGCTTTTTTAACTTGCTTTTTTTAACATACTGATACTGATGATGGGGCCTTCCACATTCCAAAATGAACACTTATCTTATTATAATAATTCCACATAAAGTGGTAAAAAATATACTATGAAGAACACTATGTACTTTATTATTATGCTAATACAGAACTTTCTGAGATGAGATTTAATGCTTGCTCACTTTCCTCAATGATGAGAATTAGTTCCCACAGTCAATCCTCTTGATAACCAAAGTAAAAAAAAAATTCCTTCCATAATATTTCTTAAAAAAAAAAAAAAAAAAAAGCATTGATGTATCTTAGTGTAATTACTGGGCTGCTTTTAGCCCTGTGCTAGGCACCAGAGCTTAGGCTAATGACCCTCTAGCTTAGCCATGGGCATTAGCAGTGTGAAGCACTGAGGCATGCCACCCGCTGTCTAAGTTAGGATGTCATCATTAGACCTTTTGTTGTGTCTGATGCATCTTTCACTGACCTCGAAATAAATGCAGATCTGTCGTTATTCTCCTCGTATGAATTGCATATGCATTTATGCTCTTCTGGTTTTGGAGGAAGTTCTTTGTTTCACAACAGATGATTTTTTTTTAAATCCTATCTTTACAAACTTTCTCAAACTTACAAAGCTCTTGACTGTGACCATTTTTTTTTGGGCATGTGTAAGGTAATTTCATGCAACTGCAGTTGTGCTCGTGAATGATGATCAATAATTTGTTCTGATAACCACACTTTTACGTGTTCTTTTTCTTAGTTTCTCTCTTTATTAATAATAATAATAATAATAATAATAATAATGTGGTGATAATGTTTATAGATTATTCTTTAGTATAAATAGTAACTAAAAAGATGTCCTTTCTTAAGCACAACTAGTTATGTGCAGCTTACATGTAGACTGAAGGCATAGCAAGAGCCAGACTAACAGCAGCAACTGTTTTATTGGTGTTAGAGAAATGCTATTTGGTGTGTGTTAAAAAAAACGGGTAAATTCGGTCTTTAAATCTGATTGCCTGAGCCGTTTGTTTAATGCACACCTCATGACACCCCTGAGCACTTCATATTTGTATCAATGCTGGGCAGATACATTCAGGACTGGGCGCTAATCCATCACTGGGCACTCACTACATTACACACTATGTAATGGCAATTTGGGTAGGGGCAATTCATAGCAGCCAATTCACCTTTAATTAACTGCGGGAGGAAACCGGAGAACATGGAGAAAACCCATGCGGACACAAACCTGGATTCCCAGCGCTGAGAGGCAAAGTGCTACTAGTTAACTAGGGTGGCACAGCGCCTGAAAGATTTTCCACTGAGTGGGCATGGGGACCCCCCCCCAAATACTTATTAGAGGGTTTAGCATGTGATGAGTACTTAATAATCAGGAATTGATGATATAATATTAGCTATAAATGCTAAAAACAAATAACAATTAAAATAATCAGATTAAAACACTGATAAAACCTTTATATACACATTTTACAGCTAGATTATCCCTTAATTCCATCCACCATTAGAAGCATCATCAATTGACTGACTTTACTTTTCTGAGTTCTGAGAACGTGACTTGTGTCCACAAATGTATATGGATATTTTCTTTAAACTCAGAAAACGTAGAGGCTGATTCTGTGATTTGCACACAGGGCTAAATAACCACACTCTATTTGTTGTCTGGAAAAAGTTTCTGTATGTACCGTACATTACGATATGTAATCTGTGGCATTAAGGTCAATGTTTCGTGTCTTGTTTTGTAAACAAACCATTTTTATTTGGATATGGGGATCACCAGTCATCCCCTCAGGAGCCGGAAGGTCTGTAGTCATTGACCCTAGCATGCCAGGAGCTCTCGAGCCGATGTGCTCTCTTGTCTCGCCTCCCCGCCAGCGTCCAGCAAACACTAGCAGCCTGGCCATGATTAATGCCAGCGCCAACCAGCCCCAGCCCTTTCGGCAGATAATGCCAGGCAGCAAGCGCGCTTGACACTTTTAATGTATAATTAAGTAGAAAAAGTCAGCACAGGCTATGCAAATTTTTTAAAATGATAAATGAGGCTGGGTGGCGGCAGGGATTGATTTGGTGTAAATGAAACTAATTAAGGAAATGTCAAACATAATTAATAAAACAGGTTTAAGCTGCAAAACATTGTCAATGGAATGAATGAGGAGGCATTGGCGCCCATTGTTTGGGCTTTATTTAGCCGCAGTGTTGTGCTTGTTCGCCGCACCCTGATGTGCTCTCCCCCACCCTCACACCCACCGCCACCGATTTCCCGAGAGGGCGGAAAATAAATTTGCTTGTCTCTTGGCTGACTGTAGAAATTAATTGCTGGAATCTTGTCCCATCCAAGTGTTACATTCCTGCGCAGGACATTAACATAACTAATTTGAAAGAGCCTAAATGACTGCATAATGGAGCACTGTCAGCATGCATGACACTCGCTGGTCATACCGAATTAGCTGGCTTTTATAATTGAATTTTTTTTTTTTTTTATTAAGTCTTATCTTATTTTTATATATTTTACCCAGTACACTCCACTATTTGCTTTTATTTCTGTTACATGCAATATCTTATTTGTGATTAGACCAATGACTTTTATCATTTTACAAAGAGTGCTTGACCTATAATTAGTGGGATGGAATTTGGGAGGGTGACCAAGCTGGCGTGAACAGCCAGAGTCAGATCTTTAGTCTCAGTAATGATGCTGAAGACCTCACTGCCTCTGGGGAGGGGAAGAGTAATGGAACAGGCTATTTATATGGGGACCTGGATAGCAGGGGGCCACAAAGCCGATGGAGCTTCACCGTAGGGTGAATCGCACTCACACTGGCAACCCGTGCCCCGGCCATCAGTCCGGAGTGTCATCCTTATTTCCCCTATGAGGCAGTGTGCCTTCCCCTCCCAACATCTGCTGAATAAACACACGCATATAAGCCAACAAATTTTAATACAGGTTTTGTCATTTGTATTTGATGTATTCATTAGCACGTTCCACATCCAAGAGCATGGAACAACTTTTATGTTTTTTTTTTAATGCTATTTTATTTCTGTTTTACAGAAACTTCTCTGAATTAAATAAGCTCAACAATAGTTTTAATTTTTTTATTCTATGTGACAACTCCCACATAGAATCCCAGTGTTCTGTGTAACCACTTTTTCTTTGTTGTTATTTTGCTATTCTGGTCATGCACCACATGGCATAAAGATAACACCTAACAAGATTGCGAACAGATAAAAATTTGGTTGTAAACATCTCCCACAGTCACACTTTTAAACAAGCGGCTTTGTAGACATCAAAGCTGTTAGGTCTAACATTATTGCTACTGGAATGTGTTGCAACTAGCGAGCAGCTTCTAATTATATCATGTTCTGCAAACCAGTGGATAAGTGAGGTGCAATTAGATGTTGTTCATAATAAGAGTAGTCAAGTGAGTTAGATTTTGTATTGGGCTTGGGGATATAATTTCAAGTGAGTCATTTTCATTTGCAGAGTTTTTACACATCTGTCACCTCAATTTGAAATTACCCGTGTTTTCGGATTCATGGTATGAGTCAGCAGTGATAAAAATGATGTAACCATTTATTGAACTGTTCATGAAATGAAATCTGCATAAAAGTAAGAATGAAAATTTACTTGTAGTATAATTGAATACGATATTTATGTACTTGCACTGCACCTAGGTTATTCAATTTGATTGCTACAGTGGTTAACACTTCAGTCCCACAACACAAAGTTTGCACTTTCTCCTCGTGTGTTTAGATTTCTTTTGGGATCTTCATCTCCTTCCAAAATCTAAATACTTAAGGTAAGTTTGAGGAACTGATTTGTTACTATGTGCAAATTTATATCTGTTTGGGTGTCTGCACTGCGATAGCATGGAGGTCCCCTGCTGTAGGGATCTAGATTAGAGCATACAGAATAATACCCACAATCTCTATTAAGATAGTCTGCTTGATTTAAAAATTTGGTAACATTTTACATTTATCTGGTATTCATAATGCATTAAATACATATTTATAAAGCCTTTTAAAGTATTCATAATACTTTATAATACTTGTCATAAGCATTTGTTAATGTCTATAGATGTACATGACCACACTTATAAAGTGTTAGAAGAACATGCCAAGGCTTTATAACACAGTGGCATAATGCATTCTAAATGATATATTTTTTGTTTATCAACTTATTATAGAAATAAGCGACATAAAGCATTAAATATTTGCGTTTAATGATTGATTTTTTTCTGAAAATGACTTTATATGTGCTCTTATAAATCTTTATAAAAGCTTATAAGCTCTCTTTATAGGCATAAAGTGAAGTGTTGTCATTAATTAACTCTTTGAAAGAGACTGCATACATAGTAGAACTAAATGACTTATAAATGCTCTTACAGACTTTAAGTAAAGTGTAATCATCTAGTTTTAAGTAAGAATGTCTAAATAACAAAAGAGTACCTAAATATCAAAAGTTTAAATAAGTTCATATTATAATGTATTTTGTCATTATGTCTTATAAAGCTTATATGTCAAATTGTTATAACAATTTATGACTATGATTATGAACATCTGTGTACATTAACAAAGTCTTGTGACAAATGTTGTATATAAATGTAATATATATAATGTGTTATAAATACTTTATAAAGCTTTATATATGCACTTATAATGCATTATGAATACCGAATTCATAGAAAGTGTTACCAATTTTTTTTTAAGCATCTCCTGACTGAAGTGTTACTAAATTAAAAACAACTGGCATGATATCCATTATTCATTATCCTTCATTTATGTTTAATTTTTAAGAATTTTTAACTAAAACAGTGCAATTAGACCATAGTTATTTGACATACAAACATCGAATATCATTTTTTTTTTTTTATCATTCCTGAAAAATACACCTCCACTCCATATCCCTCATTTAAAGGTTACAAAACATATGTCCCAAACAGAGAAAAGAAAACAATAATAATAAGTGAAAAAACAACTAAAAATTGAGGAATAATAAATAAATCAATACAATAAAATAAAACACGCACAAAAATGGGGAGACACTGACTAATACCAGCTAGCTGTTCCATATGTATTGGTAAGAAAGTAATGAAGTTTATCTTAGTTAGCCTAGTGTGCTAATATGTGTATTTGTGTTATTTTTTAATTTGTGTATTTTAAAATAGACTAAAAGTGGATTCCATGTTTGGCATTACAGTCAGCCTTGTGCAAACCATTCACTCACTGGGTGTAGCTTTTCAAAGGTTCATATTAATACATTTGTTCATGTATGTATATTGGTTTCTTTACACTCTTATTATTATATATAAAATACAACACACTATAGCCAGTTTTTGTAATTGCCCTTGAAAATTGGTGCAAAGTACTTCTAATCCATTTTTTTCACATTTTTCCATCCCCCCCCCCCCCCCCCCCCCCCCCCCCCGTTCAACCCGTATACCCTTTACTCTGTATCCTGTAAATTCCATCCCTTGCTTCCCAGTTCTTGTCAGTGGAATTTGTGCGTTGAAAGCTTGCTCCAAATGCCAGGGGTCATGAGTCAAACATATGCAGCATGTATTACAATTTATTACTCCGCATTTGCCTTGAGATTTTGCTCACCTTGACAAGCTTAAGTAAATCATGTTCATGCTCAGAAAAAAGAGACAGAGCTGTGACTAGGGCTAGCCTTCCTTCGTAAGTAAGCTGTCTCAAAGTCGACCAGGATTGGCTGTAGCCCCAGAGGTTGTTGCAATCCCAGAAGGCAGTGAGCTTAGATACGCTACTGATATGATGAGCCAAGCTTAACAGAAAAGCAGATATTTATAGAAAACTTATGCAAAAGGCCTGATGGTACCCTTGACTCCAGGAGAAAGCCCATGACAGTTTAATACGGATGGAGAGTGTGATGGTGAGGTCTAGAACAGATTTAATCAGCAAAGGGTACCTCATTTCTTCATTTCATTTGAATATGGTGGACGGGAGCATATAAATATGTTCATTTCTCCCTTCCCAGCCTATATTTTATACTTGAAGGCTCATTATTTTGTGAGGTGTAGTATAGAGACCTCGGGGCCTGGCCTCCAAACTGTAGTTGTATTAATCAAAATTTAGCAGTCGCCTGACAAAAGTTGTATTGCACAACACCAGGAATCAACAATTCAACAGAGAACACAGAGGAATAAATATATAATTAAAAAGTGGTACCCTTCTATATTTAACTTTATTAATGCAGTGTGTATATTTGTATACATACATATCCTGCAAACTAAATAGCATTACTACCATTAATGTAGTTGTGTTTTATAAAGTGAATATTAACAAATGGTGGCCGAGAAGTGCATCTCAGTTTAGCATTTTAGAAAAGAACTAAACATTTTTAAAGCAGTAAACACTTTTATTTGTGCTGAAACAAGTTGATAAACATGTGAATCAGATATGGTAAAGACATGCAACAGGCAGTGCTTGTTGCTGACCTGGTGTCAATTATATCATTTTGCATCGTTGAAGTTCGGTTTGTGCCTGATGAATTTGGATCCTCTTTTTGGAGTGCATGCTCATCCTGCAGTCATAACGACATAAGACTTCAGTTTCGTTTTTAAATTACTGTCAAAATATTAAATACATTAGTTAATTTAGTCAAGATTGGGTTTCGAACCTGGAGCTCCAGCGCTAAGAGGAGAACCTGCTAACCAAAACATTATTTTAACTTCTTACATAACTGTTTCCAAATAAATTATTTAACCAGACAAAAAGTTTCTGATGTTTTGTGTTAGTGGATCATCTTAAGCACAACACAGAGATTACATGCAGTGTTTGTTCAGTGTTTCTTTAACAAATGTTATTTTTGTAAATATACATTTCAAAGTTTGCTCAGTGGGTAGTGGCATAGTGGTTAACATGTTCGCCTCTCAGCGCTGGTTTGATCCAGGTTTGAATTCCAATCTGGGTGGCGTTTCCATGTTCAACTTCAAGTTAATTTATTTATATAGTGCTTTTTCTTCTCTGGGTTCTCTGGTTTCCTCCCCATAGTTCAAAAACATGGTTTTCAAGTGAATAGGCTGCTCTAAATTTCCCCCAATATTGTGTGAGTCTGTGTGTAAGTATATGTCCAGCGATGGATAGGCATCCTATCCTAGGTGTATCTGCCCAGAGCCCAAAGCATTCTCCCCTGAATGGATATGGGGAACCACCTTGTGATCCTAGTAAATAATTAAGTGGAATATAATAAGATGAGATGAAAAGTGTGCTGAAAAAGCATAAGTTCTTCTGCAAATGCATACTTAAAGCAAACTTTCAGTATTCCATCATGCATCAACAAAGCAACAGCCAGGTTTTTATCAAAAAGCATTAGCACGTAACAAAAATCACATTTGCATCTTGGGCGGCACGGCGGCTTAGTGGTTAGCACGTTTGCCTCTCAGCACTAGGGATTCCCGGTTCGAATCCCCATCTGGGTGGAGTTTCCATGTTCTCCCCGTGTCCGCGTGGGTTTCCTCCGGGTTCTCCGATTTCCTCCCACAGTCCAAAAACATGGCTCAAGTCAATTGAGTTCTCCAAATTGCCCCATATAGAGTGTGTTTGTGTGAGTGAATGTTTGCCCTGCAATAGATTGCCCCCCTGTCCTGGGTGTATCTGCCCAGCGCCCGAGACATTCTCCCCTGGATGGGCATGGGGAACCCCACCACAACCCTAATAGAGGATAAAGCGGAAGATAATGGATGGATGGACATTAGTATCTTGAATGCTAGTTGCGTTATGCTCGCTGAGCAAACTCAAATATTTGGAGGTTTGTATTGATCAAAATAGCACTATTTTATAGAGAACAACTTAACACTGCTTGTAAAATAAACACAGAATTTCAGTGGGGTTCTTATTTTTATGTTCAATCCTGTAACAATTTATTTGGGAACAGTTTGTAAATAAATTCATCACAATACATTATTTTGTCTAATATCCATTTCATTTAAAATAATTAATGAAAATATGGACATTAAATAAGGGAATGTGAATGTGAACTGCTTGTTGTTGTTATCAATGCAGGATGAGCATACACACGAAAGGGAAACTGATTCTGTCAAAACCACCGGCGAAAAACTCCTTGAACTATAATTTAATCACTGCAATTTAATTTACACAAGGTCAGCAACAACCCTGTCTTGTTAGTTCCCTATCTGTTCTGTCTGTTTCTCTAATTTCTAAAATTGTTTCGTGCTGGTAAAAATGTTTTTCAGCTAGTAAATTTGTTCAAACGCAATTTTCAAACATGTTCATTTGTTTTGCTCTTCTCAACCACCAAATTGGGCAGGGCTGAAAGAATAATAAAGTTTCTATAACATATTTATATTTCCTAATGAAAAATTTTAGAATAGAAATTGCAGGTAATAGTTTAATGACTAAATATATATCACCACTTTTTTCCACACTTTAAAAGAAAGTTATGAAAGAGTCAAAAAAATGTATTTATTGAAAGGATGAAAAGTAATAGAGAGCTTTAAACAGTTACCAAACATAATGCTAGATCCAGATTTGATTTAGATTCAGGGATCGTGAATAAAAGGCATGTGTTTTAAGCCTTTAAACAACATTGCATTTAAACAGCCCATGTTACTGTAAAACCTTAGGCCACATGGGCAATAAAATTTTAATAATGCTTTTTTTACGTGGTCTACCGCATCAACAATAATACAACTTATTATGCAGGGGAAAAAAGTTATTTACTTGACCACAGCTAAGTTCTCGGTGTCCAAGCTCAATTCAGATGGTTTAAAAAAAAACATTGGAAATGGGTTATAGTCAGATCTGTCTTAAATCAAGCTGTAAAAATAATAAGTGAATTTTATGAACGGCACAAATGCATAAAGGGTAAATGGTAAAAAATGAATGGGTACGCCTAACTGAAGCAACACTGGCAGTAAAATAAATAACATAAATGAATGCAAAGGCTTTAATTTAGGCAGTTTTACTCTTTGTGCTTGTGTAATTATTGCAGTAAGGCAGCATATTAATGTTCTTAATTCTATACTTGGAACTAGGGTTGCGGTGGGGATTCTCCATGACTATTTAGGGCAAAACGTTTCGGGCACTGGGCAAATACACATAGCCCAGGGCACTGGGCTGGGCACACACTCGCGCACGCACACACAAACACACACACACACACACACACATTACATAGTGTAATTTTTTAGAGGAACCAATTCACGTTGAATCCATGTTTTTGATCGGTGGGGGGAAACCAGAGAATCTGGAGGAAACCCACACAGACACGTGGAGAACATAGAAGCTCCACCCAGATTGGGATTCAAACCTGGATCCCCAGCACTGACATGCGAATGTGCCAAGCACTTTCTAAATATATTTTCTGAATCTCTTAATGAAACTATTTATGTAAAATTTGTCTGTTTAAAACTTGTTACTGTTGCAACCAAAGCTATATCATAGTCATTCATTCATTAGGGATTAACATAGCTCTCCAACTACGTTATTAACTGAGCCTAGATGTCCATTTTATGATTGGCGATATCTATTGTCCACTTACCACTGAAATAAAAAAATTGCAATGCATGCATCTCACAAGCACGATCCCTTGTTCACTGTTTCTCTTCTATGCTGTTTATCTGCTCAATATGTGAATGATGTGATGTAAAATGATCCATTTTACACTTCTCTGATTTATATCTCCCATCTTTTATGAAACATTTAAGTCAACAAGTGTGACGTTCACTTGATGAAAAAACATTTGTTAATTTTAAATATCATCCCTTATAGGCATATACATACACTATATGGACTAATGTCATAGGACACAGTTTATAATCATTGAATTCATGTGCTTTTTTTTTTTTTTTATTTATTATTTTTTTTTATATATTCAGTTCTATAGGCAGCTTGGTGGCTTTGTGGTTAGCAGGTTTACTTAACAGCACTGGGGATCCAGGTTCAAATCCCGATCTAGGTGGAGTTTCTATGTTCTCCCTGTTTCTGCGTGGCCTTCCTCCGGGTTCCTGCCACAGTTCAAAAACATGTATTCAAGGTAAATTTAATGCCCATATAAAGTGTGATTGTGTGTGTATGTGTGTGTCTGTGTGAGTGAGCAATCCCAATGTTGCACTGGCGCCCTGTCCTTGGGTATATCTGCCTTGCGCCCGAAACGTTCTACCCTGGATCGGCATGGGAACCCCCCCCCCCCCCCCCCCCCCCCCCCCCCCCCCCCCCCCCCCCCCCCCCCCCCCCCCCCGACTCTTCCATAGGATTAAGCAGAAGATAATGAACAAATGTTTAGTTCTATTGCTGCAGGTGTATAAATGCACCTTTGGTCACGAGCATTTTAGACAAGTTGTATGCCTCCAACTTTCTGGGATCAAAGTGAAGTACAAAAATTCTTGGTTCACTCACCTAAAAAACTACACAGATTGAAACCCCTGCTGGTTGAATTTGGTGTAATTAGCAATTGTATTCTAATATGATAAAAGTACAAACTTTCCAAAAAACTTTCTCCTTACATTTTTCTTGTTTTTACTATTTGAGTAAATAATATACAAGCTGGGGAACATTTTAAGTGTTTGATCTATAAAAACAGCTCTGTTTGGACCCTGCAAGTATATTTCTGAAGCACGTCTTTCATCCACCTTCGCAGGTGCAACAGCATGTATTTGTGAAAGAAATCCAGGCTGTGCGTCCTATAGGCAGCACAACACCCACTTAAAGAGCAAAGGGTGAATGCTTTCAGTTATGCAACCATCCCTTAGACGCCAACCACTCTTCTGCTGTTTATCAACTCCTAAGGAGAGCTGCAAGACAGAGGTGGAGTAAAAACATGATGCTGAAGGGGAAAAAACAGGACAGAGAAAATTGAAACTTGTAAAAACTTTGAGATAGAAAGAGCCATGACCCCTGAGCACTCTCATTCGAGTGGAGGCATTGCTGTAATCAATACATGCTCAGGGGAGAGCAAGTGGGCCATGGACCTTTCGTTCCCCGCCATGCCGCAAATAACGGCAGACGTTAGTTTGTTATTTTCCAGACGGTGAGAGAACAAGCTGGCAGGCGGCGGAGCGTGCAGGTGCCTCGTTTTGGGAATTCTTCACAGCTATGAAATAAACAGAGTAAAATAAAAAAATCTATGAATGCGTGATAAACAATTGTATGGTATACATTACTGATTTGCTGCAGGGAAGTCTGGTTTTGTAAATGTTCACAGACATGTCCTTAGTGCATTTCAAATCGATCTGGCCATGAATCATGGCTGATTAAAAAAATAATAAAAAATGTTTGACCTATGAATGCAAACTCAATATGAATCACTTATGATAAAACTTGTCATAATACTGTATTGGGGTAGCAGTGGCTTAGTTTGTGACTGTGTAAGGCCTAGTTTTATATATATATATATATATATATATATATATATATATATATATATATATATATATATATATAAAATTCCATCCATTATCTTCCGCTTTATCCTCTACTAGGGTCGCGGTGGGGTTCCCCATGGCCATCCAGGGGAGAACGTTTCGGGCGCTGGGCGGATACACCCAGGACAGGGTGCCAATCTATCGCAGGGCACACAGACACACAAACACACTCTATATGGGGCAATTTGGAGAATTCAATTGACCTTGATCCATGTTTTTGGACCGTGGGAGGAAACCCGGAGAACACGGAGGAAACCGACGCGGACACGGGGAGAACATGGAAACTCCACCCCACCCAGATTGGGATTCGAACCAGGAATCCCTAGTGCTGAGAGGCGAACGTGCTAACCACTAAGCCACCATGCCACCCTATATATATATATATATATATATATATATATATATATATATATATATATATATATATATATTAATTCCTTAATAATTTTAGGACTGGGAAAGAAAGCTGGAGCTTTTGATGGAAAGCCATGCAGACAATGGGAGAACATGCAAATATGCTTGTCTGCCTTACCAAGGTAATGAACTCAGAAATGTTTTGCTGTGACCAAATGTCCCCAAGAACTCTAAATAACTTTTTCAGTTTATACCCTAAATTTCAATTAATTGTAGTTTTGATAACATTGTTTACTTTCAAATCTTTTAAAATATGTAAATATCCTCTCACCGGCCATTTTATTTGGTACAACTCCTCAGTTCTGCTCTCAGTCTGTTTTTTTAGTTTCACTCATTATATAGATGGACTTTGTGTTCTAATATTCCATTTTGTAGTCCATCTGTTTCTCTACATACCTTCTTAGTCCACTTTTGCATGGTCTCCCATGATCAGGACCTCCCATAGAGGAGGTAATAGGGTGGTGATTCTTAGTGATACTGACATGGTGGCGGTGTGTTAGTGTGTGTTGTGCTGATACGAGTGGATCGGACACAGCAGTGCTGCTGGACAGAGAACAGAACATAAAGGTGTCCAATCCACTCAATCTTACCATCAACTAGCACCCTAATAATACCTGCTGTGTGGGTCCTGATCATCAGAGAACAGAGTAAACTAACAAAGTCTGTAAAGAAACAGGTGGACTACAGAATATGATTGTATTGTGAACTACAAAGTGCATCTATGTGATCAGTGGAGAAACAATAAGCTGTGCCTAATAAAATAATTTTTTTGGACATCATGAAGTGATTTCCTTTTGTGTAGTTTGTAGTTTCAAACCCAGAGTGATGGTAAATGATCTTTAGATTGTAAGGGGTTAACTTTTTACACCACCTCAGTGAATATAAGCAGCTTCATAGCAATAGAATTTTTTTTTTTGAACGTGGTCACCTTATATGTTATATGTGTGGCCCAATTATATATTAGAATTAGGTTTGAATAATACAGTAATTAAGCAAATTCCACATTTGCAGTCGAAACCTGGTCTCTGGTGCTGCTTTTTTAAAAAAAAAATTAAACCTGCCATCATTAGAAGCATATTAATATGCAAGCTATCATTACTTTTTCATTTATCAGTGTCAAGAATATTGAGTACAATTAGAGCGACAGGCTAATCTAAGCAGTGTATTCGATTTCCTCGAGGGAAACGAATACGTGTGTGAGAGTGAGCGAGTAGGTGCTGTCACCTCAATGACTCTGGCGGTTTGCCGACAAAGACAAATCCAAAATTAAGTGCTGGAGAAATAAAGCCTTCTCTCTAGTGAAGTGTTCCACTTGCATTGAGCTTAATGTTGCCTACTCATTTTATTGGATTTTCTTTTGTTCTCTCTCTCTGTCTCTGTCTCTCTTGGTCTTGCTCTCTCTCTCTCTCTCTCTCTCTCTCTCTCTCTCTCTCTCTCTCTCTCTCACACACACACACACACCCCCCAATGCATTCACACCCTCCCACACACTCGATTTGTGGCCTGGTTGAAGTGGCTTAGTGAACAAGGGCCTCTCACCCTGGTTGATGGTGAGTGAAACGGCTACAGCACTGTAATGGCCTCTTGACTCCTTTGTCTATCTGAGCTGAATTTCAAAACATGCACAAGATTTGTATTATTGCCAGTTACTCCATCTTCGTGGATTTTGCACAACAGAGTGCTTTAAATGAATTTTGGCAGTCATACAAATAAATGTGTTTATCTTAAGAGTACATTGTGTTCACTTTGCACTTAAACACACTTAAGCATTTGTTTGCTCACACACACTTTAAATGCCATGCAAGCACGGGTCCCATATGGCTGTAGTTCAGAGTGCCATGATGCACAGGACAACTGCTGTCTAAGCTCACTGTAATACTGACAAATCTCATAAAGCTCCACAATGACACGCTGCATCACTTATATATCGACATTATCTGTATTGTTTTACGATTGTATTTATATCAACACTGATTTTCAGTGGTGAAATAAAAACAAAACTCTTCTGTATGTGCCCCTTTGTGTACTCTATTTACTGCCCTAAGTAAATGTCTAGATACTTATGCTCAAGTTACATACTTTTTGAATTACTCAATCCTCTAATCCTCCACAAGGGTCACAGGGGTGTGCAATACCCATTCAGGGGAGAACGTTTTGGGTGCTAGGCTGATACACCCAGGACAGGGCTCCAAACCATTGCTGGGCATGCAGTCACTCACTCACTCACTCACTCACACACACACACACACACACACACACACACACACACACACACACACACTATAGAGGCAATTTAGAAAGGGGCAATATTAACCAGCCAACTCTCCATGAATCCGTATGTTTAGAGTGTGGGAGGAAACCGGAGAGCCCGGAGAAAATCCACACGGACACGGAAAAGAGCATGGTAACCACTCAGATATGGATTCGATCCTGGATCCTCATGCAGACGTGCAAATCACTGTCAACACACCACCTTTTTTTGAATTACTATGCATCAAAGACTATAAATACCTCCTCTGAGTAACATATTTTTATTCTATAAAAAGTCTGTTTTGTACAAAAATTTTAATATGGAATAAGCTATGTTTTTTTTAAAAAAAAAAAAACATTTTGTTTTTTTTCTACATTCGCTAAATTTAGCAAATCAATATCCATTTAAAGAAGAAGTTTGTTTAGAATAAATATGATATGCAAATATGGCAAATAATTCGCCCAGTGCTGATAAAGTTCATAACAATGCTAACACCTCACACCTTAGAATACAAAGCATGCAACAGTCCAAGCCTCCAGCCTCCAGCAGTGGCAAACCTTTGAACTTCTGGTCAGTAGTCAACTCTACTGTCCTGATCCTTTCAAAGCCACCATTGCCACACTAATTCTGAAATCCCTTTGTATTAAAGCAAACATTTTAACTAATAATATTGGTAGATATTCTGGAATTTAACTTTTAATAGTTTGTTTTTATCCATAAGAATGACTATTTAGTTGGATTTTTTATGCAGCTCATCCAGCAAGCACACATTAAAGTTCTAGTTCTTTTTCTTGCGATTTATTATTTTCCATTTTTACAAAATGCCTTTTTCTATGGATTTTCTTTTTATACTCGGCAAGGCTACAGAATCCTTGAGTTGCAGAGGTGAATTGTATTTGCCTTGTGCTATTTAAGCAGCCATGGTAGGTAATAGCGGGACCTATTTGTATGTCAAACTTCATACCCATACAAAACAGCATAACAATATAAAACAGTGATACAGTCACCTTTAGCCATCAATACAATGTTCTTGTAAGTACAGAGTTGCAGTTTTTTTTTAAGATGCGAGGATGGTTAACACAGGCTTCAGAACTTATTTTTTCAGGTTCTGGCAGTCTAACTGATTCATGGTATTTTTATTTGTACTCTGTATTTCCATTTAAGGTACATGATTTTAAAATAAAATGAATGTGAAGCACACAGAGGTGTGCAATATAATAGGGCAAGGTAGCTCAGTGGTTTGGGTATTGGGCTATCAATCTGAAGGTTGGGGGTTCAAATCCCAGGTCCAATAAAGTTACCAATGTGGGTCCTTGAGCAAGGCCTTTAACCCTCATTGCACCAGGGATGTTGTGATTTATGCTCACTTTGTAAGTCGCTTTGGATGAAAGCGTCTGCCAAATGACCAAATGTAATATTGTCAATAATTTTACGTCTGGACAAACCAGATTTAAGGACCGGAACTACCCATTTTATAAATATTTATAATTAATATATTTTAATGTTGGGCGGCACGGTGGCTTAGTGGTTAGCACGTTTGCACTAGGGATTCCCGGGTCGAATCCCCATCTGGGTGGAGTTTCCATGTTCTCCCCGTGTCCGCGTGGGATTCCTCTGTGTTCTCTGGTTCCCTCCCACAGTCCAAAAACATGTATCAAGTCAATTGAGTTCTCAATTGAGAATTGTGAGTGAGTGTGTGCCCAGCGATAGATTGGCGCCCTGTCCTGAGTATATCTGCCCAGTGCTCAAGACCCCCCCGCGACCCTAATATAGGAAAAAGCGGAAGATAATGGATGGATATTTTAATGTTCTTGCCACAGAAGTATACGATTCAAGAACTGGCCGTGCTTTTGGGATACTTTGGATTACAATGTGTGACTATTCGCCAGTGTGTGCGGTGTGAGTTTGTAGTAGAAAGAATTTTTGGCATGAACTAGAACAGAGGATATAAGCAAGTCCAAAACCTTGTTGAAATCCTTCCACTGAGAATGGAAGCTGTTATTGCTGCAAAGGGGGACCAATTTAGTGTGTAGGTGTGCTAAAACTTATACTAGTTTGTCATTTAAATAGTCTATTTGGCCTTTTAACCTCACCTGTTGAATTCCTCTTCTTTTCCATACTTATTTCCTTTATTTTGTTATGTAATATGAAAATCATACAAGGCCCAAGCAGTTGGTTTGCTTGAATGAGTGAATGAGTTTGTGTGTTTGGGTATTTGAGTTTTGATTCTTGTCTTGCCCTTATCTCAGTCCAGTTTTTTTCACTCTATGCCCACCCCAAACCCGATCTTCGACAAGCTTAATACCACTTCTCTTATCCTCTGTTGGTCACCTTTGTTCCTCTGTTTCCTGACTCCCAAAGGTCTTTTACATGATACCGCAAAGCATTGGGCGATTGTTTATATTGGCCAGCATCAAGTTTGGGGCATGCTTTTTTTAAGGGCCAGTCAGAGGGAATGCAGTAATCCGAGTCTCTTTATCTAAAGGTTGATAAGATTTCTCTGTTGCTCTTTCCTCTCACACCTGCATGGCTATTGTGTAGTGTCAGTGATACCGTTTCAGATGCGATAACGGGTCCATTATTAGGCCAGCTGTTAAATGGTTTGATCGACATTATTTTGATGTCACAGTGAAGGGCTGTATAGATCCTGGAACAAAATGAAAGCTAATCTGGAACATACAGACAATAAGGCCCTTGGTGAATTTGTAATATCTGAAGTATAATTGTATGGAGAAAGGGGATTACAGTAAGGGACTTTTATACTGTGAAGTGTTAATAAGTGGTTACACTACTGCATCTAACAAATATTACACTGAGAAAGAATAATTTGCCATGGAATGAATGAATTAATAACAATATTTAATAAAAAAAAAATACATTTAAAAAAATTAAACGTGATGCCATGATGGCATAGCGTTTAGTGTGTCAGCTTCTCACCTGATTTGGGTTAAGTTTCCATATTTCTTCTCATGTCCACGTGTGGTTTCCTCTCACAATCCAATAACACAGATTCAAGGTGAATTACCCCTATCTAAATTGTATAGAATATATAGTGTCTGTGTGAGTGGGTTCAGTTTCAGTTTTTTAGGAATGAAACAACTTTTTGCTAAAATATTTTTAAATAATTAGAAGCAGGTAATGCTATTTTCTCTTTTATTAATTACACTATTGTAATAATATGAGTCTGTGATGTTTCATCTGATAATGGCTGCACATGGTTTCATCCTCCAGTGCCACTGCACTACTGTCACAAATTAATTCATTCATTCATTCATTATCTCCCGCTTTTCTCCTCTATTAGGGTCGTGGTGGGGTTCCCCATGCCCATCCAGGGGAGAACGTCTCGGGCGCTGGGCAGATAGACCCAGGACAGGGCACCAATCCATCGCTGGGCACACACTCACTCACTCACACAGACACACTCTATATGGGGCAATTTTGAGAATTTAATTGACTTGATCCATGTTTTTGGACTGTGGGAGGAAACCGGAGAACCCGGAGGAAACCCACGCAGACACGGGGAGAACATGGAAACTCCACCCAGATGGGGATTCGAACCGGGAATACTGTCACTAATATATTTATTTATTTATTTATTTATTTACTTTGCTTGCATCAAATTTATATTACTTCCTTAATATTGCATTTTACCCCAATCACATTTGCATACAGTGGACATTTTCTGGTGACAGGTGGTGATGATGCATGGAAGTAAATTGTGGCATGCTCTTTCCTTTTGAACTTTATGAAAATATACATTATATGTGTGTGTTTTGTGTGTATAACAATCCACAATTTTAATGTCTTAGACTGCTTTTAGTTTTTACACATACAAATTACAGGTCCAGATGACCAGAAAAGCACATTCAAGATTGAACAGATTGAAGAACAACTTTTAATTTAGCAATGCAGTATATTTTTATATAGAAAAAAACTTAATCAATTTAAAAAAAGCACAGTAATCATATTATTTCTGTTCATATCGAGATCAGACTGTAGCGCATGTGTACAGAATGTACTGCTTGTATTTGATTTTTGAACAAAGCTCGAGTTTAGCTACAAAGCAAAAACCATTCACGGACTTAAAACAGGGTGGTGACAATGCCCTGCTGTCCTTTTCTGCTCTGTGTTATTTAATTTTCAATTCAGAATGAAAGCTGTGGAATGATATCTGTATTTTTAAGGCCTTCTGAAAACAGGGATAAGTAGAGGATACGCTCATCTTGAAATAACAAGATGATTGATTTTTTTAAAAAGGGGAGGAAAAAAAGGGTCATGTGAGTTAATGTCCATAAAAAAAGTTAACAAGTGTGTGTGTGTGTGTGTGTGTATATGTATATATATATATATATATATATATAGTGTACAGTAGACAACCTGTGGTGAGGTTCTTCAGCCTAGCAGTCATAGCAGTCATACTCAGATAGACACAAGTAATTTAGGACATGGTAACTCAGTGGATTGGGTGTTGGGCTATCAATCTGAAGGTTGGGGTTTCAAATCCCATGCCTATTGAAGTTACCACTGTGGGTGCTTGAGCAAGGCCCTTAATTCTAATTGCTTTAGGGATGCACCCTGGGCTCGCTTTGTAAGTCGCTTTGTACTAAAGACCAAATGTAATGTAAATGTAGTAGTTGACGTGACAATATTTTTATAAGCTAATGCAGGAACACAGGACACTCCAAGTTAAGTTTGAATCAGTTTAGACATCAGCCCTCTGGAATTTCCCATATGGGCTTGTGAGTGCGTGCACTCGTAAGCAAACTGCCCGAGCTATTAATGTGTAAAAGCCTGAGAAGACAGCAAAGTCATACGTGCACAAAGCTGTCTGACACAGACTGTGCTACTTGGAGCATTTTGCTAATAACATGCAGATCGCAGAAGCTGCGCAGCTGAACAGATGAGAGGGAAAAAAGAACGCTGTCCCTCTGAGGCCATGACAGAGACAGCCGACACACACATATACAAACACACACACACAAATGTGCACGCACACACAAATGGTCCACAAAGACAGACGGAAACAAAAAAGGACAAGCGCTTAAAAAACATCTCAGAAATCTCATCATACACTTTTAGCATTTCAATAACATATGCCCACATTTGTGCAACATGCCACACACAGTCACGCACACACACATATTTGCATGAGCATACACTAACACAAGATGGGCCTTACTAGGGGGAAAAGGGAGAGCAGGAGCAAGAAAAAAAAAATCCATCATTCGAGCATGACATGTCGGCGAGGATTCCGACTTAATGAGCATTTTGGCAGCTTCTGTCGAATGCAGACAGTGATTAACCAAACACTTCAGACTACAAGGCACAGTGGTGCTCAAAGAAAACAGTGATGATCTCCACTTAATCGGCGAGAAGCCCAGAGCATCTGGCCGGGCAGCGTGGCGTGCCCGCTCCGATAGGCTGTCACACCTCCCCAGAGTGGCACGGCCATATGCTCGCTTCTCCCGCTCGCGCACGAAGAAGAGCGCTTCCTGACAAAGCGCCGGCGTAAATATGACATTCAAACAAGTGTGCCTGCTCAGCCAGAACCGAGCCAGGCACGGAGCGATGCGAGAACTGAGAGCAAGGCACATAGATGCCTGTGTGGGAGAGGGTGTGATTGCAAGGCCGCGTGTGTGTGTGTGTGTGTGTGTGTGTGTTTGGCTGGCGCTGTGTGGCTGTGTGTCTTTGCTTGTGTATATTCTTCTTTAAATGTATACAGATTGTGGTGTCTGGTTTGGGTTGTTTTGTCTTTAAATAATGTGCTTACTTTTGTTCATATGGTTTATGTTTTTTCATATATTCATATATTTTGTGTTTTGTTCATATGAAAAACCAGTCATACCTTTAAAAATACCTTTGTCTGTGCTGCAATTAAGAAAGGAAAAAAAAAAACTTTCTTAGAAATCTTAGTCAAGAAAACCTTGAGGGAATACTTGATTTGAACATTGCATTCATGTTTCACACACATATATATATATATATATATATATATATATATATATATATATATATATATATATATATATATAAATAAATATACACACACACACACACACACTTACTTGTTAACTTTTTTTAATGGACATTAACTCACATGACCCTTTTTTTCCTCCCCTTTTTAAAAAAATCAATCATCTTGTTATTTCAAGATGAGCGTATCCTCTACTTATCCCTGTTTTCAGTAGGCCTTAAAAATACAGATATCATTCCACAGCTTTCATTCTGAATTGAAAATTAAATAACACAGAGCAGAAAAGGACAGCAGGGCATTGTCACCACCCTGTTTTAAGTCCGTGAATGGTTTTTGCTTTGTAGCTAAACTCGAGCTTTGTTCAAAAATCAAATACAAGCAGTACATTCTGTACTCATGCGCTACAGTCTGATCTCGATATGAACAGAAATAATATGATTACTGTGCTTTTTGCTGTCGCGCCACGACAGAAAATGACATTTACCGTTTCCCTTTCATGTTAATCGTCTTGTTAGCAAATAACAGCATGCTTTCACTGGATGCCTAATGCTTCCATTCTCCCAGCTGAGATTTTGAAAAAATACCAAATAACCTATTTGCAACACACCCACATGTGCATGTTGCTTAGCGCTGCAGAAGTGTGCTTCCTCTCCACCGTTAGTTTGTCACAGTACAGGCTTAACCTTGTACAGACCCAGCTGTAATGATCGTATGGTATTAAAACAACTCTGAATACATTTGCATTGCTAAGCCATCGTGTTCGTCTTGTAAAAAAAAAAAAAACTTAATATACTCATTTTTGCTGATGCCATATTTGTATAAGACTATGTAAGCTTGTTCACATCAGAATGTTTCTTACTTTGAACAGTTTGACTCATTCCTTATCTTTCCTAATGAATTCTTAGCAAAGATGTGTGTTTAGTATTTTCGATCCTTTCGTTATTTGATAGACAAGAGCGGGCTCCTTTATTGCTGTCTTATTAATGCTGATGTCTAATTTCAAGATATTTTTGTCTTTTTTTATGTGAACGTACTCTCTAGAGCCTCTAGAGTTTTTTTTTTTTATTATTGTCAAGAGGATCTCAGCTAAATGAGATGCAGTGGGAGATAATGTCACTTTCTTTCATGGGCTTTCAATAATCATCATAAGAGAATGATGGGTGGACACAACTGACTAGCATAGCACTAAAAGACAAAGACCGTCTGTCTAAATGTCCCTGCAGAAATGTTGAATTCCTCCGTGGTTAGCCTTCAATTTTCAGTCATGCTTGATTAGCATCTGGGTTCCACATAGAATACATTGCTCGTGTTTTATTCGTATTCCCGGGTTGTGGGACAGCTATTAAAGGCTAACGCATACAAGTGAAGCCTTGTCTGATTCATGTTCCTGTTTTTAAACCAGTTCTTGAAAGTGCAAAAAAATATAACCTTAACGGTTAGCTAGCAAGCTTGGTTAAAGCTTTTAATAAGTGCCACATAAAGTTCTGTTAATGCCCACTTCAATACAACTTAAAGTTTTTTGGATGTTAGGATTTGATTTTACATTACAAAAAAATACCACAGAATTCATTTAAATTAAAAATCTCTTTGGGTTTATATATAATGATGATGATACTTTTATTTGTCCCACAATGGGTGAATTTAAAAACTGAGAAAGATCAGATGTAATACACAGGGAATACACTGTGGCACTCAGGCCCATCTTGCTAAAAGAGGGATAATATATATATATTCATTCATTCATTCATTATCTTCCGCTTTATCCTCCATCCAGGGGAGAAAGTTTCGGGCGCTGGGTAGATACATCCAGGACAGGGCGCCAACCTATCGCTGGGCACACACTCACACACACACACACACACACACTCTACATGGGGCAATTTGGAGAACTCAATTGACTTGATCCATGTTTTTGGACTGTGGGAGGAAACCGGAGAACCCGGAGGAAACCCACACGGACATGGGGAGAACATGGAAACTCCACCCAGATGGGGAGTCGAACCGGGAATCCCTAGTGCTGAGAGGCGAAAGTGCTAACCACTAAGCCACCGTGCCGTCTATATATAATTAAATATAATTAATATATATATATATATATATATATATATATATATATATATATATATATATATATATTACATACCAGGGTAAAACAAATTAGTGCATGAATGTTCTAATGCAAACAGGTTAATCATTAAACATTAATGCATGAACTCATGACCATGTCAAGTGACACTGATGTAATTTTTAATGTAATGAATTCTATATTTGGATGTGAAGTCTTGGACACCTGACACATGAGCACATAGTAACAGGTCTGTATCAAAAGGTTAATGTTAGTTTTTATGCAATTGCTGTTTACATTGTTATGTAAATGATGATCCTTAATGTTCAAAAAAAGGAGGGTCAGAACATCCTTAGTAACCTGATCTCCTATAACTGCCACCAGTAAATTAGGTCATACTACTATCATCTGTCAAAGATCTCTTGTTCTGTATGCTTCTTTAGGGTTTACTGTCACTCGTTTCTTGGCAGTTCTGCTGATTTGGAACATGTTTCTAAGCTAACAAGCCATGGAAGCACATGGCAGTGTATCTCTAATTTTGCATTTTTGTGAGGAAAGAAATAATTGCCTTAATAGGATTTCCTCTATGTGATTTTGTTAATGGTCTGAAAATATACTATTCCAGTCTATTTAGTGGAGTAGAATATGACTGATTGGAACGCTTATCTATGCTTGTGCCCCCCCCACTCCCCAATTATTCTTTATTTCTTTACCAACAGGCAATTTTCTCTCAATTAAAGCATGATATTAGTGGTTAAGAGAGTAAATGACTATGAAAACATTGCACTAATGTGCCATGTTTGTGGTAATGATTAGAAAAATATTGGCCAATATGTGCACAGTCGCATGTAATACAAGACTTCAGCTGTGCTGAGCTGTCTTTGTTTTTATACTAATCTGCATTTATGTTTGTTCCATCATTCCTTCACATAAGGTCCAATGTGGCAGTGGATCTGTGTGTTCGCTCATAAATGTTCATGCCAGAGCCGGTTCAAAGTGTTCTCCGAGCTGCCGTCACAGGTACAAAGAGTTCAACGTTGCCAGTTGGCCTGAAGTTAGCAGGGAGCTGTCGGAGTAAATGGCAGCAGCTGCTCGCAGTTCTGAAGAGTGTGTCCCAGTCAGCGCGGGAAAAGCCGCGGCATCTACATTAATACTACCTTAATGGCCCATCTGGCGCTCCATAGGCTCCCCCTGCACCGTTCTATGGAGTCGTAGCCGTTTGACAGGCCGTCTCCTGCACGCCAGACGCCCGGCGCATGCCAAATGGCCGAGAGGCGGCCCGGCGTCGCCCCGATCTGTCACCAGCTCTCCCCACTGGCCGTCAAAAAACGTCCCCGGTGAAAGTTACGGCGAGTTTTCACACGTGAAAGAGCACAGAGGACGTCCGACGACTTGACGGCTAGCAATCGACACCTTGTTCAGTCTCTGCCTCGTTTTCTCTATGAATCTTTTAGTGATGGACCATCCCTAATATAATGGGACTACAAAGTACTAATCATTTTGGAAACATATTATATTCGGAAATGGGCAGATTTCTTGTTTGCAAATTGAAATCCTAAAAAAGTAGGAGTCCTAAACAGCACTAGAAATGTCAAATAGACAACTAAATTAAACTGACTTTCTTAAAAAAAGAAAAAAAATCTGAATTTAGGTTTGTAAAGGAGGAGAGCGGGAGCCCTCAGGCAGTGTTTTTCTATATGAGAGTCAGTAATGTGAGAATATACCACAGGGATACACATGAATAATAAACCACATTTAAAAAAAAGAAAAAAAAAACTTTGTAAGGCTGTTGTTTTTTTTTCTTTAAGTCACAGCTTGATATGGCTAAGTGTTTACTTGGCCATAGAGAAGGCTGTTTTCTGACCCAGCCAAGCACCAGACAGTGTGTGTGGGCGATCTGATGTGCAGCGCCTAAACTGTATAAGAACACTGCATGCTTTTGTGTTTTTTTTTTTATATTTAATGACATGTAAATAGGATAGGATAAGACACAGAATCATTTATTATTTAAAACCAAACAAACCAAAGAGGAAAAAAAGGGTAGGAGTCAGGGAGAGGCCAGCATGGGAACAGTTGCTTAGTTATCTGGAGGGAAAAATCTGCGTACACTCTGCAAATGCCTGTCAGTGTATGTGTGTGTATGTGTGTGCGCACACTTGTGTGTATTTTGCCACCAGCTCTTCAAAGGCTAGCTCTGGCCTGCAACACAGCTGGGAACGGGAGTGAAAGTTGAAAAGTGTCTTCCTCCTTCTCCTCCTATCTGCTGATGCCTGATATTTTTTTCCCCTCTTCCCTTCTCCCGCTTCTTGCCTTTACTTTCCAGACGAATTTGGTGTTGCCTTTCGCCCCCTCACTCTCTCGGTCTCTTTCTCTCTGGGCATCTCCTGTCTTCTATGGTGCTCCCAGCCAGGGGGAGAGGATATGCAGGGAGGGGGAGCTGGAGGAGATAGAGTGAAATGTAGAAGAAGACAGGGTGGGGTGGGGTAGGGGGGGATAAGTTGTCTGTGAAAACTGCCCATGAACCCTGCGCTAGTGTTGACGTGCCTCAGCGGTGAACTCGCACTAACACTTTTCCTCACTGCTGACTACTTTCAGTCGTGACCCAAAATGTCTACTGTATTCATACTATTAAAGTGTGGCTTTGAACATGACCATACATTTCCCTGTTTGGCAATACTTTAACAGTTTAAACATAAGAATCATTTTATCTGAACAGTTTGGAAGCTCAGACCAGGTCAGCTTCCATCCCAAATTAATTATTGATACTAGGTTTTACATAACAGGCATACTTAACATGCCCAGAAGCACTATTCAATTGACCTGAGAATCTCTCCGTTTTTCAAAAGCGATGGAACAATCCTGTAATCCCTGTGGTTTAGTTAGTGAGAAGTCCAGACTTAAGGATATGGTCTGGTATAAGAATTATCCAGAGGTTCCTGTGAGCTCGCAGGCTTCAATTGTGTTGCTGCTGCATTAGTGATTTTAATTCAAACAGGGAAGATCTACATGTAATTAACCTTGAGGAATCCCCCACCCCCTCTATTTTAATTTAAGACGTGTGCTACACTGCAGGGTATGTTTTTTCCTCTTCTGTGGTTTTCGTTTTTTGCTTTTTTTATTTTTAGTTATTTTTTTAACACTGTGTCTGTATCTGCACATGAGTCTGGAAATAGGTCGTGCCGGGTCATGGTTGTAAGCGACTTTGCATTTGTGCTAAGCATGACTTACATTATATTATACAGTCCATGTGTGCAGTTACAGAAATAAACTTTAAGAAATGTCTATTAGATGTAAGAACCATCAATGACCTGTATTCTCTTTTAAGTGATTTATTTACATCTTATTAAGATTAACAAGGTTGGTCAGTTCCATTGTTGTTAATGTAAAATGTTCAGTGCCATAAGAAATCTCATTCAAACATTTTTGCATAATTTAATAGAGGGAAGAGAAATAAAAAAAATAAAATGCATAATAACAATAATAAATGGCGGTGAAGAAGAGGAATGTATCTTTCCTTATGTTGAAACTCAATGACAGAAAATTAGCAAAGGGTATTTTAAGCATTTTATTTATTAAAGCTATTATTTAAGGGATGATTTAGTTAATTTTACCACAAATTTTACAATTACAATTAAATTAACACCTTTTGTTTCATTGCTCATCCTCAGTGTGTAAAATGTATGGCATTAAAAGTTATAAAAATACAACAATGACTGTGATGTAAATAACAAAATCAAAAGAAACAGAACATCACACTGTCAATTTTATTCTGCATAAATTATATTGCCACAAATTTATATATAAAATATAAATCTTATATTAGTTAACATTTACATTAAAGATAAATATTTATTTTTCTTAAAGTATTTTGAAAATAACCTAATTTTAATAATCATGTTTGTTTAATCACCACAGTTATAAAATTGGAAAATCAACTTTTCCAAACAAAAGAAAGCAGCTTTCAATAAAATGTTCTGCTGAGATGAAACGTTAAATTACACACTAGTGTTTATCCACCAGGGGGAGCTTGTAATATGCTGAACTTCCACAATGTACAATATGTTCATATAAATATAGTAATGCTTACCAAAGCCAATTGGATTCCACATTTAGTTGCTTGACCACCTGAAAGCTTGACTCTTATTCAGCTCATGTCAGCATAGGATTGGTAAACGAGCCAGATATGGTTCATAGTGATTAATATGGGTATGGCATGTAAAGCAAGCATGTGCATCCCAAGTGTAACAACTACAGCCCCTCTCTCTTTTTTTTTTTTTTTTTTTTTTTTTTTGGATTGCTCTTCTTAAAGTAATCACCCCTCTCTAGTAATGCCAAAGCGTATGCTAATTCTGCAGCTCTTAGTCTGAGCTGCACCGTTTTAATCACAACGAACAAGCTCCAACTTGCTGCCAATGATCTCTTTTTCCATTAAATCCGTGAAGAGAGCAAAACTGTGCAGTGTGACTTCCACACGGCATGAAATCGCTATTATTATTCATCCTTGCTTATAATAACGGCCTACAAGTACATGTTTGTACTGTTGAATCGAGACATGGGTCCTAATGTACGTATATCATCTTTAAAGGCTTTTCTCTCTCTTTAAATTCTCATTGTTGTGACGTCTACTCGAGGCATCTTAAATTTATTGCCATTTTCTTGTATCAACTGAGATTCTACAAGTCCATATGGTTTATATATATTTTAGACTAATGCAGCGTCTTAGCTCTTTTCCTGTCTTTTGCTCGGCTTTTCCGGCATCCCATTTGCTTTCATACGCGAGAGGTTGATCTGCAGTGACATTTTATGCCTTGTTCTCTTTTATGAGTCAATATTTTTGGACAAGATGTAGTTAGGAGTTAACTACATCACCTCTGTTTATAATGGAAAAATATGTGTGACTTAAGTTGGGATTACTATTTGGCATATGACATGCACATTTTAAAATGTTAAGGTAGATTATAGGGTCCTTTTTTTTCTTAAAACTTTTGATTAGTGTTATAGTGTAGTCCTATTGACTACACACTGCCTTATTATGAATTCTGCACAAACTGAATGTCAAATTGAAAAAAACTGGTACCTTTTTGATTTACAGTTAATGCACGTAATTAAGTCAGTTGCTTTAGGGATAATATTTCCTCTCAGCAATAAAAGGTAGCTCTTTTCTACAAGTTCTTGTTTGTGCCTATCCAAAGCTGCCCGATCAATCTGAAGAGTGACGCACTGTGCCAGATGCAGCTCTAATTATACAGTTGTTTTAAGGTTGTCAGATTGCAACAAGGAGGAAATCATCAAGGGAGGGGATTTGATGGACAGAGGGTACATTTCTAGCATCTGGCAACTGTGACAGCTGCCTTACCATCTTGTGGTTGCCGGCTCCCTTGCTAAATAAATATTGCCCCAATCCATCTTCTAATGGCAAGTGTAAATTACTGTAACAAGCCAATAACGGGTTTACTGTGATGTTTTGACCTGTCATTTCTAACACTGTATTGATTTTACATTGCCCCTGAATAGTTGCCTTTTCGACATGTAGCTACGATTACATTTTGGCTTGTGAACAACTGGGAAATATATTCTTTTTTTTTTTACCAGTCTTGTGTTCAGTGTCCATTGCAGTGAGACTCAGAAAGTAAAGGCATATATATATATATATATATATATATATATATATATATATATATATATATATATATATATATATATATATATATATATATATATATATATATATATATATATATATGTATGTGTGTGTGTGTGTGTGTGTGTGTATGTATATATATGTATATATGTGTATATGTATATATGTGTGTGTGTGTGTGTGTGTGTGTGTGTGTGTGTGTGTTGAAATTGTCATGTTTTTCATTATTAATAAATATAAAATAACAATTAATTAATATTAACATTTAATAAAATTTTTAATAATTGAATACCACAAACCCCTCTTCAGACATCAGCTTTTAAATGTGTTTGCCGTAAACAAATAAAATGCAGTTTGACTTTAAAACACTGAGAAACATTTCCGTGTCTTTATAGTAAAGATTCCAGTAAATTAACAAGTCTAAAAATACATTTTTTTGTATTAATTCTATGTTTAAAATGTGTCCAAACTTTTCTGAATATGTTCCATAAATCCACATTGATTAAGTGCTCCTAGGTATATTCTTTGTAGATGAGTTGACTTGACTTGAGTTGAAAAATCATAAAAACCACGGGTCTCCAAATGTTTGCACAAGGCTGGATAAAGTATGACTTCCAGATTACACTCCTGTACCCATTTACATTTGAAATCTGGTATTAGGTCTAAAATCCACTAGTCCATCTGCCCGAGTTCTTCACATGGTGGAAATCAGGGAGCGCTATTAAAACTAATGCATACCACAGATAATCAGAATCTACTGTGCTACTTGAACCCAGTCTCATACTGGATAAAGGATGCAATCACTATAAACATGTGGGCTATATACATGGCTTCATGGAGCATTGAGGTCAACTTTAAGACATTTTCATTCTCTCTCTCTTCTTTATCGATTGTGGTTATTTGTTTTTGGTATATCTCACAGTGTTATCTTGAAACAGCTTTTCTCTTGATTTTTTATTTATTTATTTATTTATTTATTTTTACTTTTTTCATATTTTTCTAAAAGTCAGGGACAATAAAGGACTATGTTTTATACATTTCATCAGTGCTCTCTGTTTGCCCTCTGATCTTCCAGGGCACTCAGCCAGGCTGTCTGGTTAATTCACACAATACACTATGCGTGTTTCGGTTCGCCCTCATTCCATCACTAATGCAAATGAAAGCGAGTCAGGTGCTTTTCTATGCCAAATGCAGACACTTGTCATGTTGTATTAGAAGCCTTTTTCGATTGTGTTTAATTTCCGTTGCAAACTTGCAGTTGACTTGACCTGCATATGTATGTGTGCATCAACACAGGTGCAAGCCTTGCGCTGTTCAGTTTGCATTTTATTTTCCCTGTACCTCCTCGTGAAGCGAACAGATGTTGGGCCAGCACTCAAAATCAGGAGCCGTAACCCCAGACTATAATCAATGTGATTTTAATCAGCCGTTCATCTTGTGACCCACTTGTTTTCTCCCTGAGCTGATTGTGATTGCCTGCTCTGACGAGCCATACCCACTGTAATTAACCTTCAAATCATATGTGTCCCAAAACCTTCATATAGTAAAGCGTAATTTTAAAATGACTTTTGGGTGGGGAACGGGGCTCATGGTTTCAATTCCATCAAACTTTCTCAGCTGTTATTGTCCCATTTGCCTTTCACACTAGAATTAGCCATCAGTCTGAGATTTGAAGTTTTTGGTGCAGTTGAATGTTCTGAGTTGGTGGCACCAGGGTTGTAAACCAAAATGTTATCCATTTAATAATAAAAAGCAGTAAAAACTGACTGCGGAAGTTTTGAAGTCCGGAACTGCTCTCAATCTAAAAACATATAAATGTGTTTTATAAAATATTAGATTCATGTGATTCATATAATATCTTGGCGAAGACTGTCATGAACTTAAAAGGAATCTACCTAATTTTTACCAGCATCAGCAAATCACCATGACTATATGTACTTTATATACATTTCCTAACTTCTTAGTTAGAACATATATAGTGAAGTCCAACAAGTCTAAGTATGTTAAGTGACAACTTAAAAACAATAAAGTGAATAATAAAGCTCTACCCATTATTCCCTTCTTCTAATTTTATTCATAAGGTAATTTAATGAAGTAAATTAAAGTCAAGAAAACTATATATGTTGAAAATATATTCTTAAGCAATAATGTATGTTTCTATTTATGCCTACATAAGCAAATGTCTATGAGCACTCATATTTATAAATTAAACTAAACTACAACTAAACTTCCTGGAAAAGGTGCTTTGGAAAACATTAGGTCTCCATGTCTACAAATAGAAAATACAAAAATCCAGGTTCTGGATTTGTATAAAAAAATGCAATTGAATATAGTCTGTATCTACAAATAGCATCTCTATGATTAGTGGAACTGACCAAATGGAGGATGTATGCCGGTTTACCTTCTGTGTTTGAATGGCCGGTGATTGTATATACCAAAACCATATCTAGAAAAAAAATTGAGGCACTTTCTAGAAATGCAATTAAAAACTGCAATTTGTGATTTAGTGCTGTGCTCGGCAACACATTTTCATACATCTGTGCTTATGCCTTTATTGATCCCACAATGTGGAAATTCACATTCTCAGCAGCAAAGTGACAGTAATTGGGGAAGTTAAAAAAACATCTATATATCTAAGAGAAGTAATAAAAAAGAATTAATAGAATAGAGTAGAAATTAGTACATATGAAATAAAATAAACTGCTCAATTATGTACATGACCTTCTACAACATGTAGAATTTAACATTTATTTTCCCCCAAAGTCAAGTCAAATCACAGATATTGGATTTGATCACAAAATTATATATATATATATATATATATATATATATATATATATATATATATATATATATATATATATATATATATATATATATATATGTGTGTGTATACACTCTATATATCAAATTTTGTGATCAAATCCAATATCTGTGATAAACGGTCCAATAATTTTTTACCTCAATATATATATATATATATATATATATATATATATATATATATATATATATATATATATATATATTGAGGTAAAAAAATATTGGACCGTTTTTTTCTATGTGCATTATTAAATAATGTATGTTTAAAATCGCTATTTTTATTATAATGAATAATGAATGTAGAGTTGGTAAAGTTGATAGATTAATTGGCAATTGTTCACCAAATGTCAATCAGACACAGCAGCGCAAATTTTAGACACCTCAGTGACACTTTTGGACAGAGAATCATCCACCACCCACATAATTCCTGTTGTATTGTGGTCCTGCGAGTCTAGGAAGTCAGTTATTGTTGATCTACAAAATGCATCTATAGGTGAACTCAACAAGAAGTATAGGAACAAGGAGGTTTATCTATTAAGACGTTTCTAGCATGGAACTCGCCGGAGAACTCAGGAACTCCCTGCCATCTGAATGTTCTTTTTTATTGCATCTTTCATTTTTTTTTTTGTAAATTAAAGATTGCTGTGTGTGAAAATACCAATAAATCAGTTGAAATGCTCAAGTAAACCTGTTTGGCACTAACAATCATGCCATTATCAAAATGACTAAGATCTTGTGTTCTTATGGGTAATCTGCAAATTACCTCCATTGCCCATGTCTGCATGATTTCATGTGATTATACTGCTGTCGTAAAACAGGTTGGTTATAACACTAATTGCATTAATGAGTAGATGTGCTGGTGTTGCTAATTAAGTTGCAAATTAAGTGCATAGTAAATGCATGGTATGTTTTACACCGTAATTCATTGTTACTTTGTACTGTAATTACTTACACAGTGTCTTAAGGACATTTTGAATTCTTATTTTTAGATTCTCATGCCAACAGTTATCAAGTGTGATTAATATTTTCTAAATGTAAATGTACAGAGCTTATGAATAGCCCATCAGATTCTTGCAAATATTACCAAATCAAATATAACCGTGAACTTTTCTTAATGATTTCCTTTTGTTTGCTGCACCGTTGTGGGAAACGTAATTTCAAAACCTTTTATAATCTTCCTGCTGCTAATGGTTTTTATTCATATTATGCCTCCTGAAGTATCACTGCAAATGCTCTTCAAATAATGTCACACAAGGTTTTTGATAGGAAAGATATTTGATTTGCACCTTTTAATTGAAGCAGGATGAAGAAGCAGCGATAGTGTGTGTTGTTCATGCTTGCCCCATAATGGGGGGTAAGAGGGTTTTTCCTTCCTGTCAGTTATCCAGACTGAACATGTCCAGACAAGACAGCATTGAGGGCCTTATTCTGGGCACTTTTTCTACCTTGGCATCCCAATCAAAGCTCGCAGGAGGCAGTAGGGCATGCCTGACTTGTTTCCCTCTTTTTCGCTTTCACACTTTAGTTTCAGCTTCCCTCATTCCCAATTTCTGCTCATATATTTGAGTTTAAGTTTTTAACATGTGGGTGCTAACTGATTAATAATGACTGCAACTGCAAATGGGTCAACCTTAAAATGTTTCGGGTTCTGGGCAGATACACCCAGGACAGGGCGCTAATACATCACTAGGCACATGCAGTCACACAGACACACACACACACACAAACACAGAGAATTCAATGTCCCTTAAATTAATTTTTTGGTCTGTTGGAGGAAACCAGAGAACTCGGAGGAAACCAACATGGACACAGGGAGAACAGCTCCACTCAGATTAGGATTTGAACCTGGATCAAACCCCAGCGCTGAGAGGTGAATGTGCTAACCACTAAGCCACCATGCCACTGTGCTTCAGAATACTGAAAAGTTATTTATAATAATTTACGTATAGCTGGTTATGATGCTTTCATAATTATTCAGGTTGCCCTATGACTCTTGTATTTATTTCAAACACATTTGTTAATTCAAAACTTTCACAATATACATATGAATCATGCATTTATAAAATCATATTTTAACTGCTAGTTAGGATACAATGATTTGTATTCCTAAATCAAAAAGTCACCCTAAAATTGTGTGTTTAAAATGGTAAATGTATAACAATAAAATATTATAATAATTTAGTTCAAAACCATATTGTTTTAAAATGCACTATCATCGTATTTTATTGTATGAATCAAAGTTTATTTATTATTATTTTTTTTAGTACTATAAAAGAGAATGTCATTGCAATGTGATGTACCTGCTCATACAATAATAATTCCATGGGCTTTTGACAGTGTTTCACTTTATTTTGTTCCTAATTACCAGGGCTGAATTGCAGGTCCAGCTGAAGAAGTGGTTCCTCTTCTCAGCTTTAGATGTGCCTTAGCTTCTTCTGCTGGCATAACTGTTCCCTGAACTTTTTAGCCTGCACCTCTGAGACCCCAAACTGCCAAACGAGGTGAATTATGGCCAGTTAGATGAAGTGGACCCTGAGCCATGAGGGGGAGAGTTGAGACTGAAACTAAGCACACTTCTGACCATTAAAGTCCAGCCTGACATAAGCCCTTCATCTTGCCTCATCGGTAAGACATATGATCCCAACCTCTCACTCCCTGAGGAGGGACAGGGGAGAGTCTTCTCAGCCCAGGCCTACTATACCATCATTATGACTTAAGCTCCTCACACTTCTCTATATCTCTCCCTGTCTCTTCTGCTCTATTGCACACTCATACCATATTTTTTTAATTGCTAAAATCTATTCTAAATCTATTTACAATAACAAGTAGTCCCAAATGGAATGATTACACTGTAAGTAATATTTCTCTATATATTAGCCTGATGCTCAGGATTTTTTTTTAATGTTCATTGTTTTAATATTTGATTTGGATTTTAGGTTTACTTGTGCTAAACAGATATTTCAAATAATGCCACTTGATGTTAGGTTAGGCGATGAAATGTTTACAGCTGCTTGGCCATGGAAATCCATGCCACAAGGCTTTTTTTTTTCTTTTTTTTTTTTTGAGGTTTGGAATATTTTAGTTACCAAGTCAGCAGAGTGTTGGTGACTTTTATGCACTATGTACCTCAGCTTCCAGTGACCCCTGTCATGACTTTCCATGCTCTGTCACTTTGTGACTGAGTTACTGTGGTTTCTAATCACTTACATCTTTGAATAATAACACTCACAGTGCATTATATGACATCCAGGACAAAGAGAATTTCACCAACTGACTTGTTGCAACAGGGCATCCTTTTACAGTGTCATGCTTGAATTCAGGCAGCTCTTAAAAATGTCCTGTTCTTTCACAAATGTTTGTAAAGGTAGACTCTGTGACTTTTTACAACTGAACATTGTCTAAAAGCAGCTTTACAGAGCACTACATTTTGAGTCTTGGTTTTAAAATGATTCTATTTCTTTAGTGTGAATGCATACATTATTAGGAATAGCTTACTGGTATGACCTGGTAAGATATGAACAATGTCATTATATATATATATATATATATATATATATATATATATATATATATATATATATATATATATATATATATATATAATAAAAGGTGGGATTGGATGATGGTCAGGTTTCATAATACTACAGTGTAGCTGTTTTGTCCATAACTGCTGACTTGTGTCCTCTCATTTGTAAGTCGCTTTGGATAAAAGAGTCTGCTTAAAAATATGTAAATGTAATACAAAAATTGCTGTGATAGAAAAATATACCAACATTAGAAAGTATTGTATAAATGTACATTACTCAAAGCACTAACCAACTGCATGCATGTGTGATTACAAAGGGAGTATACTTAGGCCTTCTTAAATGCAAGTAGGTAAAGCAACAAAAAAATTATAATTCAATTTCAATTAAATTTAATTATAAAACATATTTTTATAAAACACATAAAGCCAAAGGTAACCAAAGTGTTGTACATTAGAACATTACAATGATTAAAATACAAATATATACAGTATCAGTCGATTTTTATTTGCCTGATTTGTTGTCCATTGTGTTAGTTCCACCTATCATAAAGAAGGACTTTGTAATTCTACAATTCCAAACTGTAGTTCATCTGTTTGTAGACTACAGGTACATACTGTGTTGGTCCCCTTTACTCTGTTCTCTAATGGTCAGTGACGCATCAATGTCACTGAAGCGTCACTGACAATAATTAATCCAGTACCCAAATTATACCTGTTCTGTGATGGTCCTGAACAACAGAGAACAGAAAACCAGTAGGGGATTAACAAAAACAAAGAAAATAGATGTACTACAGTCTGTGATTGTAAAACTACAAAGTCCATTTGTATGATAAGTGGAGGAAATGGACAATGGAGCAAGAAGTGTGCAAGAAGCAAGTGTGTCCAAACTTTTGACTCGTACTGTATATTATTAAATTAGTGATCTTTTGTAATGTATCTTGTAGACAAAACTGAGATCAACAGGCAGATCTGGGATTTCCAGGAGGTAGTAAAGTCCACAGTCGGGGTGCAGCGACTTATAAAGTGCAATCTCTCTTGTGTTTTAAGACTGAGGTACATTTAGTAAGGATTTGTTTAAAAAATGGCATGTCTTCAGCCTAATCAGGAGATCGCATATCACTAATGTACAATGGTGCCATACTATAAAGTGCCTTAAATACAATATAAGGAGTAACCATAATACCAATTTGTGTCTTTATATTTTCTCAAAGATTCTTTAAAATGTAGTATTGTTGTTATTATTATTATTATTATTATTATTATTATTATTTTTATCTCAGCTGTAAACAATTAGGTTATTGAGATATGAGTGTTAATCATGCATTATTTTTGTATGCTTGTTTTGTATCGTAAAACCTTACTTTAACCATTTTACATTCCTTTACTTTTTTTTTATTTCTATATCGTACCTTACCATGGCATATTTTGCATAGTGTTTGTTGCCAGGTTGTCATTGTCCTTTCTAGGTACACTATAATTCCTATATGTTCCTGTTGTTGAACTCTGTGTGCTTGTTCTACTGTTAAAAGTTGACTTGGATGTTCCTGAATCTCTGTGCTACACAAGGTTAATAAATAGTATTAAAAACAAGCCACTGAGAGAGTATAGAGGTCATGATAGACAGATGATCCTCACAAATCTGTTTCTCCCTCACTGGCTGGGTCTTGGAGCAGATGATGAGGTTGCTGCTACTTCCCCTGACGTTCTAGGCTTCTCAATATAGTAAGCTGTCACTGATTTAGGGCTTTGATGTAATGCTTGTTAGTTCTTGCCAAACTATAAGTAGGTACCAGTGGAAGTAGGTGTTGCGGGATAACTAATGCATCAGGAATTGGTTATGGTCACTTAATCCAAAGTTACTGTAAAATGTAAGTCTTCTGCATATGCAGACTTCTATTAGTTAAATGGATTAATTGTCAGGCAGGGTTTACTGGTAAGAAAAGAGTTTTAAGGTTATGTTTGACAATAGCATTCGATAAAAAAACAAGGTTGCTTATGGGATATGAGCAGCAAGCAAGTAAGTTATATTTCAAAAACCCAGTTTGTACCCTAAAGAGACCTCTTCTTGATCTAAATGCTCTTTTTATGCATCTCGTGGCTTACCCAAAGTACAGCAGTTACCCCATAATGGCATTGTCTTAGTCTATTACACTATTTTGTACAGTTTGTTCTTAGCCAACAGGTCAGGGCAGTAGTTTTTAGACCAAGCTTCGCTACTCTAATTGAGGTCAGCAAGCAAGTCCGCCATAGTGCCTCCTGACACCCGCAATGAATGCTTCACCTGCTTAGCCAGGACACATAGCTCCGCATTTCCTGCTTATGGGAATTAAAAAGTGCTGGCCTGGGGAAGAGCCAGACTTAGGCAGGTCAGGGCAGAGTGCACTAGCACACCGTTCTCAGCTGCAGAAGCCAGGCTGGGCCACAGCTGGCCTCCACTGGTCATTGTGCTGAGGTCAGAGCAGGAATAGACCAGATTGTTCCAGTGCCCAGCAGTCATTTATTATGGTTCTTGTGGAGAGTCAGAGTCTGTCTTTGGAGTGCTTTTGGGTTCATTTTCTTTGTAGCTGTCCTTGCAATAAATTTTTACAGTCTTTATTTGAAAGACCCAGATTCGTTTTTTCAATTGTGCTGTGGATATATCAATATCCAAAATCAGGGCAGGTCTTTTTTGAAAGTTTATTTTTGGAAGTCAGCAGCATTGCGGCATTGCATTAATCAGGTGTGATGGGCCGTTCATAAATCATATTATATTTGTCCTCTGAAAAAAAGTATTTAACCTGTATGTCTGTGAAAGTTTCAACTTTGGGACGAAATTAATTCCGCTGTTGCTTAATGAACTGTCTATAGACAGTCTCTCGTTCCACATGCGTTATGTAGGAGGTAGCCACAGGTTTTAATTCTGTGAACATATTAGTCTGTGCAAAATGTGCTTCTTCTAGGCCTTGAGAGAGGAAGAAAAATACTGTGCTGGTGGCTATTGTAGAAAAATAAATAAAAGCGGCTATTAGTCTCTCTAATGTAAACATCTGGTGGGATCCCATGCTTGCACAATTAATGGGCATTTAATTGGCGATGATCATTTTTTACCACGGCAGTATGAGGTAAAGAGTTTCCCAGGGAAAGCCAGCTGTTTTCAGCGTGCTGGTTAAAGATGAGAATGTAGATAAGTGATGTATGGGAAGCTCCACTGTCTCTAAAGTATTGTGGGAATTAAAATCCATATTCAAGCACGGTGCCTTATATTTAGAGTAAAGTTAAATACATGGAAAATTCATACTAAATGTTTTTAGCTATTGGTTTAAAATTGGTAACAATGATTTTATATGGTAACACTCTTTAATCATTAAATTCAGGATTTTAAGCCCTGCTGGCAATAAAATGAGGCATCAAATCAAACATATTATGCAACTGTACTGTGGGAACTGAAAAAGGCCATTTTCTGTTCTGAATGGAAGAACTTCGAATGGCTTGCACCAAGTCCTGATCAGAAAGGAGAGTGTGAGCTAGACCCTTTTATTTAACATCAGTGTCTATTGTCACATATGCTCTTCTTGATGAATGGGTTACACAATATACATACAGTATCAGTCAGAAGTTGGGACATGCCTCCATTTGGCTCCACATATTGTCCATGTTTTCAGTTCCACTTACCTTCAAGATAAACTTAAAGGTTTTACAAGTCTAGACTGTAGTTGAACTGTAGAGGACTACAGTACATACTGTGTCCATCCTCTTTACTCTTTTCTAATGGTCAGGACCCCAATAGTACCATCACAGCGCGGGTATTATTTGGTCGCTCCCCACATCAGTGTCACTGCAGAACTGACAATAAACACCCAAATTATACCTGTTCTGTGATGGTCCTGAGCAGTGGAGACCAGAGAACCAACAGTAGACTAACAAAAAAAGAAAAAAGTATATACTACTGTAATTGTAAAACTACATACTACTTAATAATTGTTTTATATACATATATAGTGTAGTGGATTTGTGTTTCTACTTGTGGAACTAAATACTTCCAAGTCACCACATGATGTCTGCTAATTATTACTGATGAATGTGCAAGCAAATATGTTTAAAAAGATGATGACTCAATTTCTTTGCTGCACAGTGGGATATGATGAACACTCACTGATGATTAAGTCTTTGTGGTTAATTGAAGTTAAAATAAACCTTGACTGAAAAGGGGCAAGTCAGTCCAATTAAGTAAAGCATTTAAATAATAGAGCAGAATTTGACATTATCTTAATTTTCTAATAATAAAAAAGCCTCCTGATTCAACAGAATTTAAGTAAATATAAAAGGCGTTTCCAGTTCCATTTCATGCTAGTACTCTTTCGCAAATGATTGAATACTTCAGGTCCAATTTCCAAGCAATGTATTAAAGCTTACTGTTTATATTTATTTGTATTTTCATTTCTGCAGCCGTCTCCGACTCAAGCTAATTTTGTCTTCTAGTTCAAAAATTGGCAGTGTTACAGGAGTGTAAATGGGAATTTTGTGTAAAAAGTAAATGGGAATTTTGGCAGAGAAAAATGGGAATATATTGGAAATTGTTTGACCAATTCCTTAGCTGTATACAAGCAGTGGTCTCACCAATGAGCCGAACATATCCTGCGTAAACCTTGTCGATAGCTCAAAAATTGCGGGAGAATAAAGTCATAAAGCCAAAAAACGGTGGAATAAATGAATGAAAATCAGATTATCAATAGATTAGGCAATCACATTAGTAATTTTTTTCCACGTTCACATGTTCCACACGTTAATAGGAATGTGAACTGGTCAGAGGTGTGCATTATTGTCAGTAATGTTATGGCTAGACAAACAGTTCAGCCATTCAGATTAAAGGACCGGAACAATCCATTGTATAACAATGATTAAATGCTCAAAACATTTTTTCAAATGTTCATAAAATTATATTATTGTGGACCTAATTGTATATGTAGATGAATGCAACCTGAATATCAATTTTGCAACAGATGTGTCGTCATCAAAAAGTTATTACTAAAAAGATGACTAAATCATAAATGCATTTAAATGCAAACCTATTTTTTTTATTTAAATATTAAATAGAAATATTTGTACTCATTTGTGTTTGGAGAAAAAAAATGTGATTAAATGTCTTTTTTAAATGTTTCTTCGGTTTTCATTTAAAGAAGAAAATATTGCAGGTCAGAAGTGTGCATTCTTGCATGTTCCTTTTCAAATAGATTTCACCCTGAAGTCTCTCTTCCTCAAGCTTAAATGTTTTGGTATTTCACTAATAAAGTATAAGGTCACATTTTTGCTTCTAGCCACTGGCATGCCACAGCTAAAATAAAACAGACATCCACCACTGCAAACATTTCTTCACAGTTCTGTGGGCTTCAAGCCAGCAGGAGACAGAGAAAGCAACAAATCCTTCTTTTGATGGAGGTTCGCCAAAAGCCACCCTGACACCGATTCTTCGCAGAGGCAATCATTTGCATGAGTTCAGTTGAATGGCAAAACCTTTCCCGGTCTCTGATCCTTCTCTCCTCATGAAACCCACATTGAAATGTGGAGATTGTGTGGGCTTTTTTAGAACAATGTCAAATAGACCTTCTGGAGGGGTGGAATGGATTAAAATGCATTGTTCCATCCCACTCCCCTTTCTGACTTAAAGGAAGGTTTGAGGAGGCTTGTGACAGTCAGACAGCAGCGTCCACATTTATCTTCCCCACAGTACTGTTTTAATCTGTTTGCTTGCTTGGAAACAAATCTGTTTGACAATAAAGATACTATTCGAGCATAGATCTTTCCAATACCATACATTTAAATTTTAATTCCCCAGTCCTAGTGGTGGAAAATAACCAAGTACATTTCCTCAAGTCCTGCACTTGAATACATTTCTGAGGTATTTATACTCAAGTATTTCCAATTAATCTATAATGGTGATATGATAAAATACTACAGAATAATACTAGACCAAACCTTAAGAAACAAAATAAAACAATGTAAGAAATAAAAGTTTATGTATTAATTTGTATTAAAATAATCACATGTGGCAAGACTTCCAAAGGCATGGTGTTATGGCCGTTAATACTTCTGTAGCTTGAAAGTCCTGAACTTGCTTTCCAGTGGGCAAAACAAAAGTCCCTTCTTCATGGATTTTGCATGCACTCAGTTTCCTCCCACATTCCAAAGACTGATAAACTGATGATGCTATATTGGCTAACCCCCTGTAACTGGTATTGTTTGTAACCAATGCTGTCCAGATGTGAAAATACTAAATAAACACAAACAAGATTTTTGTTTTTGTTTCTATTTTTTTATTTTAAGAAAGGCAATAAAAAGAATAATAAACATGGCTCATGAAAACTTCTGATCTGCTGTAATGTTAACATTATAAATTGTGAATTAATGTTCTTATAAATATTTCTAAACCAAATGTTTGTGTCAGGCACACATTGGATGTCATTCATTCATTATCTCCCGCTTTATCCTCTATTAGGGTTGCAGTGTGGTTCCCCATGCCCATCCAGGGGAGAACGTCTCGGGCGCTGGGCAGATACACCCAGGACAGGGCACCAATCTATCGCTGGGCACACACTCACTCACACAGACACGCACACATACACACTTATATGTGGGAATTTGGATAACTCAATTGATTTGATCCATGTTTTTGGACTGTGGGAGGAAACCGGAGAACCCAGAGGAAACCCACACGAACACGAGGAGAACATGGAAACTCCACCCAGATGGGGATTCGAACCGGGAATCCCTAGTGCTGAGAGGCGAACGTGCTAACCACTAAGCCACCATGCCGCCCTTTATAGTACATGATTTTAATAATATGTCCTATATCACACATTGATACAAGTGTAAAGAGGGTGATAGGAATAATGCACCAACCAAATAATACCTGCTCTGTGGTGGTACTATTGGGGTCCTAACCATTAGAGAACTGAGTAAATGGGATGTACACATTATGTACTGTAGTGCACAAACAGATGGACTACATCTTGCAATTGTTGAACTAAAAAGTGGAAGTGGAACTGTTAAAATGGACAATCAGTGGAGCAAAAATGATGGGTGTCCAAACATTTGACTGGTACTGTACCTCTGACAGGTGTATTAATTACCTTAAAAAGCTGCCCTTTCATCAAGATCTGCAGATTTGTCTGTGCCACAATATATTGTGGTTACTTGTTAGATAATGGTACTTTTACAAATTAAATATGGTTTTATATATCTTTTCTGGCATGTAACTTACCTTTGACATCACCAAAAATATATACAATACAAGCTGCTATATTATAAAGAAAAAGAAAAAAAAAAACAATGAATACTTTCCAGACTATTAGGACTGATTGCCTCTCAAAAATCCCAGACTTCCTCACACAAAGTGACCTTCAAGCCTTTTGTCAGTCTTTTTCATTCGACAGTCATCCTCCACTGTTGTCAAACTGTCAAGCAGTCTCGCTTCTTGACTGACATGAACAACAAATGGTCTGTCTGCCGCTTTACTTTGAACTGCATTATCCATAACAGTGCGAACACAGAAGCACTGTCATTAACTAAAACTGTTTACTTTTTTCCATGAAGTAGCTTTAAGCGCTAATCATTGACTGCAGATTCACTGTGCGAATAAGAAAAGAAAGCAGGCTAAAACAAAGAGGATAAGTTTATTCTGCCCCGTTGAAAGAGAAGAAGGTGTTATTGACCTATGCTGGCAGCAATCTGTTTCAAATATTAACTGGCAGGCCTGAGGATACTGGGAACACACGAGGTTCAAGCCTGGGTTAAAATCGTACTCCGTTATTGCACGTCTTTGTACTGCACTTTAATTGAATTATTCAATTTAAACTTTAAGCCATGGTGCCCTAGCCCCGAACCCATGACATGATACAAATAAATACAAGTTTGAAAGCTGCCGCTTTGTATATTTCATCTTCCAATGAGGTGCAGAAGAAGTATCTGAAGCCCTTTCATAATACTTATATTCATAGAAACATATTACTGTCACAGTTTACTAAAAAGCATTAGTCGTAGTTGTTGTAGTTGTATTTTAATTAACATTTTAATTAAATAATGGAGGCACGTTTGCCTGTCAGCACAGGGGATACATGGTTAAATGATCTGGGTGGAGTTTTCATGTTCTCGCCGTGTCCGTGTGGGTTTTCTCTGGGTTCACTAGTTTCCTCCCACAGTCCAAAAACATGGATTCAGTTTGAATTGCTGAAATCTGAATTGCCCTTATATTCTGTGTGATTGTGCGCCCTGTCCTGGTGATGGATCGGTCACCCTGTTTCTGGTGTATGTTCTCCTCTTCATGGGCCTCTCGTTGCCCTAGTACAGGATTAAGCGATAGATAATAAGATGTGATGAGCTGTTATTTGCGATGGATTGGCGCCCTGACCTGGGTCTATCTGCTCAGCGCCCGAGACGTTCTCCCCTGGATGGGCATGGGGAACCCCACCGCGACCCTAATAGAGGATAAAGTGGGAGATAATGAATGAATGAATGAGCTGTTATTTGTCCCTAGAAAATTTTCAAAAAAAGTGAAAAAATATGAAAGGTTATTAAGAAGAATTCAGTCTTAATCCATTAAGAGCAAGTGGCACTATACTTAAAGCCATTAATTTACTCTGCTTTTCTGCATGTTTCTAAAGGTTAAAAAACAAATTGAACACATAACTATTTCTTTTTTCTCCTAATGGAACATTTTCTGTATTTCCCTGTTCAACTGTTGAGTACCAGTACTAATGCTTGGCAGCAAGTGTTTTTTTTTGGGGTTTTTCAACAGTTTTATCAAGTCTGGAAAGACTATTACAAAAAAAAAAAAAAAAAAACATTGGTATGTGATGATTAATGTATTCATGTTCAAATTTCTTGACTTTATAACAGATGTCTTGTGGATTTTGTATGTAAATAGGGATCCTCTAATGGTTATTAATTCTAATTGAGTCCAAATTATGCCGGTTTAAAGCAGCTGGAATGGGCTACAGTGTCATGCCCGTTCACTCACGCGTTTAAACTACTGCCATTCCTCCAGGTGTTTCAGAACTATTTGTGTCACACAATTGCAGGGCTGCCTGACCTTTAAACCCCGCACCTGGACATCAGTGGGGCTCATTGTTTGCTAATCCCCTTATTAACACTCTACAAAAGCTGCAAAAATTTTGGTTCAATCAAGGGGTCGTTGCCCCAAACTTCATCACAATAAGAGAAGAATGGTAGTTAAAGATGTACTTTACATTAAGCATGTAACGTACAGCAATTATGCTAATTGCAGGCTTGCAGATAGCTGGGTGTTGATTACAGCATCAACATGGCGAAGGCTGTGGGAAATCAGAATACTCGCATTATGTGCTGCTCATTATCAGTTATGAGCTCCAAGTCTGCTCTTGCATTCCCATCCATCTGTGTTGACTTTCATTCAGTCCTTTGATTATATGTTAGTGGAAGAATTGCGGTGTCAAACTATGAGTGACTACCACCACTACCAGTAAAACAACTTTTAATTGGCAGCTCAGTTCTAGAGTGAACAGGAAACAGACTTATGCTCATCATCATTGTTGTTTTCCCTTAAAACTTTACCCGCTTCCTCCATATTTTTAATCGCAGTTCCGCTTAAGTTTTAATAAGTCCTTCCAAATGCAAACTTTTAATTGGCGGTGTAGTTGATGCAAAAGTGTGGGTGTGTCTTCTTTGAATTAGCATAATAATTCACCCATAACCAACACCATTTAACAAATGGGGGAGTAAACATCTGTTCCAGATGTCCCATTATCCTGTCAGGCTGCTGGGCTCAGAGAAAAGCTTCAATCATGGCCTCTGGCAGCCTGCGAATCAGACACTGGAGGGGCCTGAGAGCACGCCGCCGCACTTTGAAACCCTGCTGGCACAGACGTAGTCGACCGAGCTGAAAATGAGCTGTCCTTGATGCTTTTGAGTGATGTGGGTGTGCGATGTCCTCTTCCCCGGTGCTGTCTGATGCGCTTTCCAACAGACAGACTCTCCTTTTCCTGAAGTCTTAGATTTGTAGTCCAATCTGCCGCTGGCGCCCCGGCATAAGGGAAATCTGCGCATTCCACTTCAAATGCCAGTCCTCCGTGGGAAGGGTGACATTCTGAGTACATTTAGTGTGTCAGGAAGAAGAGGTCTGATGGAAAACATGACCATGCCCATGTTGTCTCTCTTTGCAGGTCAAATGGCACAATGTTCATTTATTTTCCACTCTCTTTATAAGTTGGACCGTGCTAATTTTGGTCGGAGTGGGTTTTCATCCAGCAAATGAGTGCTGATCCCTAAATTGAAATGTCATCGGAAGGCCTCCAATCTTTCTCCGGGTGGCTTCCCACAAGGGGGAGGTCTTTTTTTTTCTTTGATGAATAAATCGGGTAATTATTTTGCTGCTGGGACCTCACAAGCAAATGTCAGCAGCAGATAAACTGCAGACGCAAGCCGAGCATGAATCTCCTGATTTGCCTGAGCACATCTTAAAGTAGCTGAAGTTCATCTTAATTAACTTTGGAGTTCAAGGATGCACATAATCAAAGAGCCATCGTTTGTTGGAGGGACTTGGGGTCAAAATGCCCTTTATACTCAAAGCTCTTAAGGCAGTTGTAGTGTACAGTAGACTTAACTGTCCCTCAATAAATACAGCTTTTCCTGTAACCATGGATAATGGCTATGTGTGGCAGTGTAAAGGAATTTTTAAATTTTTTAAGGTTAGTGTTGTATGGGAGTGGGAACCTGTTTCAGAAATGCATTACATTATATTTACTTTTGGTCATTTAGCATACACTTTTATTCAAAGCAACTTAATGTTTGGGGTTAGAAAACAGGGTGTACATACATCTCTTGCTCAAGGACCCACATCAGTCGACGTGGAATTTGAACCCACAACCTTTGGATTGTTAGCCCAACACCCTAACCAATGAGCTAACACACCCCCTTGGAAATTATTGGGTAGAACATCCTGGATGGTTGCTAGTCCATTATAGGGAACATGCATAACCTAACTCACTTGTCTTTGATACGAGATTGACGTGTTCAATACAAATAGACACAGGGATGACATTCACACAGTATATACAGAAATAATCTGGGCAGCAGATTTTTTTTTAAGCATTGTTGCACAATTTTTTTTTCCACCTGTTGCAACCTTATCCACATTTCATCTTTTCATGTATGTACTCCCATTTTTCCCACATATATGCAAGGTCATAAAATTGTTAAACAAATGGTTGTATGACCGTTTATAATTTAATTTCTCGTAGTCTGCTTCCTTCTTAATTATATTTCAAGGTGGCAAATTTCAAAATTGCATTTTGGTTAAGGAAAAATGTTTAAGCTCCGGAGGGTGAATAAGAAGCACAAGGCAATGAAAAAGATGCAGCCTTCCAAACTGTGATCCAATAGTTAAAGACTGAAGATACTAACAGGAGACTATAGAAACAAAAAAAAGAAAAGTAATCCAATCTTTTATAACATTCATGAAGGGATATTAAGACATTATTTTATTTTTTTTATTTTGTATTTTTTTATACAAAATTTTCTAAATTAACACATATTAGGTTTATCGTTAATATTAAACTAATTGGACTATTTTATAGAATACAATAAACCTAACTGAAGAGACTGAATCTAATATTTTCTAATTCATTCTTATTTACCTCATGACACTGTAGTTCTGCTAGCTGTTAAGTAAAGTACAGTCCTTTACATCCCATCCAAATTACGGTAAAGGCATACCATGCTATTAAGTTCCACACTGGATACATTAAATTTTGTCTCGATCACTTCACTTTAGAATAACAATAATGTAAAGTACCGCTAATTGAGCTTAGGCTCGTCCACGCTCTGTGCCGAAGTGCCTCCCCATTTTATCTGTCCTTTTAATAATTACATTATCATTTTATGCCCGCTATTCTTTCAGAGTGGCTGACCATTTGTGTGGAAGTGAAAGCTCATTATTAGCCCTGAATTATGTGCCGTTTATTGATCCCTGTGGTGGATTATGAGCCTTCAAGTTGGCCTAGACAGAACAGTTAGCAAGATGACGAAGCGGGAGAAAAACGTATCGAGCCCTTGGGAGGGATCGGCCTTAGCTTCCTGAGCAATTAATGCCTGCTAGGTAATGGAATTTAGGTTTACACTAAATCCAGCAATGTGCTGACATTTTCAAGTGTCTTGTAAAATAACATTAGGCTAATTAGTTGAAAGAAGGGGTGACACAGGCAATGTCTGTCTTTAATCTGCTTTAACTAGCTTCACAGTTTTTGATCTACAGTTGTACCATTCATTTTGCGTGTTTAAATATTCGTGTCTTGGGAAGTTTGTTTTAATTAGATTAATGGGAGGAGTTGCTGATAATGATGATGTAGCAAAGTGCTAAATGTTGAGTAAGGAACAGTGCTATTTGTCTCTGTAAAGTGTTAGCAAGGCTACTTGTTGGGGGGTATCTGTCACTGTTTTGATGAACAGGCTAATTGAACAGCCCACTTGTTAGCCAGGGCAAGAGATACGTCCTTGAAGGGACTTGCGCCGTGCTGCTGGGGGTGGACCGAGGTAGGGGGGTACATAAAATGGATTTAGCCTCTGTGTGCATGCATGTGAATGTGTGTCCATGTGTGTTTGCACATTTCCTTTCTTTATCCAAGGACTTGTCCTCGGGCAGTTTGCCAGCTCCAAATCTTCTTAAAAGGCTGGATTTAATCAGAGGACTGGACGGCTCACAGAAATTCATGTCTCTACATACAAGTGTGCTGCACCTGCTTCTTCAGGGCTACAAGCAGACAAGGGCCTCACCGGTAATGAGAACAGTTCAGATCCAGACACCCATCATTACTCTTTTACTCATTCTCTGTCACACATACTGAGAATTTTTTTTTTTTTTTTTTGGGAGGGGGGACTTGAAGAAGTGAAGGTAGGTAGTGTCACTGTAAACAGAAGCAGGGCATGAACAGTAGTGGATTTTTCAAATCGAGCTGATCAGATGTGCATGTTGAACTGTTGTGCAACTCGTTGTTATTGGCACATGGAGACCCTGTATTGTGTCCCTCTTTAACATCTAATGATTTCTCATTGTTGTAATGATACAATGCTATACCTCTTTCTGTCCTTCTTACAGCACCTGGAGTGGGCTCTCTCTCTTTCTTGCTCTCCCATTCTCTCTTACCCTCACTAAGAGCCTAAAACACTCAGTCAGCAGTTCAGCTCACAGTCTAGCAAATGAGCTGTCCTATTGAAATAGAAAGGCGAGCGCTCTGTGTTGCAGAAATTGCTGCCAAGGCAAGCTGCACTGGAAAGGGAGCGGGGCGAAATTACTTGTTCGGACAAAGAAACATGAGAATGTCCTTTTCACTACAAATGTACCAATTTAGAGTCACACTGAGGAGATTACCACTTTTCCCCCTTGTTTTCTCCCTATATCTGCTCTCATTATGATGTACCTTACTCAAGGCTTGAAAAATATCCTCCAATTAAAGAAGTGGCTTTGCGATTGATTTCTTTTTTTTTTTTTTTTTTTTTAATATATGAGTTTCCTGGTAAAGCTACATTTATGAAAGGTAAACCTGCTGTTCTATTGTACATAAAGCCTAAAATAATTGGTTTATCTTGTTGTTTTTTTATTTCTTTATAGCTCACAAATAAACATTTGTTCTGTGTCCAATGCATGAAATTCTGCACAGTCACTTGGCAGCATTGTTGCACAGTGTGTTATTGGTGCCATCCAGCTCCAGGGATCCAGGTTTAATCCTCACCCCAGTCCTTAAAGTTGGATTTCCGACACTGGCTTTCTAATAGTTGGAGGTTCAGTGAGTCTTACCAACCCAACTACACCTAAACCACTGTTCAAACAATGTCCTAAAGTGTGTTGTAGGATCAATGTGCCCTGCGGATTGCATCCTGCCATCAGAATATAAAGGTCACATCATTGTTGTTAGTCAAATAGATCTAATATCTTGTTTGGCTTGCTGTGACCCTGTATGTAGGGGATCCAAGAAGAGTTAAATATATCTATATTTCATCAAATCTTAGTGTGCACTTGTTATTAAAAAATGTTGATTTACTTGTATGTATGTCAGATTTGGGTTTGTACTTTTATTAAGATTGGACCTTTTCTCTTTGTGCTTTGCCTCCTGAGAGGTCATTAAAATTCCATTGGGAAAGCTAATTGTAATGTTAAGATATGGTGTGATCCTGAGCCCTTGTAGCCTTGCCACTTCAACACCTAAATTGAACCGTTTTCTTTGTGAGTGGCCCGTGAGCCGTGCAGTCGACCCTCTTGTTGTGTGGTCCCGCTTCGGCTCCTCATTACAGCCGTTTGTCATGGGAGAGGAGGTGTGCTGGATGAGAGAGTTTGAATAAGGCCTGTTAGAATTCATAATTGTGTCTGGCTGAAGGGGAGGGATTTGTAAAGCAAGGCAGGGTTCTTTGTTTGCCATGTGTGGGTCCGGCAGAGGGTGTGAGGCAGCTCAAAGCTAATGTAATCTAAGCGATTAGAGAGGGTTAATTAGGAGGGATGAGAGAGAGCGAGAGTGAGGGAGTGTGAGGAGGAAAAAAGCCTTTTGGGAGTCATTAGAAGGCTTTCACTGTTGGTGTTGCCGCAATAGTTGTGGTACTTTTATGAGCACAAAAAGACCTTTGACAAAAACACCTAAACGACATGACATCAGTATTTGAGTCTTTATTTAAAGCCTGTGGAATTTTATAATAGTTTATTTTTATATATATATATATATATATATATATATATATATATATATATATATATATATATATATATGAAATCTTTTAAATATTTTTTTTATCTTTATGTATAATAAACTTGTCTAAATAAGAATTCATCCTTAATGCAAATGCTTTATTGGTATTATGGAGCATTGTGGAAAAGTTTAAAACAAATATAAAGTAAGTACCGTTAATGTGTGTTAAAGTACTGTGTGTGTGTGTGTGTGTGTGTGTGTGTGTGTGTGTGTGTGTGTGTGTCTGTGTGTGTGTGTATATATATATATATATATATATATATATACAAAAGTATTGGGGCACCCACACATTATATGTAGAGTATGTATTTCTCTCCTCTAGCAAGGCTTTTTACCGGGATTTTGAAGTGCATCTGTGGAAAGTTTTGCCCATTCATTATGGAGAGCATTTGTGAGATCAGACACTTATGTTGGACAGACCTAGCTTGTAATCTTCATTGTAGTCTTCTTTGGGGTTAATGTCAGTCCTCTGTTTGGGCAATTCAAGATCGTCTACATTAAGCTTGCCCAACCATGCCTTTCAAAACCTTGCATTGTACACAAGGGTGCAATCATACTGTAACAGGAAAGGGTCTTCCTCAGACTATTCCCATGAAGTTAGAAGCATAAAGCTGCTCAAAATGCATGTACGTATGTAAAATGCATGTTCAAAATAGATGTATTTATACATACTTATTTCAGTTATTTCTATTGGAAATACCTTTTTTTAGAAGTCTCAGGCTGTGCGGCAAAAGGTCAGTAAATATTGTTTCAGCTTGTTTTTTGAATAACGGTATATTATGCAAGGGGCAAAAGCCAACATCTGTCATGGTACAATTGTGCATTTGTTGTAAATGTAAATGTCTTCATGAATATGATCCTCTGTAAACACTGGGTTAGAATACAGAATACATTCAAGGGGGGAATTCATTTGTTTTGGTGTGGCAAGATTTAAAGTGCTTGACAATTTCACTTAATTGTCAGGCACTGTGGCAGTCGTGTGCTTGTTGTTGAGAAAACAGCCATGCAAGGTCTCCAGATCGATTCCTGGTCCCTCAAAGTTCTATGGCTAAAGTGCCCTTGGACTTGGCACCTAAACCCAATTGCTTCCAGGACCCTGTATACAAGGCTGCCCACTGCTCCCGGCCCATGTGCTCACTTCACTGTGTTGGTGATTCACTGCACTGTACACTAAATTTACATTAGAATGGTGCAATTAAATAAAGTTCTCATAATAAAAAAGCTATGAACATGATGAATGTCAATAGAGAATTTAAATGGTAGGTTTTGATAAATAGAATAAGTATTTTCCAGAGGAAAAAAATCGCATCTTGGCATGTACCTCATGTCAGATGTTGGGGCTTCTTCAAGTGTAACCCATCAGTCAATCATTATATAAATTACATATAACTAGTATAACGTTCTTAATAAAGTGCATGGTAATTGTGAATTCCTGTTTCTGTTTTTACTTATTTATTTTGTTCTATAATCACTTGTGAATGTTTTTGTACACTGCAACGACACCAGTCTATTTAAAAAGGGAAATCAGTCTCCTAATTGTTATCATATGCATGTCAAGTTTCAAGTATAAATCCATAAAAGAGCTTTTTAATAGTCACAATGCACCAGATTATTTATATATAAGTCAGAATTGCTGTCCTAACGCTTGTTCACACTTGGTTTTAAGCCTCTTGACTTCACACTTGTGTTTATGTCTTAGTACTGTCTGCTGATTACGTACAACTGTTCCTAATTTTCAGTTCTGTACATTCATTTTCACATTGTTTGTCTGAAAGCTCTAGATCCAAGTTATCAGCAGTTTGTATATTTGTAGGCCGCTTGGTGGTTGAGGGCTTGATTTTGTTTTTCCATTGTTTGTTGAATTTTGGATTTTTTCGTTTCCTGTATTTGGCTTTTCATTGTACGAAAGTATAAATACAATCTGCAAAGTAATTCCTTCAATGAATTTATTAGCTTTATACGAGCCACTGGACTTTTATGTATGTTTAAAATCAATGAATACTTCATAAAACTCCGTCTGGTCAAAAAAAACAATGTTCGAACATTATCCAGGTTGAGTGTCAGTCTAAAAGTAAATTTAATTAAGAACAGGGCTGTATCAACGTCTTATCTTCACATGTTTCTGGAAATGAATCATGATACAAATAGAGGACATTTCTGAGGACCTAAGATCAAGAGATGATGCTCATCAGGTTATAAAACAAATGCTTAAAAGTGTGGACCTATCCACATTCATTCAATTACCCCTCAACCACCCCTCATGAGTGGTCAACTAACAAAGATCACACCAACAGCAAGGCATGGACATGTCTGTGAGGTCACAAAGGCACCAAGGTAACTGAATAGTTGTCCATTGTACATGGATCAACAAATAAACATAAGTTAAACTGAATAAATCAATTGAGTGGTCTAAATCTAATAATCAATGACATTATTTACTCCCTTAGATGTGTAGTCATTATAAGCATTCTGTCATCATGAGTCTCCTAATCCAAAGCTTCACACACATGCTTTTTTTACAGTGTATTCTCTACTGACATACAATTACTTATTTTGTAACAAAGGAACAGCACTAAAAGTTATTATTCAGTTACATTTTTCATTTACACATTCAAATGGTATAGTGGTTTAGTGCATAGCATGATCACCTTTCAGCGCTCGGAATCCAGGCTTTAATCCCAATCTGGGTTGGGTTTTTTTATGTTCTCCATGTGTCACTTGGGTTTTCTCTGGGTTTTCCGGTTACCTTTATATACTGTCCGAGTGAGTGTTCCAGCGATGGATTGGTGCTTATAACTTATACCCCCATACTTAATCTAGTATAAGATTAAGTGGAATGAAATGAAATGCAATGTTATTACTTACTCACCTGATCATGTAGCTCCTTTTCCTGGGCCAGAAGGCTTTACCAGGGCTACTTGAAAAGGACACAACTCGCATCCCCCTTGATGGGACCCCCCCATACCTTATAATGTATACCCCTTATACTTAATCTAATATAAGATTCAGCAGAAGAGATGATAATGAAATGAAATGTAATGTTGTTACTTAATCAACCAATCATGTAGCACTTTTTCCTGGGCCGGAAGACCAGGGCTACTTCAAAAGGACACACCTCGCATCGCCACTTTTTACAGCTGTTTTAAGTAAAACATTATCGTGACATTATCATGTGTACAAGTATTCGTAATGAAGTGGGTTGATGTATGATATCTAAAGAGTTCATACTATACATATTTATTTGATTTTCCTTGTACTTCAACTTGATAACTAATTAGCAAATGACTTGTAATGATGGCAAGTTTGAGACACTTGATATTACCGTTGCACCTGTAGACTTCAGCTTTTCAGGATGATGTCATTGAAATTCAGAGGCCTCATCTGGAAAACAGAAAGCAATCAGACTATTTTGGTGAATTGATTGAATAATGAGTCCTGTGCAGGTGGTGTGGTTGGATGTACCGAAAGCAAATACATATCAAGTAATCATCAGGTAATCAGTAATTAGATTTAGTTTCTTGCTGCTTGGTTTAAATGTTTATTGTTGTTTTAATTGCCATGGTAATATTAGTGCGTGCTCTGAGTATAAAATGTCAGTAGTACTGTTGGGTGTACAATGTATTTTAATGTGTTTTGTCTGTACCCGTTTGTTTCGGTGGATGTGCTGGTCCATCAAGTACACCTTTAATCTTTCTTAGGTAATAAATTCTTTATCCAATACATTTAGGCAGTAACCCCTAATAGATTCTTATTTGCTTGTTACTTGTTTGCCTTCTTTATAGTCTTTAGGTTTTCCCCTGACCTTAGAAACCAAGGGAGGGGGCAAACCCTGCCAACTCAGAAGACTTATTCCCTCAATTTAACAGCAGTCTGAGGTGTTTCTCCTGCATCATTGGATCAATGAAAAGTAAATAGCCTGCACTTCTTGTTTCACAGTGCCGTATTGATCTTTCCTCAGCTTTTGCTTCCCCTGTTTGCCCACCTCTTGTGTCTTTCAAACCCCAGGGATGGTGCTGATTGCCATAGATTGGACAAGCTAACAAGCGCATGATGAGAAACTGGCTGGTATTTCTCGCTTTCTTTCATTTTATAAAGGACCCCGGGATAGGCACGCATTCGTGTAGATGGGCTCCAAACCGGGTAGGTACATTGCTCCGTGTCTACAGCTGATTTACCAGGCTTTTCCGCCTCCTCCCCGTTTGCTGTTGGTCTTGACTAAGTCTCCCTGCAACGACACATTTTGTGGAATTTTTGTCAAGTGGAACCAGTGGAATATAAAGAAATCGATTGACTGATGGATACCGGAGGTCTTAATCTGAGACTTTGTGTCTTCATAGCTGGAGCTGGAGCATGTGTTGTTATCTATTTGATGGCCTGTGAGGATTTTGCTAGTATTTCTAAGGATGAGAGGGCTTTTATATCTGAGTAAGTATATTTCTGTCTTATGGATATTGTTCACTCTTAATTAGCCAGGTCTATAGTAGGAGGATTTCTCCATCTCTCTCTCCCTCTCTCTCTCTCTCTCTCTCTCTCTCTCCCTCTCTCTCACACACACACACACACACACACACACACACACACACACACACACACACACACACACACACACACACCCTGACTGACTGACACACACAGACTGACTGACACACAGCTGTTCCTTGGCAGGCAGGTTATTAATAGTGGCAAGGTCAACATATTCCTTATAAAAACCTTATTTCATGTTGAATTATTTCTTGTGCTTTAAATTTACTTTCAAGTACCAGACATTCACTTGCAGGTAATTAATTTAAATGATGATGTCATACATCAGATATATGTACTTGAGATAGGATGCCATGTAGTTAAACTGTTTGACCTAGATGTTATTTATAAGGAAGCCTAAGCCTTTGAATGTTGTCATCTGTATTTGTGCATTTTTAATTTTCTGTTACAGAATGCTTCTGGAGTGATACAGAGTCAGTGACCAATATGCTCTTAGCTGGTGTCGTACAATTTGGATGGCTCCTCTGGGAGCTCATTTATTATTTGGAGATATCTATTTGACAGAGTGTAGGGCAGGTTAGGTACTGCTGACTAAGCACTGGTGCTGATTGCACAAAACACCAAAGTTTTTTTTTTTCTTTTGTTTTTATTTTTAAGTCTGAGTTAAAGCTTCCTTAAAATAAAATTGGTTGCATCAAAAAACCCACATTTCTATTTGTGTTTTCATAAAACATCCATATAGGTATTTAAGACTAAAGGGTGTTTTGTGCAGCCAATTTTATTTGAAGGTAAATCCTAACATTGCGGTCCATTGTGCATTCAGCCACAGGCCTTAACGTAATAATAACCTGTCTGTTCCTCAGTTCTATGTACTAACCGTGTTAATTTTATACTATATGTCATATAGAAAATACATTTGAATGTCATTCTTTTGATTGCATTATGATCCTGTAATATGGCCTGTAGCACTTTATTAGAACAACAAACATATTTCATCCAATACGCTACTTATGTAGACCGTTGTACTTAGGTCTAAGTAAAAAAAAAAAAAAAAAAAAAAACTAAATGTGACTCCACTATTTGAAAATGAATAATTCCATTAGTGGATTTAAGATTTGTGTTTTCTTGTGCAGTCAAATATTTGTCTTCATATCTTTTTCTGATTGTTTGTGGAACATTTTTTTTTATGTGATTATTAAAAAAAATCAAGCAAACCATTTAATATATAGGTCATTATAACATTTTGTCACCCAGTAATTATTATTAACAGGTGTAATAATTGTTAAAAAAAAGTTTTGTTTTAAGTGTTGGCTGTAATGGCAGATATCTTATTCATGGCAGATGGGTTGAGAATTGTATGTCGTGAATATTTGTTCGGACTATAATTAAGGAGGGAATGAAAAAGTTTGGATAGTTATGCTAGCATATGTCATATTTATTTGTTTAGTTGTGCAGCTTTCTTTTGTTGCAGATTCTTTTGCATTAAAATATGTATGTACTTATTTTTTGGACCATTACTTGTTTCTATTTTTGCAGATGCCTCTGGCCAAAGCAGGAGTTACATTTTTTGCTAATGATGCCACTCTTTACATGCCATCACCCAGTGAATTAATAACAAGAAACATTTAGTTCCAGAGTGGAACAGAAATAAGCATTATTATTATAGTTCATTATAGAAGACTACTTTTGATTCAAGTCACAGTCTCAGAAGAGACATTAAGTAAGTTAAGATTGATATACAAACCCTATTTCAAGAAAACATTATGGCCTTTTTTCAAAGTTATATGATATAGGGTACAATATAATATACTACTGTATATATATGGGTGTATGTGTTTAATTTAATTTTGGGTTATGATGGTGTAGTGGTTAGCATGGCGTAGTGGTGGGAATCCCCTTCTGTGTACCTTTGACACAGTAGTCACACTTCCATCCATCAATTATCTTCCGATTTATCCTCGACCAGGGTCGCGGGGGTGTTCCCGATGCCCATCCAGGGGAGAAAGCCTCAGGCGCCAGGCAAACACACCCAGGACAGGGCGCCAACCCATCGCTAGGCACACTTCCCTTCACTTGATAAAGTGATTTTAATTACCACTTCATGATGTTTTAATGGAATTTCATGAGGTTTACTTTGTAAAATCTTATTGCAAATGTCATGGTCCTAAAAATCTTTTAAAGCTTTTTTTTAGGAACTTTTTTCTAAAGAAATCTCATTGTTAAAATGTACAAGTCAAGAAAAACATTCCAGTGCATTAAATATACTATAGAACCCACTGAAGACATCACCAACTGAATAAAGACCATCCTAAAACAAATAAGACACAACAAAATAAGACCCCTCCAAAAACGATTAGTAACTTTTGAAGGCAACATTAACAGAGCTGCATAAAGTGCTGATATGCAATTTATAGGGAGGAATATTACCTTTCAATGTGACAGTAACCCAAACGTGTACATATTTAAGTAACTGTGCTATTGAAATTCAATGAAATCCAGAGACAGAATGATAATCTATGGTTTAATAATTTATTAATAATGAATAGCTGTTAATTTATTAATTGCATTAATTATCTACTTATATCCAAGAACTAAAGTTAAACAAGTTATCATTACTTGGGAATAGAACATGTGAGCACCATGTGTAATTCTGACTGAGTTAAAAACAGCCTGGACATATGAAAATTATTAAATGTGTTTTTAACACATCTTTTGAGTGGAATCCAACAGAATTTTTATAGTTTAAAAGTGTAATAGTTTAAAAGTTCAGATTCCTCCAGGCAGAACTGTGTCAGAACATCGGAGACTCAGGACCAACATGAGTAAGCTGAGAAAGTAAAATCCTGTAGCTGTACAGATGTCAACCTTCATCATTAGTATAATCTTTTTTTCACTGTAATGTTAGAATCTATAAGCAAGAGCTTTAGCCACACTGAAGGCAGGGGCGCTGGAGGGAATCTCTACCCGGTGCTTTGCTCTCACTGAGTATAGAGAGGGAGTAGAGTCAGTATGTGCTTCAAACCTCCCACATCCCCACCACTAGAGTCCTGGGACCAATAAGCACCTTCCCACAGGCCTGCTCCAAGCCACAACCGCTGTTAGTGCAACCCAAGCCTAATTGGCATTTAATGGAATGTCTGGACTCAGGCTGGAGGGGCTGGATGGTGTACAAACAGAACCACACTTTAAAACATTCATAAGGGAGAAGACCTGAGATGGTACTCTGAACTTGCAGAGGGAATAAATAGTGAAGTGAGATTACTTTGTGTATCTAAGGTGCTACATTTCTGACATACATATTTGATACTAACATTTATTTGGCCAGGGCAGAGGATAGGGTGGTGGTTACTGTTGTTAATATCATGGATATTTATGTGTAAAACTTTTCAGAATGAAATGCCTTGCACATGGTGCATCACTGGTGGGTCTGTGCATGTTTATCGTCATTATTATTACTGTATAAGCAAACATGCTCTTTTATTCTCTCATCTGCACTTCATGGAATGGCACGAGTGGAAACAATTACGCCATTCATCATGCATGGAAAATGTCTTTCACTAATTTGGTACACATGTCACAGTTTTATGTTCTTTGTCATGCACAGTGTCTATAGAAAATGAGAGGGCAAAGGTCAGCGAGAAAGAGGGAGGCATTGATGATGATGATGATGATGATGATATTATTGTGGGCCAACTGCTTCAATAAAATGAAATATTTGGGCAGCGAGCCTGAAGATCACTCATTGCAATGAGGGAAGGAAAGCTTTGTGGCCCCTTTTGTCTTCTTTTGTGCCACCTCCAAATCGAAGTTGTGCGGCCCTCGCCAGACACCGCATCCTGTAGAGATTCCAAAAAATGTCTGCTCTCAATTAGAAATATGTGGGGGGGACACGATCCGATGACACATTAGAGGTCAATCGCGATGTTATTCGCGGATCCCTAGTTCTGTTCAGAGGCGACACATGAAAAAACACTGTGATTGGTAGATGTACAGTTTAAAGCTGAATCACACTTCATTTAAAGTATGGACATTTTATTAAAATGATAAAATGAAAAGAATATAGTTCGATGCAATTAAACTGCATTTTAATGAATTTAATTTAATGAATTCACATTAGTTGTACATGTGCATTTAAAGTATAGGCAAAATAAAAATCAACAAACCCCAATATTACAATTGTTTAAGCTTTAAATTGTCATTTACAACAAACCAGTGATCAGAAAATAAAAAAAAAACTAAAAAAAAAAAAACTAAAAACATACACTTCTGAGACCTTGTGCCATAGTTGATGCATCATTATTTGCTTTTCAAGCATTAAAAGAAATCAAAATGAAATGCTATTTTATACTAATTCTTGCAAATCTTCTAATTATGATTCGGCGATTAGAACGTAAACTTGAAATCATGTACCATTAATCAAGTTACAAATTTGTATAAGCAGAGAGACATTTACCGATGACCACTAAGCTGGTATCCCATTACTTGTTCACTTTAAACAACCGACTTGATTATGTCACAGTAGCACAGTTTAATAATATATATATTTTTAAATAAACAGAATTAAGAATTAAATTGTGTTTTATAACTGTTTATGAGGCGGCACGGTGGCTTAGTGGTTAGCACGTTCGCCTTTCAGCGCTAGGGATTCCCGGTTCGAATCCCCATCTGGGTGGAGTTTCCATGTTCTCCCCGTGTCTGCATGGGTTTCCTCCGGGTTCTCCGGTTTCCTCCCACAGTCCAAAAACATGGATCAAGTCAATTGAATTCTCCAAATTGCCCCATATAGAGTGTGTCTGTGTGAGTGAATGTGTGCCCAGCGATGGATTGGCGCCCTGTCCTGGATGTATCTGCCCAGCGCCCAAGATGTTCTCCCCTGGATGGGCATGGGGAATCCCACCGCGACCCTAATAGAGGATTAAGCGGGAGATAATGGATGGATGGAACTGTTTATGAAAGCAATGTCACTCCAGGTTGTGCATTATTTTTATAATTAATCAACAATGAACAATTAGCGACAATATGCTGTGCATATTTCACCTGTTATTTAGGAAAATGTTTAATTTTACATGGTTAAAAATTCCAATGGTTTAAGTATGCTGGTAAATTTATACAAAAGACTAGAAATGTATGAATCATGCTAATTAAAACTGAAATGCATTATGGGTATGAATGCAAGTATCACATTGCATTATTCAAAAACAAAATCTGTCATTTTTTGCAAGCTCTGGGTTGCATTTTTGTTTTTATTTTTTTTCGTTTATGCAGCACATTTTGTTCTGGATGTTTGTCAGCTAAACATGTTCATGTGAGGAGTATTAAAGTCAATTGTGCTAACATTTATCCGTTTTGGCTCATTAAAACAAGTGCATGCACATGGGAATAATCACATAAATATTGATCTGACCACTCTAATTAAAGCTGCCTAGCTTAGATTTGGACACATATCAGAATCAGGACATATCAAAATGACTCATTTGCAAAATAGCCAAATAGGTTATACAGTATAGCCAAAACATTGTTCATACAGCCATGAAAAATATCATATCTGGTTCAAAGAGTGTTGCATTTAGGTAATTTCAACATTGCCTTCTCAAAGTAACCTTTATGAACTGATTCATATTACAGTATATATATATATACACTAGTTAAACTAAGTTGCTAATCTTTGTTTAGTTGTTGATTACTCATTGAAAATAGTATTTTAAAACCTATTTGCAAACTTCTAACATTTATATAATGACTTGTCTATTAGAAAAACATCATCAAAATAGAAAATACCTGTAGCCTAGCAACAAGGCTAAAAAAAAAAAAAAAAAAAAAAAAAAACTGTAATTGACCGCATCAAGGGACAGAAATTTTTTCGAATGGTGTGCCAATTAAGGATGCAACATAAAATAATGCAACAAGCATAACAAATTGTTACCATGTATGTGACCTAAATCAAATCATCTTATTAAGGTTTCAGAGTGGTCTGCAGTCTGTTTTTTGTTGGGCTGAAGTCTCAATTCATTCATTTATTCATTTACACACTGACAAGGCCATGTCTTCCACTTTAAGCTTCTCAAGATGCGTGAGAAATGACGCTATATTTTGGAAATTTCTCAAACCTACTGGAAAATTCAGTCTTATGCTATTTCTTATGTATTCAGAAAAATGTGCTGCTCAAACGATGAGTGAAAAGCCCTCTCAAGCATTTTCAATGACAGCACACTCCTGAGGTCTGATAAAGAAAACAGCACACACGTCTCTGTAGTTTTGTTAAATGAAGCCATACAAATTTGTTTAATTCACCACATTTAGCTGCAATGTTATGCTCCATTTCCGAAATTGAAACAACATTAAAATGCAATTGAAAGGTAAATCTGCAATTTGTTTGTTGAACCTTTATTAAATAAATTCAACTACAAAAAAAGGATTTTCACCCAGCCAACAGTCTATTTTCATGCCATGCGCCTGCGTCGTTTATATAGCAAGGGTGATTAGTGAATATTTTTACACCGATGGGTGTGGTCGTGTCGAAATAAGATGTGTTCAGGTGCATTTTTTGCGTATTGCTATCTTGGTGACATAAACCCCACGTGCACCACTCACTGAAAACAACAGTCAACAATCAGTCGTCAACAGTCAGACGTTCATTATTATCTTGCCGGTGAATAGTTAACTCATGTGTGCAAATTTGGAAATTTATTATTGCAACAAATTCTAAATATATATGGGGGAAAAAATGGGGGAGACTCCCATGGGGAGACTACAAAAAAAAACATTATCACCTCAAGCATCTTGGGTGCCGAATTTTTGTGCTATACTTATTAGTAAGTATATTTCTCAACACATTCAAAACATTTAAGTCTTTAACCTTTAAGGGTTTGTGATATTAAAAATATATATATTTTAAGGTAGGCAAAATCTTAACTTTAAAGTGACTTTCAAATCTACCAACTTGACAGTTGGGGTCAAAACATGGGGCTGGGCATAATACAGCACCCTGTAGCAATGAGGTTTAAGGACCTTGCTCAAGGGACCACATTGGGAAATTTAGTGGACCTGGGATTAAACCCCCATCCTTTAGGTTGATAGTTTAACAACCCAACCACAAAACTATCACACCCAATATAATCAGACAACCACTATATGGGCTTGAGACAACTTTGGAAACTAAAACACGGTCTGGCAATACATCAAGAAATGTAATCCTAAAAACTATTTTATGCAATATGGTTACAAATTACACAATGGACATATAAATGTAAGCTATAAACAATAATCAGGATGTACAAAAAATAATAACAGAAATAGAATAAAAATAGAATACAAATTTAAGAACGTGTTTTAAGTAATTTCTGTCTCATGTTCAATGCTCTATATTGTTACATGTTGCTTAGTGACAGTAGAAATGGTTATGGTATATTATTTTATATAGAGGAATGATAAACTACATTCATTCATTCATTCATGCATTGTCTTCCCCTTAATCCTCTACTACAGTCGTGAGTCCCATCCAGTGGAGAATGTTTTGGACGCTGGGCAGATACACCCAGGACAGGGCTCCTATCACTGGGCACACTCATTCATACACACACACACACACACATACACACACACACACACACACACACACACACACACACACACACAAACACACTCTATATGGGGCCATTTAGAGCATTCGATTTACCATAAATACATGTTTTTGTGGGAGGAAACCTACCTGGACACGGGGAGAACATGGAAACTGTACCCAGATTGTGATTTGAACCTGGATCCCCAGCGCTGAGAGGTGAATGTGCCAACCACTAAGCCATCGCGCCACCTTATGAGGAGTAAAATATGAAGAGTGTGGGACCTTAAAAATTAACAATGTGTCATTTTTATTTTTAGGAAAGTCATTTGAAAATGATTTGACATTGCTAACAATGCTTGATAAAAACACTACAGTAATATGCATCCTCTATATAGAAAAAAATCATACGTCCTCTCTATGTTATGAAATATCTGTGTATCCGACCAGCTAAGCAGCTTGATTTAAATAGACAGTGCCTCCAAACCGCAACACGGTGTGCAAATTGACATTTGGCACAGCATTTCACTGAAGTGTTAACACTGCACGTGCGTGTGTCTTCAAGTGAAACGCAATAGATGAGCCGTGCCACACAGAGAGCTCTCATAAATTGATATACAGCACAAACAGATGATTTGAATTGGTGGTTTAGGCCTGACAGCCAGCAGGTTTCAGCCAGCCACTGCGGCATGTTTCATCAGCGCAGAAGCCAAGCTGTTTAGTTGGCAGTGCCATCGGCGCCTGCGTACTCACCGAAATGTCTCATTTCAACTTTCACGCTAGCTCATGAAGGGAAAACAAATCAGGGCGCGTTAGTGAATTCGAAGGTGGATGCGTTTAACTGTGGTGACAGGCACTTGAACGTGGCGTCCCTTTTGCCAGCGGTTTGCATTAAATTGCGCAACATGTTAATTGGAGAGTACCTGGCTCCGCTTCGCTGCCTTAGTTGCGTTTGGCAGCATTTTCAGCGGAAAGCTTGACTATCCTAAAATGATTGAGGGGAATGCTGCCTGATTTAAAAATGCCTGGAAACATCCGAACATGCTCTCAGCTGTTCGTTTTTGATTTTTAGAAATACTTGGAATCGGTTCACATCTGGCTGAAGTGATCCATCATCTATCATAACTTTTTTGATGTAGTTAGCATTTTTTTCATATTTGTTTATTTTTTCAGGGATGTGGTCAGGAAATAATTTCACAGTGGTCTCTGCCTTTCACATGTTTTCCAGTTGTGCACCGTCTAGACGGCTGTACTATTTTAAGAAGGCTTATCGAATGAAACAATCCCACTTCAGATATCCACAACTGTACTTTCTATTAAATCTTTTGAAAAAGTTAAAAAGCTTAGGAAAGCAAATAAAATAGGGCAGCATGATGGCTTAGTGGTTAGCACATTCACCTCTCAGCGATGGGGATTTAGGTTCGAATCCCAATTCAAGTGCAGTTTCCATGTTCTCTCCATATCCACATGGGTTTCCTTTGGGTTCTCCAGTTTACTCCCACGGTCCAAAAACATGGATTCAAGGTAAATTAAATGCTTTAAATTGCCCCATTTTAGCACTGTTCTGTGTGTATCTGATAACGAATAAAAAAAAGAATGAATGAATGAAAAGACTGATGACCTTTTAATTTTTGTTGTGCACAGATTTTTCCTTATATTCCCAGAAACATTATTAAAACTGTGACGTATACATTACTTAGATATTACAGAGACGACTGGAACAACATAATTGGCCCACCCAGAGCCATCAAAGACCTTTGGGATGAACTAGGACAGAGATTAGTCAATTGGGCACTTTCATCCATCAATGTTTGACCTCACAGATGCTCCTCTGGTATAAATGGGCAAAAATTCCCACAGACACACTCTAATATTTTGCTAAATTGCTTTCTTAAAAATAAGGAATTATAACTACATAAAGGGACAAACTTTAAAGCTTTCTTAATTTGTAAAATGTAGATGCTTCCATACTTTTGTACTTTAATCCTATACTAGGGACACTGAAGGGGTCCCCATGCCCATACCTTCAGGGGAGAATGTTTGGGGCACTGGGGAGATACACCCAGGGTGGGGTGCCAATCCATCACTGGGGACACCCTCACTCACATAGACACACATAGACCAAATAAAGGCAAATTAGAGCAGTCAATTCGCAGCCTTAAATGCTTTTGTATTGTGGAAAGAAACTGAAGAACCCGGAGGAAACTCACACGGATACAGGAGAACATGGGAACTACACCCGGAGATGTAGACGTGCTAACCACTACGCCAACCTTTGTTGCCCTGATATAGCGTGTATAATGTTTAAAATATCATTCATTCATTCGTTATCTTCTAGTTAATCCTGTATTGGGGTCACGAGGGGTTCCTCATGATCATCTAGGGGAGAATGTTTAGAGCGCTGGCAGATTCACCCAGGACAGGGCACCAATCTATCTAACACACACTGTATGGGATAATTTAGAGCATTTAATGTACCTTGAATCAATGTTTTTGGACTGTGGGAGGAAACAGGAGAACATGGAGGAAACCCATATGGATACAGGGAGAACATGGAAACTCATTCAAACCTGGATCCCCAGCACTGAGAGGTGAACGTGCTAACCACTAAGCCACCACACTGTATAAAATATCAAATCATTTCTTTATTCCTGTTTTTAACCCTGAGTTACTCAGATTGCTCCTGAGTTGCTTGAATCTAAAACTGCACATCACCCGAACACTTTGAGTATAAGGTTGTCTCTAGGCATGGTGATACTGTCACCATTTTGCATTTGAATACGCCCTTACCCAACTCTATGAAAACACCAATTCTATATTGAAAAGTAAGTAAACAGATGTAGTTAACTAAAGTATGTGGTGCTGTGTGTAGGCTATGATTGATTCATTTCCATTTCATAAATAACATCTGTGAATTTTCCTTTCTTTGAATAGTAACAAATGATATCATGTCCAAAGTACAATAAATACAAGCACGATTATTAAACTCGGATATCTACTACACATGCTACAGTATTGCCTATTTTATTCAGCGTGTCAGCCGAAGAAAATAAATTGACGTAAATTATCGTGTTTGTACTTCTCCCTTAGACTGAAATTGCTTAGTAATGCATATAACAACATTGGGGAAGCTGTTTAGTTATAATGCATGGCTGCTTTGTGTGAGGAAGACATCACCTCCTGAGCTGCGCCTTTGTGCGCCGATGAAAAATGGTCTTTCGTTTAACGCCGTAATGCATTACATTGTTTGCGGTGGGGAAGCAGATTGATTAGGGAGTGGGGAGAGATTAATAACACACAGCTTTTCGGTTATGACACACATTGTTTCACAGATGCCCTGTAGAGGTATGTTTCAAAAAATGCATCCCTGTGTAAAATATTGACCCTGCGGCATTTCATTACTCTCAACAGAAGGATGCTGCTAAACAGAAATAAACTGCTTCTACTGTTTTTTTTTTCCCCTGTAGAAAAATATTGCTGTTAAAATCAGTGTGGAAAGTCACCCTCAACATAATAATAAAAAAAAGGAGTTCTCTAAAAGCAAAAATGTCACAGATGTGATGGTGAATAAGAACAGGGGTGTCCAAGTCAAAGCAGAAGAGTTTCTCTTTTTTGACAGTCGTGGCAGAATAAACTCTGTCCACACTCAATTACCATGTGTGGAACAGAACTGCCCCATACAAGCTTGTGGAGACTGCCTGCTTATCTACTCATTGCCAATACTGCCTTTATGTCTAGCTAGCAGTGTGACTACTGTATAGAAAAGTAATAATACCCTATACACTTAATTATATATATATATATATATATATGAAATATATTAAATATTTCTCCACTTACCATATAGATGGACTTTGTAGTTCTACATTTCAATTCTGTAGTCCTTCTTTTTCTCTACATAGTTTGTTCGTCCCCTTTATTTTATTCTCTGATGATCAGGACCCCAACAGAGCAGATATTATTAGGGTGGTGGATGATGGTACCTGTATGTTCTGATTGGTGTTCTGTTCTCTGTCCAGCAGCACTGTTGTGTCTGTCAACTAATCATGCAGATTAATGGTAATTAAGGTGTGGCTTAATTATTATGGTCATTTTGTGTATTTAATGAATAAACTGTCATCATGCATGTTTTTTTTACTCTTCATTTCCCACCTGTGTTGTATTTAAACCGTGATCATCTAACATGTTTTGGATTATTTCCCCATCACATTACTAATGTCAATGAAAGTTATCTTCTGGACGTTAAAAAGATCAGTTGTCCAAACCGGAGGGTGTCATAGCTCAGTGGTTAGGGCGTTGGGCTAGTATTCTTAAGGTTGTGGGTTTAAATCCCATGTACACTGAAGTTGGGTCCTTGAGCAAGGCTCTTAACTCTTATTGCTTCAGGGGTGCTGTATGGTCATTCCTGTACACTGACCTCAACCGTGAGGTTGGAATACTTGTATGTTTTTTTTTTATATATGTATAAGCATCTGATAAATAATCCAACCATCCATTATCTTCCGTTTTATCCTCTAGGGTCATGGGGGTTCCGCAGAGTGTTTCGGGAGCTGGGCAGATATACCCAGGACAGGGTGCCAATCTATCACTAATCTCCTAAATAATCTGATATATAAAATGCATGGTGGTGTTTAATTGTATACACCTATGTCAATAAAACTAAATGAATGAGATAAAATGATTTTGAGGTGTGTGCCAATACTTTTGTCCATATAGTATAGTTTCAATCTAGTTGCCTGGGTTTAGGAAAAAGTAAAATGTTTCCTAAACAGAACTATAAATGCTTTCTTTCCTAAACCAGCAAAGAAGATTAAAGACATGTTTAAAAAAAACTATATTCTTGTTATGAAATCCATTCAGGGCCTAAAGGTTTTAAGTATGATTTGGTTAGGTATCTCCTTATCCTTTTTGCAATAACACAGCATCCTCATAGCCCATTACAGTTAGTGTTTTCTCATTATATGGTTACCTATGAAAAAAGGTGAGCAAATTGAAGATATGAGGTCTGAATAAATAGTATATCTGGAAGAACGCCTTAAAAAGGTCTGAAGTTATTTCATGAGAAAAAAGCTAGAACTGTAAGCGGATATATACTGATTAAACTTACTCGCTGCCTCAAACTCATGCACGTTATGTGCTGAGGTTTGTAATAACCCTGCAATTGCTGTGAATCATTCTAATAGTACTGAGAACTTCTGTTACAAACATAAGAGCTATAATGTAATTAGGCAATATATCATGAGGTAGTGCTGATATACAGAATATTAGCACAGTTGTGATTATCTTTGTTGCCTGACCTGCGTCCTCGAGCCTATGACCAAACCACAGTCATGATAACATTAGTATAGTAGCACAAACTTGACTGTAATATTAGTTTCATACAAATTTTATGAGCTTTATTTATTATATAGTATAGTATAGTAAACGGTGATAAACAGTAACATACAATTTTTTTTTAAATTGAATTAGAAATTTGTCTCTGGAACACAAATAGAATTGTTTCCAAGTCAACATGAAGACATAAAACAAGATTTCAAAGCAGCCACCTATTAAACCAAGTTTGAAAAATATACATAGTTTGTCAGGACCAGTCCATTCAGTAGGGGAGATATAAGAAGCCAAAAGAAACCCTTACAGTGTATGACTGATGATGGGAATCATGTGGATACAGTGCCACATATTAAAAAAATGGATATAAAACTCAGAACTTTTAAAAACCTCTAATAATTACATTAGCGAGCCTCAGCAAGTTTGCAATGTCTGATATTTGGTTACTTTATAGTCGTATTCTTAAATTTAGACTGAATTAGTGGTGTTTTGATTTATTGAGCCTAAAAGCCACATGTTTCGATTTCCCATCCCAGCAACAGAAACCCTTGCAATGTAAAAAAGTGGGTGTTGGCCAGGTAACAGAAAACGTAGAGCTGAGCATCGCTCATTTCAGTGATTCTAACTGGTTTTCCTTATTAGTTGACACACCAACTAGGAAACCAGGTGCTCAAAATTCTCTCATTATGAACTTTCCCAATACCTATCCCCATAGAGACCAAAAAGCATAGGATTAAGCAGAAGACAATGAATGAAAGGGTAAACATAAGTGCCAAAAAATAACTTAAATAGTCAGAAATTCTATTGATAATATTAAAATGTTGTATGTTCTAGCTAGGATGCAGCAGTTGTGTTCTCTTGTTCCCTGCTACTATATATCTATGGGGTCAAACTAACAGCAGGGTGTCATTACTTAACTGATGTATGTCTAGCTGGTGCTTACCAGACCACATCAATTTTATAAATCCATAAATCTAAACTTATCTGTCATAGATTATAAAGGATTCGACACTGGTTGGAACAGAATAACAGTAATATATGTATTCACATTTCTAAAAAGCCCCTTGCCTGAATAACTTGGTGGAGGGTAATTGTTGTGTAACACTAAATACTGCTCAATTTTATCCGTATTGTGAATCCGTGAAAATGTGTGTATGATATATGAAAGGATTACTGATACTGCTATGAAATGTAAAACCACTCTGATGGATCGAAGAAAGAAGGACTAAGAGGTAAGCTAAAAAAAGTGAAAAAGATGGCAACAGTTGGGAGTAGATTACATGACCCCCCCACCTACTCAGTGCTCATGAGTCATACCCAGACTCATGCAGGGAGGAAAACGGATCATCCTGACATACTTCCAGTTCAAGATTTATATAACACCCTAGACAGGTTCTTTCTACAGGCTGCTCTATATGCTCTGAATCAAAATTCCACACTGCTTAAACTTTAGATTATCAAGATAATGGCGAAATATGGAGGCAGTTTGTGAATCAAGCCAATGTGGATCACAATAAAAAAATAAATAAATTATATATATATATATATATATATATATATATATATATATATATATATATATATATATATATATATATATATATAAAACAAAAAATTGACAAAAATCAAAAAGTCAAACAAGATAGATATATCTTGTTTGACTTTTTGATTTTTGTCTAACCGAAAACTTTTGAGTTCATAAACCACTGGAACATTTTTATTTTTAATAAATAGAAGAGCCTGTCCCAAACGTCAGCCCATGGTGTCAGCATATGTGTCTGTTGTTAAATGCAGAGGTAGCAAATTTGGCCAAACCTTCTTCTCAGTTAGAGGCACACATTCCTGGTATATTTTAGTTACTGAATAGGAGTAATTATTCCAAATTGTAAACATGAACTTACAAAAATTACCATAATTTACAATGTATAATAATCTACCTTATCTTTGACACTAGTCAAAACTTTATTGTCGAAATATTTAAACCCATGGTGCAGCAGTAAACATTTAGACACATTCTATAATCATTATATACACCCTAGTAAAATAGAAAAGTAACATTAGTAGAGATAAGGTGACATATTCTACATTTGACATCAGTAATTATGCAATTTTGCAGATAGCAGTAGTGCAAAATGAATGCGCACATAGATTTGTAGGTGATGAGTGTGTGTCCATCTTTTAATGTTGCAGAGTTCAGTACCAAGTTTGTCTGTTATGTGATTAAGAGAGGGAGGGGAGGCATGCTTTATATTTATTTCTTATTGTATTGTATAACGTAGGGTTATAATTAATTGATTTTTAAATCTGTTATCACCTACCCAGGGTCTACGTATTAAAAAAATATGTAAACAGAAATGCTGATTTAAAATGAAGAAAGAAGGAAAAAATATAGGTATAGATGTCTACAATATGAGCTGCAACAATCAACACTGAATTAAATTAACTAAAAATAGAGATTATGGACTAAACTTTATTTTTAAAACAATTGTTTTAATAAAGCTTTTTAAAATGGTTTTGTAAAGGTTTATGTATTCAACAAGGTATTTAACAAAAAATTTTGGCAAAAAAACAAAAAAGCTTTATAAAATTAGAATAGTGATTTTAAAGAAATTTGTTTTAAAAATAAATAAATAAAAGTTAATAATAATAATAATAATGAATTAAAGCATTGTTTAAGTCTAACTCAATAATAAAAAAAATAAAAAAACTGGATACTCTGAAATGAGCTTTTAGGATTTCCGACTCACCGATGCCTTGTAGCTGCAGGCCCAGCATCGCTTGGATTTACTTTATTTACTGATATCCTGTTTTATATTTCTCATGTTGCACAAAATTGCTTTTTGACCTTGCCAGTTATGAAGCATAAGTGAATTGAAAAGCCATTGATACGCTCAAGTCTGAGTGCTGACTGTGTGCCGGCATTAATCTTCCCACCTGCAGGTTTACTGTTCCGCATGGGTCAGGTTTTTTAAGCCTGCCTTATTTTCATCATCTTAGGAGGGCAACGGAAACCTCTTTGATGTAGTCCTCTGCATTGGCAAAAACTGCATACATACACACCCAGTCTACCTTGTTTTTGCTCGGAAAATGCATTTCTTGCATTCTGGTGTGACGCTGACAGAGTGAGCAAAGACCTTTTGTTGTAGTTTTGTATTTGTAATGTGTTCTTAGTTATAATCGGTTATGTTGGGTTCGTAGTTGGTTTACAATTGGACTAAAAACATTCCATACTTCCTGTTCATACGCTAGCATATTTAATGGTATCAAAATAGCTACACTAACGGAAAGCACACGTACATATGCATCTGAATAACCTGTTTTTTTATGATGGTAAACATACTGTATGAATTGATGTGCTGCATATGTGGTTTTAAATTATGATGTTATGAAAATAAAAATCTTGTTAGACACTTACATTACAGGAATTTTTTGTTCTTGTCGGGACTAAAACAGTTCAATGTCAGCCATAAATTTTCAGTTATAGACGAGTGATAGGATAAAAATAAGGTTAATTTACAGATATACATACAGTACCTGTCAAAAGTGTGGATACACCGTCTTCTTGCTCTATTCTCCATAAGTGGATTCTTTGTACAGTTATCATATAAATGGACTTTCTAGTTTTACAATTACAGACTGTAGTCCATCTGTGTTCTTTGTTTTTTTTTAGTCCCCTGATGGTTCTCTGTTTTCTATTAGTTAGGACCATCACAGAACAGGAATCATTTGGTGGTGGATTGTTTATTGCCAGTTCTGCAGTGACACTGATGTGGTGAGGGGGTTTTAGTGCTGCAGGGCTGTTGTAGTTTTATTTAAAAACCTCAGTGACACTGCTGGGATAGGAATAATGCACCAAGCAAATAATACCTGCTCTGTGGTGGTACTATTGGGGTACTGACTATTAGAGAACAAAGTAAAGGGGATGTACACGGTATGTACTGTAGTATGTACAGATGGACTACAGTCTGGAATTGTAGAACTACAAAGTCCATCTTTATAGTAAGTGAACAATAAGTGGCGTGTCCAAACTTTTAAATGGAGAACGCTCCCAGGAATGTCCTAATGTATGCCTATTCGTGAGCATGTTTGTGTTTGTTCATTTATTAATAATTTTTTCCATGTGAACACTATTTGTCATGTTTTCTACAATTGTACGCCTACGTGTTGCCGAGCTCTGAAGTGCTGCTTTCACAGAAAAAAAAAAAAAAAAGCATGTTGCCGTCAACTCATGGTGTCACGCACGGCCTGCTTTCCCTGCAGCATGTGACATGTTTTTCAATCTCGTCTGCTCTCGAGAACACGCTAGTGTGTCGCATTTCCTGTGCTGTGTCAGAACGTTCCGGCTCCCGAGCAGGGTTTGTGGCATGTCATCAGCATGCTAACTTAGCTAGCAACTTCAATTGTGGTAAAGCTGGTGACCAGATAGAATCGGTTAATGGCTTTGCCATAGATCAAAACGAGCACATCTGCTGTTTTTGTGTCAGTAACACTTTTCTTTTCTGCAGTGAATCACTATGAAGTTTTTAGAGGAAAACTCTAATTTATAATCACAAACACTGCTTGTCTAAATTGTACTCTGCTTGGGGAAGTAAAAGCACATGCGACATTTATGTGCCGTTGTTTAATTGCCAGCAGTGTAGTCTTAAACTTTTTCAGCAGCCTTAGTCCGTAAATGCTTCATGCTAATTTTGGTGAAGGCCTTAAGTTGCTTTCTTGTTTATTATTGGATTAGCAGAAATATCAGTTATGTTTTTAAAAGTCATTTTGAATAACAGCATATTTTATTATATAAAAAAAAAACATGCTGTAATTAATTTGTGTGCTAGTTGTTCACATTTGCATGAAGTCTGTTAGCAAATAGAGAGGGCAGCATGAAGGAAATCATCATAAAATAACCGTGAAATCATTTTAGGGTTTGTGTTTATTGTTTAGGGGCAGGCGGTTGGAGTTAATTTGCGAGTCCAACCCAGCATTTATTGGTTAAAAGGCAGACAGAAACCTGACTTAGACATGTATACAAACTTCACACAAAAATGATCCAGTCTGATGATGTTGTGCTCTGCTCTTAGGAAAGTACATGGTCTTTGTTAACCAGATGACTGACATGAATTTGCTCTCTCAAGCAATGCCCTACCGAACAAACACAACGTGAAATGCAAGATTAATTCACAAACCCACTGCACATATTCCTGCTTGTGATAATGCTTCCTAAATGTTAATTTAAATGTAATTGGTCACACTGAACCATTGAAAAAGCACTTGCCCAAATCAGACTATGAATCACCTCATCACTATAGCAAAGACACACTGACATGGCCTAAATCAAGCTGCATAGTGTGCTGTTGATGGTTTGCTAATGATTACTAAATTAAGGTCACTACCTGGTGGTTGTAAAAAGTATATAAACCTCTGCAGGGTCCTGAAAAGTATGTGAAAATTTAATGGTAACACAATGATCGAAACAATGATGTGGATTTGTAAAGAGAGGGCACATGTAGTCATTCCAGATGGATGGATGGAATATTCTTAGATCTTTGAATCTTTATGAATCCTTCGAATTGATGTAGCAATGCAGTACAACACAACTTTAATCTACAGTGACAGAATCGCCAGCCATAATGACATTTTTACCCATCAAAGTCTTAGGCCTTCATGGATGAGACATTTTTTGTAGCACATCACAAAGATGCTCTATCATAGTGAGACCTGGAAACACACAGGATATGCAAAAAAGTGGTTATAATCTAATTATTTTATTTAGTGCTTCAAATTTTATTTTATTGTATTTATAGGGTGTGATATTATTGTAGACCACTGGTCATGATAACTTACCAGCAATGACAGGGACCAATACTAAGTTTAATTTTTATTTGATTGAATATTCTGAGAACTTCATATTCAGTCTTGCTTATCTGGCTATTTTAGGGTGTGCAATAAAAGATAGCCCTCGCTATTGAATAGAAGCACATGCGTCCACTCTACCTTGTTTTTGCCATGAGTTTTTGAATACTTGAATAGAATTGCATGTGTCTGTGAGACACTCAATGTGTGTAGTGTGATTTTCAAGAGTGAAAGTGAGAGTAGAGAAGGATTAGAAGTGAGGGATTGCTTTGCCAGCAGGGTGGTATGAGGTGAAAATAAGGGAAGGAGAATTTCATTTGCATACCCAGCATGTCATCCGGCCTTTTCTGAAGAACCGTGCACCACCACCGCCAAGCTTGGCATGTGCCTGCTAATTCTACTGGGCTAAGTTTATGAGTCAGGTGGGGGGTGGCCTAGGTGCGCCTTGTAATGGGAATTCACAGGCAAGCAAGTGCCGTCGGAACCCATTTCCATGTTTGCTCTGTGGTACAGGTGCTGTGTAAAAAGAGATTGCAGTCCTTGACACAGCATGTACCCCGAGGAATTAGCTCAAATCATAAGGTAGCAGAAACGGCCAAGCTGCAGAGTGAGGGCTTGTAAGGTAATTTTCGGCAAGCAAACAAGGGATCACATTATCCACCTGCACCTGAAATGCCCAATTCTCTCCTTGTTCCTCATTCGCTCCCTCCCTCATCCATCCTCTATTTCACATTGTCCGTGTCTCGGGCTTCATTAGAGCACAACATCTTTTCCAGTGACTGCACTTGCACGGACATGAGCGTCGGTCAGGGTCAAGTCAAGGGCACGCAGCCTAGATTGGAATCATTTGTCACATGGCTCGCGGCAGAACAGAATTTGGTACAGTCCATGGGATCCATTTCGTCTGTCTGCTTCAGCACCTTTGACACCAGAAGCCTTCGGACTACGCAGACCGGCCTTGGAACACATTAAACATGACCGGCATGTTGATGAGCCCCCTTTATTTCACATTACCCTGGCATCAGCTGCAAAACAGTACAGGCTCTCTAGTGCAGTCAGCATATATTCCAAAGTGTTAAGGGCTGTTTCCGGCCTCGTTTCTGACAGCACTTAAATTGCTCCTCGAGTGACCACGATAATCACCCTGCTTTTCACAGCAGAAAGTGACAGCAACTGAATGGAAACAAGAAAAGATTCAGAAACAATTCTGTTATATGTGGCGCTTCTTAACTGGTGTAATGGTGCAAAGTGTTGTAATTTAGCTGAAAGCTCACAGGTTTTATTTCCACTTTTCTTCCTACATTCTTCTTTTCTTACAAGGTCAGCAGGAGCTTGCATGAACAATAAGTGATGCTGAGGTAGCATGTGGGAGATGACTTTAATACATATAGCATGGTTTATTGCATCGGTCAGTATGCTACAAAGAGGATGGTGTGCTTTGCATTTGGAAAGGTCTGTGGTCTTTGTTGACCAGATGATATAATTCAGTTCATTTAAGGGCTGTCTCAGAGAACAGGCCCAAATTAATTTACATATACATTGTATTTATAATAGCACTGACAATTTAAAAGGTATGTAAATCCATCCATTATGTTCCACTAACCACAAAGAACTACAAAACATAATCAATTTAATATAATAATATTAGTTTGTAAACATATCTTATGTAATTCTAAAAATCTTGACCGTTTAATCCTATACAAGTGTTGCAGAAGGGTTACTTTGGTTGACTTAGGATTTGAACATTCAACTTTCACATTCATAGCCCCTGAGCTATCACATTCCTAATTAATTGCTACTTGGTCTGCAACAATAACATTTAGAAGTAAATTTTAAATTAAATACATTTCCTCGTTCATGATCATTTTGAAACACTTCAGCAGATACAATGACTTCATACCAAGAACACATAATAATACCTGCAGTTTAACCATTTATCTAGCCATCACAGTTTGGCCGTTTACAATAATGCTCCTGTTTTTACATTCGCCGTTGACAACACTGTAACTAAATATTATTCACTTCACCTGTCAGGGGTTTGATGTGAAGAACATATAATTTTTGGATTTATCCAATGAACATTTTTTGGCCTAAAAATCTCATAGACCTTTTCCTGGTCAAGGCAGATTTAAATCATGGAGTCGTGAATGGGTCAGGCAATTTAGTATCACAATTTAACCTATCGGCATGTCTTAAGCTTATGGGAGGAAATCAGACTTCCCAGAGGAAACTCATGCAAGTATGGTGGGGACTTAGAGATTTCACACAGAAAAGAGCCTTTGTCCACTTTGCCCAGACACTGAACCCAGGACCTCCCTCTGTGCAGCTAGAGCATAACCACTGTGGCACTGTTCCGCTCAGCACATAATGCAAATGATGTAATCTAAGTGGTTTAAGTGATTTATGTAATCTTAGTGTAAAGACAAGATGTTGCAAGTCACTTTACATTTTATAATTTTCAGCAAGCATAAGAGAAGTGACCTACTATTAAATATTGCATGTATAAATATTGCATTGCTTTCCTTTTGTTCTACGATGAATATGTTTCATCAGATTTATAAAATCTTTATAAAGATTTTCCTTTTCTATTGCCATCAAAGCTAATGCTGAAAGTCGAGTCCTATTTCTGGCATAAGTTTTAATCCGCTGAAAAAAAGGGTGAAAATATGCTGACGTAACGTAAGCCTGCTGGAGGGCCGTGGTGTTGCCAATCCAAAATCTGATTGGTTGAAGCAGCAATTTGATTGACACACATTTCATGCTTTCTAGCTTGCAGAATGATTATCAAAGGGATGGGCAGATTATTTGAACCTGGCAACCGTTAAACCTGGCAACAATTGATGCTGAAATGTAATTGGTTAAATGCTTTAATAAGAAAATACATCTCTAGAAGCTGCACACCCGGGGGAAACACTATGAAATTTAACAGGCAGACCATTTGGAATTACTTAATAAGTAGTCATGGACAAAATATAATTTACATCAATCTGTGATTCAGATACTTCTAGACCTTTAGAGAAGCATCAAAGTGCCATTAGCCGCACCGCTATTATTTGAGTTAGTAAAATGCAATAAGGTTAAGCTGGATGCCATAAGTTATGCCTGCAGTGACTGAGCAACTGCCCTATGTGTCTCAGCACAGTCTGTGCTGCTGCTTAATGACCAGATCGACAGATGCCCCCTTTTTATTACATTTTTTTTCTTTTAAATTGTTTTTGTGTAGGTTATACACATCTGTGCTTAAACATAATAGTAGCATGTTTGTAGGGGTCACTTGCCTTCCAGGGTATTGTGGTATGTAGTATATACATGTGCCCCGCAATATTTTGCTTTTTTTGGTGTTATTTTTCTCAGGGAGTGGTGTGATCCAGTAATCCCCACCATGTTAAAAATTAGTATTATTTATTAAGTTAAAATAATTTCCCTTTGTAGCTGTGCACTGTTATTACGAATGTATTTACACATACTGGGAGCTGGTTAAGTGAATATTCCTTTCCCAGGTGACTAAATGTTTGTTGGTTATTTCTTTTCCCTTTTGTAATTAATAATTATTTCTTGTAGGAATCACTCATACAATGTGAGCTGCTCCTGGAAGTATCAAGGTCCAAGCGCAAGCTCAGAGGGGATCGAATCTTTCCATCGCAGCTCCTTAATTATGGAATGGTTTGGAATGGAATACTGCTACATATAAGACAGGCCTCTTCATTGTCCATTTTTAAAACTAATCTTAAAAAGTTTTACTCTCTGGCTTTAAACACAAAATAAACTTTTGTGTTATTTTGTTTGTTTCTACAGTATTAATTGTTTTATTTGTTTTATTCATCTTATTGTTTAAATTGTCTTATTAAGGTTTTATAGTTACCTATGTGCAGCAATTTGTTTCAAGGGCTCTATAAATACAGTTGAATTGAGTTGAGTTCTGCTATCATTCCAACACAATGTAGAATTTGTAATATTTACAACGTATACCAGTGTACACACTACCTTTACATTTTATCAGCCAGGTGCTTTGTTCTCTGCACTTCCCTATTCATAGATGTTAAATATAATTGTCCCAGACAGCCTTTTTGCCCGCTGAGTCAACCCTCTGTCTTTCTTATTAGCCATGACCTTATCAGCCACCAAATCCTGCCCAGGTCATCTGAACCTGGCTGCACTGTGACCCTGCGAGGTTCACGTTCAACAGCTGCAGGGGTCAGAGGGTTGACCGAATCAACTGCAATCACCCATGACTTAACTTTGCCTCTCTAATAAGCAGGGACACGAGAAGGGTGGCAGGAACTGACTTCATTAGCCAAGTTATTTCTTTATTAGGTGATACGGCTCCTTCAAAGCATTTATCAATAAAATAAATAAAGATTTTTCGTAACACCATCATATAATATCTCACAAAAATAAAATAAACTGCGATATAGTAATTGTAATAAAATAAACATTTTTACGGCATGTTTTTACTTCCATAAAAATTATTTATTATACATACTTTTCTTTACTTATTTATTTAAAGGCTTATTGCAATTGGCGAAATGGATCCATTATTCAATTTTCAAAATCACAAATGAGTCTGTTAGGAATAAAGCATCAGTAATTTTGAAATAATTTCTTGTGCATATTTTAGTGGGCCATTTACTTTCTACAACACATAATAACAAATTAAAGAATAATGTAGGACATGAACACACATGCAGACACTGGGTGGAGTGTAGAACATGCTGGTCCATTAGAAGCATTGTGGGTTATTTACAACCTATGTTTATCAGAAGCTGCATTACAACACTGTTGCTTTTTACAGAAGGAGGACCATAGAGCCTGGTTCATGATTTAATGCAGAGGCTCGCATGACCCTCTCAGCATGTTAATTTTCATTAACTGTTCCGTGGTCTATGCCTCTTAAGGGATTAACTATAAATGATGCGCTGGCACTGGAGGCCATTGAGACATTGAGTGTGCAAATCTCCAGCCGATAACAGCACCTGATAACGTTGCTTTAAGCCACAATCATGATTGTAACTCGGATGATTCGGTTTGAGCTCAGCAGAGTTGACAGCTGGGTTCAGAATGCAATTTTCTCAGTGTGGAATTGGGAAAAATGGACCCATGGTTCATGTTACATTTAAATAATTTCGGACCTAAGGACGTCCGCAGCTCATCTGGTGTTACACTTTGCCGTAAACTCTTCAACTGGGTAACCCTAGATTTAGCTAGTTAGCGTTTTGAAAAGTGGTATGGATTAATGAAAAGCAGAGTTGAAAAATAAGACAAGGCACCTTGTCCTCAAGTGAGTGTCTCGCTTGTAGTTTTAAGCCCTATTGATCCCCAGGTGTTCCTGTGCTCAGGTTTTCTAAGTCACTGAACTTACATTGCTCTGGATTTATCTGCTTTGCTCTTTAAAGCAGGGAACAAGGCTCAGCTTGTTCGGTGGGTGCTGAACTCCTGCCGCTTTTGGCCTTTACCAGCATCCGGACTGTGTGCTTCTGGGTGGCGCCAAGCTTTTTGTATCAAATCAAGTGTTATTGAGTTCCATCACACACAGACACACAGACACACACTCACCTATTTTTCTATTCCTCCAGCCACAAAGTGAACCCCTTAATGAATGGGGGATTACCTGCCGCCCAACCTGTAATCTGACCTCATTACATCCCAATGACATGCTTCAAGGGGGTCGCTTCTCAGAAGCTGAATCAGCATTTATCAGAAAAGGCCCATGGTGTATTTGGTTAGACCTCCCAAGTTGCCTCTTTTACAGCCCATTGCATGTACCTGTTTCTCTAAACACATTGTCTGTTTCACTTCAAAAGCCGTGTGATTAAAGTTCAGGCGTGGAACTAAAACATGTTTGACTTTAAGCAAAATAAGGGATTTTGGATGTGCTTATTTTGCCATCTTCTTACAATTCTTAATTCTGGCACGACCAGATGCAAAAGATGTGTTTCTTTGATTTATCTATTGGCTGGAGTCTGTAGTATACACCCTTTATTATGTTTATTTTTGAGAGCGATGCTTTGCATAGTTGTATTAAGAACTGTATAGACCTCAGTGTTGGACTCCAGTCAAGACAGGACACAGCAGCAGAGTTTACAATCCTGCCTCATTAATCACAACTAGTTTAACTCATCAGCTAAACACCTAAGCATTCTAGGACTAAAAGGAATGTAATTGAAGAAAAACAAATACTGTAGCCACAGCTCTCTCGGAACAGTGATTTATAAGGCCCATAATAGGACTCAAAAGATTTATTTTTTTCCTGCCATGATATATTCTGCATGTACACAAAATATATTTAATAGCTTAGTACTCTAATGGTTGTTAATCTAAAATCTAGTAAAAACTAGGATTTACTGTATTATATAGATTATTATTAAATATTACAATTTTAACTAAATTGTAATCATGGTGCTTAATATAAAGTGAGATTTAATTGGGTAAAAAGAAAATAGTTAATAGCCATATAAACATTTCCATATGGCTGAAAACCATAAGTGTATTTGTATTAATTTTGCTTTTTAAACAAAACAAAAAAAAATATCAATTATCCAAGATTTAAATTAAATTATTTGAAAAGAATCTAATTTAATCTGATCTTTTAAACATGGTAGCTCCACGGTAATTTGTTATTCTACATTTTTAAACAAGTATTCAATTCAGAGAAAAATTAATTAATAATTAATATTTAGTATTACTTCTTTTGATCATGAAGTGCAATATATAGACTGAAGAATGTAATTGATTATGAACATCAATATTTTTATTGGTAGTAGTCCAGTTTACAATTAATTTTAACAATTGATGTAATTGAATATAAAAGTATAGCATGTAGTAGTAGTGATAATGAACAATCTACTAAGTCAATTGAACTTTTTATGGTGCCACTAGGCATGTCTTGTAGGCATGTTTATTAATAACTAATTAATAATTAATGCATTCATTGTTATTTCTAGTTTGGCAGATACACCCAGGACGTGGCACTAATCTTTCACTGGGCACACAGACACACACACAAACACACTCTATATGGGGCAATTTAGAGCATTCAGTTCACCTTGTATCCATGTTTTTTCTACTGTGGGAGGAAACTGGAGAACCCGGACATTGGGAGAACATATAAACTCCAGCCATATTGGAATTTAAACCTGGAATCCTCAGCACTGAGAGGCAAACGTGCTAACCACTAAGCCACCGTGCCACCCTTAAAAACAACAATAATAATAATCTTAATTCATAATGATATCAATGGTAATGAAAATGGAAAATAATTCCCAAGTTTACTCGCCAAATATTCTTGTAGATTAAATGTATTTAAATATAAAATGTTTAGTTTAAACACAAAGGTATATACAATATATACAAACAATAAATATTAATTATCATTATAATAAATTATTATAAATAATGTTTTACAGATTAAGCAGAGAGTGGATTAATTTGTTTTAACTCATTCCTAATTTTGTTTATGCATCAAAAACCTAAAAGCAGTATAACGTGTGTAGGTCGTATTTTGTACAGGGCTCAATTACATACAAGCTCAGGTAATGAAACAGACTGGTAGATGTTCTTGACTCCACAAATATCAAGGTGCTCCAGGCAAAAGTGTAGAGAAGGACACTTATTAAAAAAAAATACACATGATGCATGTCAGTGTTTGTAATGTTTTTCGCAGCATTAACACCTACATTGTCAACCTAGTTTTTATTGCTTTTTACCAAAATAATGAGATAATTTATCAATAAAAGGGATTTCATAGATTTTTATGGACCTTACTAGGTACTTGCAGTTAAATACAATTTAGTCAAAAGAGTTATTTTCGTTTTTTAGTTCAATATGCAATTTCAATGATTCAGCACAGTTGCCGAAATAAACATTACAAGATCTGTTTAGGAACAAAAAAATCTGTGTCATCAAATAAACCTAGAGTAATTTCTTTGTCTGCAGTCATCTTTTGAGATATTTTGAATCTCTGTCTCTGACTTGTCTTCTTGTCTGCCACTATGATATATCCCAACCTGTTCCATGCATTTGCCTCGTTCCGTCTTCCTCTATCCCTTTATCCCTATCCTTCATTCTTCATCCCTCACTTGGGCTCTGTTGATGACAGCCTGCTGGCAGTCTGACAGTGGTGATCTGCAGGAGAATGTGCGTGTGTCTGTATGGGAGGCGGACAGAAGATGGTGAGGGGGGTCAGAGGCAGCAGCGGGAGCCATGACATCACCCCGATCATGCTTGATTGGGCTGCCGCACTGGGCCAGTCCATATGCCTTTAATACAGCACCAGATGTGAAGACTCTCGCCTTAATTCTACTCTCTCTTCTCTGTTCTCCTCTCCTTCTATTTAGCTCTAGGCCAACCCCAGCTACTCAGGTCATGCTTATGGTCTGCTAGTAAAAATACATTTTAATGAGAGCAAACCGCCTCGGCTCTGATGATTTTTATGTCAGCTGGTCTTTTTTTGTGGTCTCTCAAACTGTCCATGTGGATTAGCAAAGAAACGATGGAAAGATTATGACTTGTGATGTAATGACATATTTGTGCAGCCTTGTGAGTATTTGGTCCTATAATACTTTAATAAATAATATGCAGTGGACATGTTTAAAATCCCCTAAGATCTTTAATATCTTATGAGAAGCATGATGGAGGGAATATCTTAGTGTGTCTAATCGCTCTATATATGGGCAATTTAGAGCAGCCAGTTTACCTTGAACCATGTTTTTGGACTGTGTCAGAAAACTGGAGAAACTCCACCCAGATCAGAATTCAAACCTGGATCCCCATTGTGATCAGGGATGCAGGGAAAATAATAAGTCAGTCTTACCAGTTGTTTAAAGAGTCAGCCTGGAAATGATGTAGTGGAGCACTCCACCCAATTTGGTCATACACATCAGGCATCTATACATTACACCTGCAGGAGCTTTAACGCTGTCCTGAAAAGCCTTTCCTATAGGAAAATATTACAATCACAGACAGATGTTAATATTATTTTGTTTATGAATACTTATTAAATTATCCCAAACGGTCTGGCGCATCATTTCATAGCATAGTTTCAGACTTTAAAGCATTTAACCAATCACATTTCAGCATCATTGGTTGCATGAGTCGGAGAATTTGCCTGAAGGCCTGCAGTTCAGTTCTGTAACCCGGAAACATAAAATAAGTGTCAATCAACCTATTGATTCAACCAATCAGATTTTGAGTTGACAACAGTAAGTTCAAGTTCAAGTAATTTATTTATAGAGCCAAGGCCCTCTAACATTATTCACGTAATCACACCCTTTTATTGTACTCCCTCATTCAGGTGGATATTTTTTGCAATCTAAATGACTTTTTAATGGAATTTAACTGTTTTTAAGGAAAAAAAGAGGATGGATTTTGTGTACAAATAGTCAGGACTTTATCAGGATTTTTGGTGGGAATTTTTTTTAACTACATGAGTTATCTACCTGCGATGCAACAGCTCTTTATACTGCATTTTGTTTTTCATAGCCATTAAATAGTTATATAGTATTTATTATTAAACCATTTAGACAAGTGGATTTATTGAGACGTTGCATTACTGAAAGTCCAAGTTGTAAAAAGCATGGCCCACCACTGTTTATTATTTTTTTATTTTTTTATTTTACTTTATTTATTTTTTATATATAGTTTATATTGTTTCGTGTTCCTTATGTAGTATAATTTATTATAACCTCATCATCATATTTACTTTTTTCCCCTGATATTTTTCGAGATTTCCATAGACTTAGAAGAGAAGTAAATCGTTTTGGAAAATACTCGCTATAGGATGGTGCTACATTTTCCGTACATACTCAATTAATTTGAAAATTTGAAGAGACAGATTTTAAAGCAGGAAAGATGATAACACAGCCATGCTTAAAAGTTACCCTTTAGGACCCTGTGTCACAATACGCTGATATCCATGCTTGATGGAAGCAGCATTCGACTTTTTCCTAAGCCTCACTGGACTGCTAGCTGGAGCTATTTAAGGGAATCCTGGGATTCTAAATCTGTTTTATTCATTTCAGTGCTGTCTGGGGGGACCTGGCGTGGAACGGGTCTATAGTAGTTTCCATATGGCAGCTGCTTAGCTAAAAGTGCGGCAGGACCGAAGCCAAAGCTCTTGGACCTCTATGAGCTCCCTAAACACCAAATCTGTTATCTCAAGCTGGACTTTGTATTCAGTTATCAATTAAACCAAATAAAATCTTCCAAATTTGTGAGGGATGGTATGTCCATGTTGACAGCACTCCAAGATGGCTGACACAATACTAACCTGTCCTTCTCATCTATGAGCTCAGTTTAAACAAACCAGAGAGTTTCTTTGGTGGAATACTGGCTTTAGAATAGTAGAGTTCTCTGCCTGTACAAGTCCAACAAATCAGCAGCGTCTAATCTCAGATTTTTTTTTCTGTCTGGGATTATGTGCCCCTCCTATGGGGATGGACAAGTTTTCCCAGTCTGACATCATAAAGAGCTGGAAGCAGGAAGTGAGAGAGTGTGTCTGTCTGTGCGTTTCTGAGGTAGGTTAATAGACACTCATCAGACATCTGCTCCAGGGATGCCTTCCAATAATCTTTGCCTGCTATCTACTGCCAATAATTGATGACCACATTTTTCCCCTCTTGCATTCTCCCTCTCTTACTGTCCATCACTCTCTCTCTCTCTCTCTCTCTCTCTCTCTCACTTTCTCTCTCTCTCTCTCTCTCTCTCTCCTTCACCACACCTTCTCTCCGTTGCTTCCCTCCCCGCTACTCATGACAGACTTTTTTTTTTTTTTTTTTTAATTTTGGATTGCCACTTGTGCTGGACTCTGGTGACAGATTCTGCTGGCATGCTAGCTCTTGAGCCAGGCTGGGGTAATGAGAAGTGGGTTTTGCTGAACAAGTGGGCCCTGTAATCCCCAATAAGAGCTGCAGATAGATCTTTCTTGTGTAGCAATGCTTCTTAACCAGAGGCTGGAAAAGAACTACATCTGTCTTCAACTTCTCACTGTAATTTCTTATAGCCTGTACTCTATTGTACTTTTATTCTATCAAAGAACATCTACATTTATCAGAACCAAAAATCATACACTTTTTGTCGCATTGTATTAAACAATTAAATAAATATTTTGTAAAACAAAATTCAAACAATTATGTAATTTACTAATTTACTAATACTCTTGAACATTTTTAACTATGATAACCTTTGCTTTGACTCTTTTTCTCTTTTTCATTAGATTGATTATACACCAGCATTATGATTTTGCCATACTTACCCCATCTTAATCACTTTACCCCAGCATTTGCAAACACTATCATGATAAAATGTATGTAAATGATTAGCCCTGGTTAAAAAAAAGGACTCTGTTGATAACAGGTGTGACAAGGTGGCATAGAGGTTAGCCCATTCTCCTGTCAGGGCTGGGGTTCCAGGAATTTTTCATGTTCTCCCTGTTGTCTTCATGTTTTTTTTTTTTTCTTTTCTTTACGGTTTCATCCTGCAGTCCAAAAACATTGTTTCAATGCTCTAAATCGCCCCTAGCTTAATTGCCCCTTGTATATTGTGTGCGTCTGTGTAAGTGAGTATGTGCCAGGTGATGGATGGTACCCTGTCCTGGTGTCTGCCCAGTGCCTGAAACATTCTCACCTGGATGGGCATAGGAAACATCCCGCGACCCTAGTATAGAATTAAGTGGTCAAGAAGATGAAATGAGATGATAAAAGGTGCAGGTCTCATGATTGGGGGTTTAAAGCTCACCATACAATAAAATTTGCATCTGCTGGCTAAAATAATATAATAGTAATGAAGTATAAAAAGTATTTATATAATGCAATATAACCAACATCATAGTGATCATTTTACTTTTTCAACATGAAATACACTGATTTTTTCAATGTTACCACAGATAATATGCGATGGCACAGGCACAAAGAACCAGAGTAATCATGTGATTTCTGTTCCGGGGGTTTCTACTGCAGAATAGGGCAATAAGGTCAGAGTTGAAGGGAATAATATGGGGATTATATATGTGCAGAATTTAGGTTCAATCACAGGGCAGTTCCACCAGTGCATGACTATGCATATATAAAAGCTCATGAACTTTTCTTAGCAGTAGCGGATAAAAGCATTACTTATTTCAAATCTCCAGAGCGAATTTATTTACACACACACACACACACACAAAATACACCCTACACAATATTAAACTTTACATAATCTAAAACCCATAATAACACTGAATTAAAATGTATATTTAGAAGTGTAAGAAGTAAAATGTAATTAATTAATTCATTCATTATCTTCCGCTTTATCCTATATTAGGGTCGCGGGGGGTTCCCCATGCCCATCCAGGGGAGAATGTTTCGGGCGCTGGGCAGATACACCCATGACAGGGCGCCAATCTATCGCTGGGCACACACTCACACACACACAGACACGCACACAAACACACTCTACATGGGGCAATTTGGAGAACTCAATTGACTTGATCCATGTTTTTGGACTGTGGGAGGAAACTTGAGAACCCAGAGGAAACCCACGCGGACATGGGGAGAACATGGAAACTGCACCCAGATGGGGATTCGAACCGCGAATCCCTAGCGCTGAGAGGCGAACGTGCTAACCACTAAGCCACCGTGCCGCTCTAAAATGTAATTTACAACACAAAAGTTGGTAATTGGTAATAGTTGATTAGGTCTAAAATAAACAAACATCAAATACTTTGCACCACTTTGTGTAACTTTGCTATAGAACTGACAATCATCTATTAAAGCAAGAAACTTTTTGGAAATGAGCCTTTTCTGCAATTGCTTTTTTAAAAATCATTATGTGATATATTAAATATTGATGATGTTTACTAAAATGTGTTACCTTTTAGCTTAAGAATCATCCTGGAGGATCTTGAAGGCTACACAGAATCAAATTTTTATATATATATATATATATATATATATATATATATATATATATATATATATATATACACACATTGTGAAGGCTCACTGTAAGGTTGAGTTATGATTAGGGTTAAAGGTGATGTCCAACTAGCATTTACATGCTGCATCTGCTTAAAAAAAAACTATTCATATTGATGTTGCAGTTTATCCAAAAGTTCTGTACTTTTCAGTTTGGGACTTTTAGAAATTGTAGGTGAGGTCTGCTGTTTATTTGGACTGCGAGTTTTTTTTTTTTTTTTTTTCTCTCTTAACTGTTTATGTGTAGAAATATCATAAAATCATCAGTGTAAAACATAAATTTAAAACAGAAAAAATACAATAGCAGTTTGTAATGGAAGTAGTTTTTCTGTTAATTTTGTAAATTATATTGTATATAATTTTACATACTTGAATGACATTTATTTACCTATTCAGCTTCATGACCACAAAAAGATGGCAAAGTGTTATGCAAGTCCAAAAACAAAGTACTGGTTAATCCTGCTTGTAAAGACAGACAGACACATACACACACAGACACAGACACACACACTTTATTAATCCCAAATTAAAATTTAGGGCAAGCAGCAGCTGTATGATATTTCACAAATTAAACATCAATTTAAAAAAATATAGAATTATAAAAACTAAACATAAAAATGTTAATACATAAAAAAACATTAAAACATAAAAAAAGATTCTCTTCTTATTGCATTGTATCAAACAATTAAATAGATATTTTGTAAAACAAAATTCAAACAATTATGTAATTTACTAATACTCTTGAACATTTTTAACTTTGATAACCTTTGCTTTGACTCTCTTTTTCTCTTGACGTTCATTAGATTGATTATACACCAGCATTATGAATTTGCCATACTTACCCCATCTTAATCACTTTACCCCAGCGTTTGCAAACACTATCCTGATAAAATGTATGCAAACGATTAGCCCTGGTTAAAAAAAAAAGGGACTCTATTGATAACAAGTATATTTAGAGTTAACGCACACACTTTATTAATACCAAATTAAAATTTACGGCAAGCAGCAGCATATGATATTGCACAAAATAAACATCAATTTAAAAAAATAATAATTATTAAAACTAAACAAAAAAAAGGTAAGATAAAAATTATGGAGTAAAAATATATAGAATTATGGAAAAAAACAAAAGAATATACAGTAAGTTTAAACAGCCAGTACAGTTCAGTTGTGCAAAAACATTATGATCCTTTACTGACAGACTAACAAATCGTCTGGGTTTCATATAAGTTGTCTCTTATGAAACATCACACGTGTGATTTCTACAAGCTTCAAAACCTGCTGTGGATTTAATCAAGATGTATCAAGTCCAGCACATATAATATTTTTTTAGGGCTTTGGCAGGGCTACTTAGATTCTGTGAAGGTTATTGTCATCACTACAACATAGGAAATCTTTTTAGACAAATGTGCTTTCAAGTTTGTTGCAACAGTGTGAAATGCATATCCTGTTTCAGGTTGATAGTGCCCCTGTCAATAAAGTGAGTTCTACAGAGGTTTAGTGACTCCAGCGTGGAGAGAACTCAGAGCCAAAGCTCAAGTCTATTGTGCACCTACTGGATCGACTTAAATCTGTGATTACAACATAAATGATCCCATCCTTTTTGCTTTTATCTGTTATTTCATTTTTATTTCTAAATTGATTCATTTTAAGTAGGGCTAGTGCTAAAGAGTGTTCCAGGTCTTATTAAGCAAAATGTGGGGAAACGCTGTGGACTAGCCTGCTGTATATCAAAGCTGCATATGCAAACCTGCCTGTCACATTTCTTACCATGGGTCATTTTAGTGTCTCCTGTGAAAGGAAACATGGTGCTTCTGGAAGTTACATACATCAGACATCAGAGCACATGCAAATACCATACAAAAAGAAATAAAATAACATGATATTTAGATGTCCACATGTTTTTGGCTGGATGTATCAAACAAGTCGAAACCTTGCTTAATTTTTCTTTCTGAAACAAGTACTGAGAAGTTGTAGCATCACTGTGTTTCGTATTCCGTAGACGTGCCACTTAATACACAACTGACACCAGCCCCCATTTCTCACAGCCGTTCATATTCACCCAACAGCCATCACACTTTGAAATTGTCTATTACGACCACCCGGCTTTGCCCCCCAACCTGACAGATACATTCTGTCAGGAGATAAGTGGGAGGACGAGAGAAGCCAGTGACCCATGTCAGTAGTTCTGTTGCAAGCGTGCCAGGGTGCTCACACATGCTCACTGGGTGCTGAATTCGGGGTGTCCTGCTCCAGCGCTGTCAGAATAGACAGGGGCGGCATTGCATTTACACTTGAGCTCAGCCCAGTCAAGCTGAACGCCGATGGTTCTCATCTCCACACATGCCTATCTTGTTCTGGCTCGTGGCGAGGGACACGTCCTCATACAGTTTAATGGAGTGGGGAGCATTAGGGTCAATGCCTCTAATAAGTGGATAATGGCTCTGAGTTAGGCCTAACCTCCTGTCTCTTCATTAACACACTCCATGTTAAAGTGACATTAAGAAATGAGGAGGCCGGACCCATCAGACACTCAAATTGAATTCAGAATATTCTCCTCATTCTGCGGGTGATAGAATTACTCATATCGGGCCATTTTCTTGCCCACGTATTCTGTCGATTACAGGCATAAAGGCTTGCAGAGTTCTGAGTAGTTCAGTTGGAGAGTTTAACTCCGAAGCATGTCTAACAGTCTGCAGAAAGTATCAGTGTTGAAACATTTCGATCGTTTGGCATTGCTCTCTGGAGAGCTTGTGTATGGAGTGTGAAATATGCATCAGCGTTGCAGCTGTCCAACACTTCTACTGTGTTATCTCTGCCAAGAAGATGGCAATAATTCCCCGTCGGTCAGCAGTACAGGGTTTGGATTCAGCAAGGATCAGGTGGAAAAAAGTCTCTTAACTCGCAGTTCTCCAAACCCCTTTGCTCTGTCCTCTGACATCAGCCATTTAGTTTTCTGTGCTCTACTTTCCACTTTTCTGCATACTTCCTCTGGCTTATTGTGGAAACCTATCTTGGGATAAAGATCACATGGTTCCAGCTGGAAAGGCCTCAGAGCGCTGAACCTTTTTGCAGCTGGTTGTTTTGCCGTAATGCTTCTTAAAAGGGTGATTTGAGGAGTGAAACATATTTGCTTAGCTGGAATCAGGTCTCATAATCTTTTATAGAGGTAAATGTTTCTCATGAGCACTTGCATATGAAGCAGTGCTTGGGGAGTTTTACAAATAGATTATGAGCTTTTTGGTTTGCACATAATACTGGTCAACAGAGATTCATGGGTATCTCGTATGTTTTTTGAGCTGCTGATCATGAAATTTGTCTACCATGTGTTTTTAGGGAAAAATCTTTTATTTGTGAACTGTGACAAAGAGTCAAACCACAAAACAACACAAAATGGCCTATTCATCAACATGTCAGTCCAGGACTGGAACATGTGGCACATGTACCGTTTTTGGACACCAAAAAGGATATTGTTTGCCTTTATTTCAGTTCTAAAAATCAGGTTGATGAATTTTATTGAAGCAATGAACATGGAGGGAGAAGGGTTTTGTCATCTGCAAAGGTAAAGGTTTCCAAGAAAAACTAATGCCAAGATTAATGAATGCATTATTTGTTGCTCTAAAAACAACACATAAGTAATGACAGTTGGAAAAGCTGTTTGTGGGACCTGAAAACATCTAAAATTATGTTTATAAAGGATGTTGGTAAAAACTTTACTTTGGCAACTATTAAACAGCAAACTTCAGCTGGTTGACAACCTTTCTCAGGCTCACAAAGCGATGAAGTGCAACATGTCGTTGAAAATCTGTTTCCCTAATTTACACATGGAAGTCATTCCTGATGTTTTTGATGCACCAGACATTGAATGCAAATAAAAATCAGCAGCAAATCATCTCATCTAAGTATCTTTCGCTTCGGGACTAGGGTCGTGGGGGGGTTCTCCATGTCCATCCAGGGAAGAAAGTTTCAGGCACTGGGCAGACACCCAGGACAAGGCACCAATCCATTGCTGGACACACACACACACACAATATATATATATATATATATATATATATATATATATATATATATATATATATATATATATATATATATATATATATATATATATATGAACAAATTTTTTTTTAACTATTTAAAAAATGTTTTCGGACTGGGGGAGGAAACCCACATTTTACACGGGGAGAACGTGTCCCAACGTGTTGGTGTTCTCTGGGTTCTCTGGTTTCCTTCCACGGTCCAAAAACCCAGCACCCGAAACGTTCTCCCCTGGATGGACATGGGGACCCCCCTCCTCAACACTACTAGAGAATTACGCAAAATATATTGAGATGAGATGAGATTTTTAGCTGCAGTTATTTTGATGAGCTCATCATCAAGAGGTTATTTTTGTTTGTTGAGTAAGATCAGATCCATTTTGATTGTTTTGGGTTTTACTGTCTTGAAATTCTTGATTTGCTCTTTTGCTTCACAGGGTGGTGGATACATTTCATAAAAAGTTGGACATTAGGCATGAAGTCTTAGCATTAATGCAAAGCTTATGTTTAGGGACCAGAGTTTTATATGTTTGTATCAAAAAAGGTTGTGTACAATTATATCAAGACCAGTCACTTTTTCTTCAGTTTGTATTGTACTAAAAGTATCCACCTTGGAGTAGGAGCTTAAAAATGTCTTGTGAAGTGACTATAATTGTTCCTAAAAATGGAGTTATTTGCTTCATCATTTCTTAGAACTATGAAAAAGTTCCTTCTGTGTGTGGTGTTCTAGACACTTTAGTCGGATAAAGACCCTCGTTTTTTTTCTCTGTAACTGGTGTACCAGCCATTAGCTCAGACAGACAAAGGTATTACGGGGCAATGCTGCATGGCTCGACTGTGATGTATTGATCAGGGCTGGGCAAGAAGAAAGACTATTTGCTTTAAAGTTCAATGGCTCTTCACTACTATTAGTGTTGAAGCAGCTGGTGCGATCGATATGTGAACAGGCCTGGTGTCATCACACATGCTCTCCATTTAGAGACATCATAATACATCTTCCACTCTCTTGAACAGGCGTGCCTTCTGCATGCTTACCCATCAACTTCATTTTGCGAGCTTCTTGTTTTCGCTTTTTTTTTCTTTCTTTCTTTCTTTAAGTGAATATGCTTGCGGGAATATTACTGTATACACTCAAGCCTACGCTTAAGCCCTTATCTGAGGCAGCATTGGGAGTCGCAAAACAACTAATTAGAACAAATAAAGGGGCATTTATGAGAAAGCAATGCACACTTTGTCTGCCTATTTCACATAGCCAATGTGAAAAAAGGCATATCTTGTTTCTGGGTTAAGTGCTACGAAATGTAATGTAAGTATAATTGCCTATGGACCATAGCACATAATAGTCTATTGTTAGAGGCTTGTATGAGGATATTAATACCACGAATGCAAAGGCCAAGGTTGTAAGGGGTAGTCACATGTGTATCCCCTACAGGGAACTGCAAGGGCATGGTGTACTTTCCCCCAGCCCTGAAGAGGGGTCACCCAAAATGTATCATTCCCTCTGGCACTTCTATGAACCCATACAGCATAATAACCAAGTTACACCTTTATTAAAATCCTAACGTCTATATGTCACTATATATCCATATACCACCAAATGTGCTCTGTCGGCTGCAGCAGTCGATTCCCCCACACTTTTTAGTACATCTCAGTATATATTTAATGGCTTTGATGTACTTTTCCATCCAAGAGAACATTTTTTTTTCTCCCCCGCAATGTTCTTTTACTGATGCCTTAGTGCTGGCCAAGTGTTCGCAACCCCCTGTTGAACACTGGCTGTGGATCCTCCTGCTCTGTATGCATATGCAAACTATATGGCTGTGCATACATTTGCATCCTGTTCATTCTGCTGTTTGTAGGATGAATATATAGAATATATATATATATATATATATATATATATATATATATATATATATATATATATATATATATATATATATATATATGGTTCTAGTCCTGATGTTCCAGGCGGCGACAGAACTTTGAGCACTAGGTTTGCCGTGCAGATCTGAAACAGGACTGCACATCCAAACGGACAATAGATCAGCTCAACACTTAAGAGAGAAAGAGAGTGAGAGAGAGGGAGAAAGAAAGACTCTTGGATTAGGGCTGTAGTACCGCGGCTGTCCACAAGAGGGAGATGCCTGACAATCCTTCCTTAAATTGTTTTGGTTCCAGAGCCGGACATCTCACACCCTCCTGGCCTGTGTGACACCGAGAAAGTTCTTACTTAAAACACTTTAATTCCTACATATCAAGCTTTATAATTAATATTTATGTTTTTTTAATAAAAGCTTTTAAATGATTTCACTGCTGTAATTTATATGCACAAGCATTCACCTTATGCTATATTTGGGTTAAATTTGAAGCAATATCAGTTTTATGGCACTTTTAAGCAATTCATTTTCAGTTTCTTGATAACTTTAGCAGATATATAAATAATACTATAGGCCAGCATGGTGGCTTAATGATTAGCATTTCGCCTCTCAGCAATGGGAATCCAGGTTCAAATCCCAATTTGGGTGAAGTTTCCATGTTCTCTCTGTTTTCTGTAGGTTTTCTGTTTTTTTTTCTCACAGTCCAAAAACAAGGTAAATTTAAACTGAATTGGCTGCTCTAAATTGATTTTATGTACTCTGTGAGTGAGTGTGTGCCCAGCGATGGATTGGCACCCTGTCCTGGGTGTATCTGCCCAGCGCCCGAAACATTCTCATGCAGAACCCCCCCCCCCCCCACCACCACCACCATGACCCTGGTTGTGGATTATGCGGAAGATAATTAATGAATGAAGTAATTCTATATTATGTTTTTTGGTAACACAGGCGAAACCTCTAACAAGCAAACAGATTTTTGACTGTATTGTAGCATTTTGGTCGTAATACACACTATGAAGTTATTTATACAATATGTTGACAACTCTTTTAATAATTAACCTTAAATAATTTCAATTAATTCCAGTGAAGGATGCAGCATACAAGACGACTGTCACAATTAGATCATTGGAACTTGATGGTATACATTTGGAAAGGAGAAGGTCCTGTTCTAGTGTGACTGTGTTCCTGTATAAAGTACATAATAATGCTGTTGTCATGAATAATTAATACAATTATGTAGACGAACCTAAAGATAGGAGAAGGAATGAACCGAGAAAGGCAGGAGTAAATAATAATAAAATTTGAAATATTCTTAACAAAGCATTTAGTGAAATTCATCAACCTCAGAGCTGTATAATATTACACTGTATGAATGAAGCTTAAAACAATATACAGCAATACAATGAAAAACATAAAATATTTTTTAACATGAATCAACACAGAGAGCCGAGGTGCATGTGGAACTCAAAGCAGAACAATTGAGGAATTTTAACTGAGTGAGTAGGTTATACACCGCAGAGCAGGTGTGTTTAGGAATGAACCTGGTGGTGTTTAAAAAGCACGAAATGCATGCTTATTAAATACAGCAAAGAGAGAAGAGTTGAATAAAGATGTGGGAGAAGTAGAGCACTGCAAATAAGGTCTGAGCACAGAGCCGAATAAGACTGTGGCATGTGCGTGGACGATTGGACGCCGCTTGGGAGGGGAGGTGGCAGCGCGGATGTAGGGAAAGTAATTGACCGACCCGCCAGAGGTTCCCCATATGGTCTGTGTGAAAGTATTGGAAGAGAGGTGAGACATGGTGCTTAGAGAAAGTAGTACACAGCGGTACGAGGAACACTGGCAGATACGACAGAGTGAAACAGAGTGATTGCTGGCATCTTACACGCTTTTGTAGTTCATTCTGTAATTAATAAAGCCCATTTCTGTGTTAATCCTGCCTCTGTCCTGACACGTGACAAGAATTGGACAAATATGTAGGATTATCACAAAGCTATGCTGGACCATGAAGGAGATCAATATGCAAAATAAAGTGCAGTACTAGTCAAAAGTTTGGACACACCATCTTCTTACTAAATAATATACTTCCCTCACTAACCATACAGATGGACCTTGTAGTTTTACAATTACAGACTGTAGTCCATGTGTTCTTTGTTGTTGTTAGTCCCCTGATGGTTCTCTGATCTCTATTGGTCAGAACCATCAAAGAACAGGTATTATTTGGGTGGTGGATTGTTTATTGTCAGTTCTGCAGTGACACTGATGTGGTGAGGGGGTTTTAGGGCTGCTGTAGATTCATTTAAACACCTCAGTGACACTGCTGGGATAGGACTGATTCATCAACCAAATAATACCTGCCTGTGGTGGTACTATTGGGGTTCTGACCATTAGAACAGAGTAAAGGGGACATACACATATGTACTGTAGTCCACAAACAGATGGACTACAGTCTGGAATTGTAGAACTACAAAGTAAATCGTTACAGTAAGCAGAACTGAGAACATGGACAATAAGTGGAGGGAAAAGGAGGCGAGTCCAAACTTTTGACTGGTTTTGTATATAATGTACAATTTAATTCATGAAAACAAAGGTATTATAATAAAAACATGTAAGGATGATAAACATTATAAAAATATAATGAGAAAAACAACAGATATATTAAACTACAACCAAACAATAATTGTGTCAAAATAAGAGTTTTAATAGGCAACGTCTGATGTACAAGCGTATGACTGCTGGGGTTTTAAAATGTGATATTTAACAAACTCCTATACAGTAAAGGCCAAAAAGGACCATTTATAAAAAAAATAGAACATTTAAAATATTTTGTATTTTGTTATAATTTTATATATTTAAGTGACTTTATTGAGTCATTAGAAATGTTTCTGAATTATTTTTGATTGGTCTTGCTTTTGATGTAATAACAGTGAGCACAGAGAGTTCATTTAGAAATTTTTACAATATCCTAAAGTCACACTTGTGATGTTAATGAATGTTTTTCATCTGTCTTCTGTCTTAAATTACCCATCATAAAAGCTTAACGAGGTTAAGGTGACTGGTAAAAAGTCTATTACAGTTTGCACTACATGATGGTTTTTGTTTTTAAAGACACTTTTGCAGATCTTTTTGGTTATATTTTAAGTGAAAATATAATTTATCAATAGTTAGTTGTTTTAGTTCCCCTAATTTGCTCTCTCTGTCTCTCTCTCTCTCTCTCACTTATACACACAAACTCCTCTTAGCTTTTTATTGGAAATAATTACTTTAATCCAAATCATTTCGTCTAGCCTATGAAAAGTGGCTGCCATTGGTTTATTTTGCCCCAGCGATGTGCGTCACAGCACTGAGAAATTCACCTTAAAAAGCCTTTCACATTTAAGACACGCTTTCTCCTCACAATAGGATGCTAGGGCATAATCCACTTGTTATTTGAAGCTGTTTAAATAATGGTAATTACTGATCTTCTTACATTTGGTCCCTCCAGTAAGTGCTTTCTCTTTCTCTCTCACTCTCGTTCTCTGACTCTCTCTCTCCTGACACACATTTGCTGAGCTTCAGGAGTGTCTGTTGTCTTGCCTTTCATAAACCCATGCCAGATGTCATAGTTAAGTTTGCGAAGGGGGAGAAAAGCATGCTTGAGGCAATTTTGTTGTCACTGATTTTAGATGAAATACGACAATGTTAAAATGTTCATCTCGCTCAACAAAGCTCTTACCCCAATATCTTTTTCTTTTATTCGCTCGCTAGCTGGTACATTTACCTTAGGGGTTAACTTGGCTTTGTTGCTTATCTTGCCTGGTAAATAAGTCTAAATTCTAAATAAAAATTGACTTATAAAAAGGAGAATTCAGGTGTCCTTCAGCTGCAGTTCCATAGTGCCTCGGTACTGTGCATCGCTGGCTATGATATGACTTTCTATCCTGATATTTGTGTGAAGGATAAATGTGTTTATCAAAATATTGTCAATAAGAGTTTACTGGAGAGTATATTCACTTCTTCTAAAAAGGACTGGACTGGGCATTTTTAAAAGCAATGCTGAATGCTGCGCAAACTAAGATGCTTCTATTCCTAATGTAAAGCAATTGGAAAAGTATATAACATGCACATTAAAGTTATTTTGTACAAGCAGAACTCCACTCTGTCATAGACATTTTGTAACATTAAAGTCCTTGTAGATCAATAAATCGACAATAAAATAATAAGTGAAAGCTGGTAAGGTAGAGCCGTGTTTTCTCACAACATGAAGGTTCTAGATTTGATTCCCAGGATGATGGACCCTTTGTGGTTTGTTTATTTTCGCTATTTCTGTATGGGTTTCCATCAGCAGCCCTAGTTTCAAAGGCATGTAAGATACAGTACTAGTCAAACGTTATCCCAACATGTCAACTTATTATCAATGTTATTAGTTCCACTTACCATAAAGATAGACTTTGTAATCTACAATTCCAAACTGTAGTCCATCTGTTTGTGGACTACAGTAAATACTGTGTTATCTCTCTTTACTCTGTTGGTCAGGACCCCAATAGTACCACCACAGTGTAGGTATTATTTAGTCGAAGCATTATTCCTATCCTAGCAGTGTCACTGAGGTGTTTAAATGAAACTACAGCAGCACTGCTGCACTAAAACCCCCTCACCACATCAGTATCACTGCAGAACTGACAATAAACACTCCACCACCCAAATGATACCTGTTCTGTGGTGGTCCTGACCAACAGAGAACCAACTAAGAAAACAGATGAACTACAGTCTGTAATTTTAAAACTACAAAGTCTGTCTATATGGTAAGTAGAGAAAATGGAGCAAGAAGGGGGTGTGTCCAAACGTTTGACTGTTGACGGCATACCGTGTCAAAATATAGAGCATGTGCCTAAAAACAGCTCTGTTTTGTCAAAAAAAGATAAATACAAATTAAGCTTTAATGTTTCTTTGTCTCTTTGAGTCAGAATTCAATTACAATTAAAAATGCTAGGATCAGGCATTCGTGAAAGTAGAAAAAGTTATTATATTAGAGCTTTTACTGTGTTTACATTGAACTTGAGATACTTTGCTTAATGAACCCACAGTGTGTGTGTATAGTTAATTTGGCTCTGCAGTAATGTTAAAATAATACAGCTAAACAGAGTTTTGTGGGGAAGTTACATGAATTTAACTGTTGTGCTTCATTGGTTGCAGAGTTCAATTAGTTCAATGAAACTCCGCAGACAACAAGCGCAGCACTTAGCTTTAATTTCAGCATGAGTCGTTATGGCTAATTTCCTCACCGTGCTTTGGGGTGATGCAGTTCCGCTTTATTGCTCGTAGCGAACATAGTGAAATCATGCCATAATTATTTTTGCATGGCTCGAAAAAGCCCATTGCTTATGTTGTTCCTATTGGTCTGTATGTCAGTGTAATTTCCATCGAAACTCATTCCAAATCAGTACGCAAGTCCTAATACATGTGTCCCTATAATTACAGGAAGTGATGTGTTTGGCTACTTGGAAATTGTTCAGTATTAATACAGCTTCGCTGATTGCTGGCAGCGGGACGTTCTGTATGTTGGCTTGCATACAGAAAAACATCCAGAGTGATTATGAGATGGCGCAACACAAATAAGCCTGTACAAGCAGTTTAGTAACCAGCAACCAGTGTGATATGATTTGCTAGGTTGTTAGGTCATGCCCTAATCATTGCTCATGAGATATTCATCATATTTAAAAGTCATAAAGTATGTTTGCCAAGTGTTTATATATATATATATATATATATATATATATATATATATATATATATATATATATATATATATAATTTTATTATTTTTATTTTTTGGAACTAAGGCTTTCACTGAGTTAAGTAACCAATTTATATTGCTTCTTGACTATATGGTCTGCACATGCAAGCGGATTACGTCTATGTCGGCTTTTGATCTTATTGTAGCCTCCATTAGCTACTTCTATATTCACTCTAAACTAAATGAGACTAGATTTTTGCTAATGCTTGCATATGATTTTGAATTGTGAAATAGGCCCAAGGCGTAAAAATAGATTGTTGATGGGGTGTAAGATAGCAATAAGCAGCATTGCAATGCGCCATGCACAGGGTGTAAGATAAGACTTCAGATTTTTAGCGACGTAGATCCAGGTTCGAATCCCAATCTGGGTGGTGTTTCCATCTTCTTCCTGTGTCCACTTGGGTTTTCCTCAGGTTGCCTAGGTTTCCTGCCTCATGGATGGTCCCTCTAAATTGTTCCTATATAGTGTGTGTGTGTGTGTGTGTGTGTGTGTGTGTGTGTGTGCGTGTGCGTGTGCGTGTGCGTGCGCGTGCTTGGCTCCCTGTCCTAGGTGTATCTGTCCAGTGCCTGAAACGTTCTCCCCTGTTTTCACATAGGGGTGGCACGTGACTTATTGGTTAACATGTTTGACTCCTAGGGCTGGGGCTCAAGGTTCGGTCTGTATCCACATGGGTCTTCTCTAGGTTCACTGGTTTCCTTCCAAAAAAACATGGATTTAGGGTAAATTAAATTCTCTAAATTGCCAATATATTGTGTGTGTGTGTGTATGTGTGTGTGTATGTGTGTGTGTGTGTGTGTGAGAGAGAGAGTGAGTGAGTGAGTGTGCCCAGCATTGGATTGACGCCCTGTCCTGCTGGGTGTATCTGCCCAGCGACTGAAACGCTCTCACCTGGAAGAGCATGGGGAACCCAACAACCCCCCATGACCCTAGTCTCCAAAATAGGATTAAGCTAAAGATAATTAGATTAGACTATGTCTGGTATTCCATCGATATTAACAAAAACATGACTGGTGTGCATATAGATCTGAACATATATTTACATTGCTATTAAAATTTACAAGCGTCTGTGCCCTATGTGCATTTTACTTCACAGCAACTTGTAGAAGAAACAAATTAAATAGTGGAACTGTGGCTTCTATCTGGGCTATATTTCATCAGGTTACTTTTTATCAGTTTAATTTATGGATAAGCAGTTTACCCAATCGGGCTGTGCCATAAACACCATTAATCAAAATACATTATTATTATGAAGGTGTTTTAAAATGTGTATTATAGGGAATAAAAGAGGCTTCGCGTGGCTGACTACAGTGGTTTGCAACCTGACATAATTAATAACTAAATGGGGCTTTTCTTTACCAACGGCACATGAGAAGTGGAGAGCTGCGAACAGAAAGCAGTGCACTATAAATTCAACACTAGGTATTACAAACATGCCAGTGATTAACACAATGCATCAGAGGACTCCAATTAAAGTGTGAAAAAGAAGAAGTCTGCCAGATGATACATACTATTTGTTGGTGGATGTGTATTTGCGTGATGCTCATGCATATCACACACACACACACAAAAAGAAAAGACAGAACAGATTGCAATTCTTACTTTCTTTCCGGGTGCAGTGAGACGACTTATTAAAAAGTTTTGAGCTGTACAGCACCTGCACATTATTCACTTAAGAGTGTCTGCTTGTTCTATGGAACTAGTGCTTATTTTGCTAGACCTCTTATCTCTCTGCTTATTCCATAGTTATTCATGTTTAAGCAGTATTCGGTTATCACAGCAGAACTAGGTGTACAGGTAGGAAAGTCTGTATTAGCTAATTTTTTTTTCCTCTGAGTTTAAAATGATGGTTTGAGTTGCTCTTTATTACGTGAGCCTTACCCCAATGGTACTGTGTCTAATTTTCGAAGACCGGTTCAGGCAGTAGAGTCCTTTGCTTGGCCTCATCAGCCATGAAGAATCTTGCATGGCACACTGCAAGTGCCATTTTTTAATCAAGGCCAAAGTAGCACATTGTAAATATACAGGAAGAAAAATGAGACACGTAAAAGATTTCATATCTCACTGAGCATTAGGTTGGAATTTATTGAGGTACTTAGACAGGACGAAAGGGGTTGCGACTCAGGGACGAAGAGGACAATTGTGTAGATGCGGCGAGGGAGGGAGGCTGAGAGGGATGAGAATGGCTGGCATCTTCGCTTTAGCCCCATTATACTAGTGGAGTGTTCCATAACCATCTGTTCTTTGCTCCCCTGGAGGCTTGTCCCCAGTGCCAACCAAGGGCGTAGCCCCCTCTGCCTGTCACTCTTTGAGCTTCTATCCCCTGCCCTCCGCACATCATATGGCACTCTTAACCAATATATTCAAACAGACAAAAACACAATGCAGGGATTGTTAACATATTTCAGTTACAAATTATGTTAATCAATTACATTAAAGTAAATTAATTCGGGGATCTGATAAACAAATTTAATTTGAGAAAATAATAATCCAGATGAAAAATAGATTAAGGTCCTGAATACACTGGATGCAAAATGAAGATACACCATGAATAGGACTAAATAGGATAGTCGGCCACATAAACGGTTGCTGGAGAAAAAATCAAATGCACAAATGCACTATATGAATAAAAGCAATGTAACACGCAGCTTTATTCTAATCAAACATCTGATTTAACATAACCTAGCCCTCTGATTTGAATTATTATATCCATTGAACTTTCTGGAAACATTTGGGGAAGGCCCAGCATTACTAATCTGTAACAGCATGGTTGGGTAAGTTTGGTGTGAAAGAACTTAACAGGTCCACATTGAGCTCTAACTTCATCCTCACTAAAACCTGTGGGTTGAACTAGAACGGAGTGTTTGAGTGTTTTCCCAGACACACTTCAAAATCTTGCAGAAAGCCTTTACAAAAGGGGAAATGCTGTTAAAGAGCACAAAAGCTCCTGTAGGTGTGATATGTAGCTGTTCCAATCCTTTTAACCATATAGTATATGGAGAATATGCCAAACTGCATACAATGACTGTGAGGAATAAACCTACGGGTTTTTAAAGCTGTATGGCTCAAAAATTACCGACAACTGTTTTACAGAGCTCTTTTTCAAAACCTTTCAGGCATCTCTCAATTAATGCTTGTTGTCCTTAGGGCTGAGTCTAAAAATAGCAGCTGGCATGACATCACTTTTCTTTAAGGTTTCAGAGTGTTTTCTTTGCTGATGCTTTCCATGTGCAAAATGAAAATGTTAGGACCAAAGTTTTTTTAAAAAATGATTTGCGTCCTGTTGACACACTACTGACATCTGGAGTTTGCAGCGTCATGCATGTTTCGACACACCTCCTTTTGGCTCCACATATTGTCCATGTTATATCCCCACAGAGGGGTATTAGGGTGGTGGATGATTCTCAGTACTGCAGTGATACTGACGTGGTGGTGTGTTAGTGTGTGCTGGTGTGAATGGATTGGACACAGCAGTCCTACTGGACAGAGAACAGAACACCAATCAGAACATACAGGTGTTGGACCATCATACACCACCCTGCTCTGTGAGGGTCTTGAGAATAGAGTAAAGGAGACTAACAAAGTATGTAAAGAAACAGATGGACTACAAAATGGAAGAACTACAAAGTCCATCTATATGATCAGTGGACTAAAATAAATCAGTGATCCTCAGATCTGAGGAGAGGTGTACAATAGTAAAATTGAGGGTATATATCAACTCAACTGGAGGATAAAAGATAAGAACAGCACTTGTAAATTTGAGCTTACCATTAAATAACGTGCTTTATGAAGAACACATAAATGCTGAATACACAGATTTATAGCATTCAGTTGTTAAATGCACTAAAGCAGGACTAACGATTCATTTTAAGCTATAACATGAAAGCTGGAGTCTGGGCTGATTGACATTAAGAGATATGTACACTGTACATAAACGTACATGTGTGCAGGGTTTTTTTTCCTCTCACACTTTTTTCCTCCTTCCTCCTTCTTTTGGCCTCGGCTGTTTTATCTCGGTGCCATAGCGTGTGTAGCTCTCAGGCCAGATTTAGATGTGTGTGGGTCGTCAAGGATTTTAGTGCAGAAAAGCTGGTTGGATTTAGGCCGACACTGCATACAAGTGCGACCGAATTGTGTCATTGCAGGTTTTCTACTCTGCAGGAACCGAACGGAAGTCTTAAAGAACAACAAAAATGCAAAACAAAGAGTGATGAAAACATGTCTGATTGGATTATGTCTGATTTTGGCATCGGTCTGATTTTGAAGGCGGCATTTTCCTGCCCGTTTGAGCAACCTTTTTTTTTATATTTAGCTAAACAAATTTCGCTAGGAACCTCTTTTCGCTAGGTTACTCCATAAGTATAATTTAAATCAAATTAAGGGTTGATTTTAAACTAAACACCTGATTGGTTACCAAGACATCACTCATTTACATAAACACAGAACATTCTTACATCATTCTGGTGTAAATATGTAGACATTTGATCTTTTATTTTATGTTTAGCAGACATTTTGATCCAAAGCCACTTACAAGTATCCCAACTTGATGGTTTGGGTCAAAACACAGCGGTACAAACAGAATTTCTGGTTTAGGTTAAGGGCCTTGTTCAAGGACCCACACTGGTAACATCAATGGACCTGGGGTTCGAACCCACAACCTTTGGATTGCTAGCCCAACACCCTAACCACTGAGCTACCACTCTCTATCCTCCTATGGTTATTATAAAACGGGTACTTCCGATACTTAAATCTGATTGGCTGAGCCGTTCGTACAGCCACCGTATTATTGACAATAAGAATATTTATATCATTAATAGATAGGGGCAATTTAGAGCATTTAATTTACCTTAAATCCATGGATGTACTGTGGGAGGAAACCAGGAAACCTGGAGGAAACCCACACAGACATAGGGAGAACATGGAAACTCCACCCAGATCAGGATTCGAACCTGCTGAAAGGTGAATGTGCTAACCACTACACCAGTGTGCCACCTTAAACAGTTAAATTTACAAAATTAAGAAATAAATGAAAGTAATTCTATTCAGAGAGGATGTGAGTAAATGATTATTATAAAATGTTTACTTCAGGTTTTACTTTAATCTGATTGGCTGAGCCATTTGTCCAGCCGTGACATTATTGACAATAACAACAAGGATATCAATATTGGATAAGGACAATTTAGAGCAGCCAATCCACCTTGAATCCATGTATTTGGGCTGTGGGAGGAAACAAAAAAAAAATGTATCTGAATCCTCAACACTGATGGGTGGACGTGCTAACCAAAAAATAAATAAAATATTTAATGAACTCTATTCATCTGCAACGTATTAAACTGCCTTATGTTAATAATGGAATAAAAAGACTTTACATTGTATATTAACTCACCATTAAGAAGATCACACTAATTAGAGCCTTATGTTTAAAGCATATTCTGATTGGAATTGATACTAAGCATGTGCACACACAGTATCGGGATTGGGACCTCCCTAATGAGCAGAACGCAACACAGATTAGTAACAGCACGCACATAATTACTATTAATTGAATTATCATCATACATTATCATTAATTATATATCGGCATCCAGTCTTGTGGGAAGGATTACCTTTACTTAGGAGTGTGTCTGTGGAAACTGTGCCTGTGTTTTTCAACAGAACTGAATTTAGACTAATTTAGCCTGGCATAGTTGACATTCCAATTCACCCCAATTGTATTCAGTAGGGTTAATTAGGCTCTTTCTAGTGCAGTAGAGCTCCTCTCACTGTGCATTATCACGCCGGTCTTACAACAGCTTCATTGGTGACCCATTAAATTCCGTTCCGAGTACAAAATTCTTTTATTTACTTTTAAGTTCATACACAATCTTTTCCTTCATATCTCTTAGATTTGGTACAAATTGCCACTCCCTCCCATACTCTCAGATCCTCGTCACTTATATCTGTAATATTTTACATTTCATTTATTTTATTTTATCCATCCTGTACTGTTTTACTATTGTATACTATTGTATACTATTGTATTGAATGTATTGTATATTCAATGGTTTCAGGTATTCCATTCAGTCATATTGCCAAATGTGTTAAAAGTCAAGTACTTGCTATGTGTATTGGACCGGGATGTGCTTCCAGCTTTGTAGCAACACTGTGAAAATATTTTATGTTTAACATGATTGTACCCCAGTGCACTAAGCATGGAACATAAAAGCAAGATGTTTGAGTTTGGTGTGGAAGGACTTTACTGATCCTCACAAAGCTATGACCTCAACCTCACATGAACTAGATGAACTAGAACAAAGATGGTGAGACAGGTCCACTGATCCAACATCAGTGTCTGAACTCACAAATACTGTGCTGGATAAATGAACAATCATTTCCACAAACATAACCCAACATCTTTTAGGAAGTCTTTTTCCAAAGAGTAAAAACTGGTAAAGCTGTAAATGTGGGTCTTTGAATCGTAGAACTGAATTTCCTAAAACCTTATGGTGTCCTTGATGTTTTGTCCATGTCGTGTACCATTGTTAATAAAACGTAATTTATTAGCTCACTCTTTCTGATATGTTCTTACAACTAGTCACAAAGCACTAAGCTTTATAAATTGCATACTATGAGTTGTATGATAAAGGCCTGCAGCCTAACAGTTAAAGGTCTACAGGTTCGTAATTACCTGGTTGTAAATGAATAATGTGTTCTGCATTTCTGATAAAGCATTTTCGATTTTACTGTCCCATTTAGCTAAAAAAGAGTATAATATTTATATATTTTTGCAAACAGGTAATAAAGTCTGATAAGCCATTTAAAATATTGCTATTTATATTTGGTTATGGTGCATATTTTATGTTCCAGGTGTTTTTTGTAAGAGTCCTTGTTGCCGCATGTGTTTTTGAAATGGATTAATAATATTGAACTTGTATACTTAAACTTGAAATGAAACATATTAATTAGTTTAATAAAGTAAAATTTTTATTTTTAATTTTAAAATAAAAAAAAAAAACGAACCCACAACCTTCAGATTGAGAGCCTGAACACCGAAACACTGAGCTACCCCCTCCCCCTCACATCTATCAACCTGTGCTGGTTACATAGTCTAAATCAGAGTTGACTATTAAGCTGACTGTGGCCCGGGTCTGGACTCATATGTTTTTTTTGGTATAGTCCTTGTCTTTACTTGAAGGGAAAATTATATGTTTAAATTTTATAAATAATTAATTCTGTTCAGCATTTAAAAATTATTAACTTTTATCAATCAAATTATGATCATCTGACGAATATTCCTCTTCTAATTAAATACCCCTGGTCTAAATGCAGCAGGAATGAAGGACCAGCAGTAACTCTCTTTGCACACTTGGCACTATTTACACTTTTATTTACTTACTTAATTATTCACACACAACACTAGTTAGTAAAATTGTAGTGGAAATTGATTGATTTTAATTGACCTTACACTGAAGCAAATATGAAACCTTAAGTGAATCCATGGGTTTTCGTTCGCTCTGCCTCCTCCTCATCACTGTGGATGGTGCTGTAACACATACTGAATAGTGCTTTAGCACCTTTCTTTGCAGGCTACTGGTGTGAACAGATCTCCTCTGCAAGTGAAGTTAGCAGCACTGCTTCACACTTTTAGGGCCAAATTGCTTATACGTTCTTTGCACTTTATGTCCCTGTAGTAAATCAAATGTTCTGCATGCTGTCTTAAGTTGCATCTGCAATAGTACATTTGTAAACAGTTCCGCCACACGGGCGATTTAGCACCATATTAGAATCAGTCAGAGGAGTAGTAGCCCAGCGAACAAAGTGTTGGGTTACCAACTTAAATATTGGAGTTCTTGAGCCCTTAGAGTTCATTGCTCCAAGAGTCAATTTGGGATATTTATAAGTCATTTTGAATAATATTGTACATAATATGACATGATGTACATACAGTATTAGTAGCAGTGGTATGGACAATCAAATACCAGTTGGGGATGGGAGTCAGAGCTAAGAAAATCTGGAAAAATAACTATTGTACCCGCTGTAGGTTTCACTAATTGTCTGTGTGCAGGTATTTAAAGAGAGACAAAACGAGAACTTTGTGGCAGCACAAAAAGGGACAACTTAAGGGAATGCCGGTGTGTCTATTTATTGGCCGTCAACTACATCAGTTAGCTTAATATACCCCGCCAACAGTCTTCCGACTGCATCATTTAAATAACAACGCTGCTTGCGAAAATTGTTTGTGAGTATTGTTAAAACAGCATTACTTGCGAATATATCTACGCTGATGGTGTTCTAAATGAGGTGTGTTCAGGTACATTTCTGGCGTATTGTTATCTTGAGAACAGAAAACGCAAATGCATTACTAACTGAAAACAACCGTCAGACGTCGTCAGTTGACACGTCCCCCAAATACTGTAAAGCCACGTAGTGTGTGATTAATGTCTCGCTAAAAATCACTGAGAAAGTTCTCTAAGTGTCTCCATCAGTATTTTTAAAATTGATTTGCCTTTAGGTGCAGTTTCCTCCGGGTTCTCTGGTTCCCTCCCACAGGCCAAAAACTTGGATTCAAGGTAAATTGAATGCTCTAAATTGCTCCATATAGTGTGTGTTGTGTGTGTGTAATTGTGCCTAGCAATAGATTGATGCCCTGTCCTGGTGTTTTTGCCCAGCGCCCGAAACGTTCTTTCCTGGATGGGGAACCCATCCGCAACAATGGCAGAGGATTAAGTGGAAGATAATTATTAAATTAATTAATTAACGCTAGAAAAACTCAAACAGATGGACAACATAATAATAGTGATGAAGTTTAACTAAATTTGAACTTAATATTCAACTTAAATAGAATGTAAAAGTAAAAAAAATAATGTTTAAGAGCACATGGAGGATTGGGAGCTAACAAAGATATACTTATGAAAAACTAATTCTTCTCATGGACATGGAGAGACGCTTAACTTCTCTGCTCTTAAGCCGGAAATCCTAAACAAATTCCACTGGGGTAGGTCCACTGAAGTTACATTTCAAAGGTGGACTGACTTTGGATCACTCCGATACTCCTTATTACTTCCTTTTCCACAGAATGATCATTTATCCTTCAAATGTGGAAGCAGGCTGAGTGCAGGGTGTTAAAAATCCCTGTAAAAGGGAGGCAGTAAGGCTATAAGTTATGTTGTGAAAATCAACTTAGTTGCACTTCCACATGGATTTATAGGCACTTACAAAGGTGCTTGAGTCAGTATTTATAAACACCACTTCAAAAGAAGTCCCCAACTGCTATCAAGTTAAAGGACTATACTTCAATGCTGGTAAAGCAATTTTAATAAACTGAGTTTATAGACAATTTAATATATTGCAACTAACATAATTTTATCACATGCATTAATGTTTTATGGGGGATTGTATATTACCACATTGAATCTGAAACCTTTATAGTATACACGTTAGATCTTCAAGTGACGGTCTTCCTTTATTGCTGTCACTGAGAAGGTTGGGATAGGCTTATTGCAGAAACCTATCATGAGCGTGTTACTCTATGGATACAACAAAAAAAAAGCTGCCTGGACAAAATCCTGGTTGTATTTATTAAAGCTTATTTTTACCCCTCATTTACACCAAACTATGTGTATGTGTGTCTGTGTGAGTGAGTGTGCCTAGACATACAGACACACACACAAACACACTATATGGGGCAATTTGGAACATTCATTTGACCTTGATCCATGTTTTTAGACTGTGGGAGGAAACCGCAGAACCCGGAGGAAACCCATGCAGACACGGGGAGAACATGGAAACTCCACCCAGATTGGGATTCGAACCTGGAATCCCCAGCACTGAGAGGTGAATGGGCTAACCACTAAGCCATTGTGCTGTTCTTATTTCTTATTTCCATATAATTCTCTACCAGGGCAGTGGGGAACGGGGTTTCCCATGCTTGTTCGGGAGAGAATGTCTCGGACACTGGTCAGATACACCCAGGACAAGGTGCCAATACATCGCTGGGTACACACACACACACACGCATACAATCACACTATATATATATAAAAATATATAATCATTATTTTAAAATTTTTAAAAAGAAATACCGAACCCAGAGAAAACCCATGTGGACACTGGGAATATATGAAAAGCGAATCAGGTAAATGGTATAAACATCCTCCCAGTCATAGTGAACTTTATTTTAATATAGATTATACAGTTAGGTGTGTACATGAGAGTATTTCTCAATATAACAAGCGCATACAAAACATAAAACAACATACATTCAACATACAAATATGAAAAATGTATTGTCATTGTACTTGTACACTTGCACAACGAAATTGAAATGCAACTTCGGATTCCCATGCCCATCCCCATCCCCATCCCCATCCGCACCCCCATCCCCATCCCCATCCAGGGGAAAATTTTTCGGGTACTGGGCAGATACACCCAGGACAGGGCGCCAATCTATCCCTGGGCATTCACTCACTCACACAGACACACACACAAACATACTCTATATGGGGCAATTTGGAGAATTCAATTGACCTTGATTCATGTTTTTGGACTGTGGGAGGAAACCCACATGGACACGAACCGGGAATCCCCAGTGCTAAGAGGCGAACATGCTAACCACTAAGCCTCCATGCCACCCTACAAATATTATATATATAAATATAAAACGATAATTAAAACAAAACAGAAGCAGAATCGCACATGTCCTATTTATATTAAGTTAATTTAAAAGTTGCACATGTCCTATTATAAAAATAAAATAGATAAAAAGTTCACATTAACTACAATATATGCTTTAGATGTATTAAATATTGATCTCACCATAACTATAACATTCAACAAACATTATAGACAAGCCTAAAATATTCCATTGCAAATGAGGTAGTTGCAATGGAAATAGCCCTTGCACCTTTACACATGATACAGGTGCATATAATATAATACTGGTTTATATAACAAAAAACAACAACAATATGTTTATGGAATCACCAAGGATGGGTGATTCCCTAATTCTAGCCAGCGGTTGTGACTACACTGCTACTGGCAATCTCATTGCCTTCCTTCTGACGTTTTATTTCTCTTTTGGTTTGTATCTGAATGAAATACCTCCTTATCCACATTTTAGATGAGAGTGTGCGCCTCAATCTAAAAAAGCCTGCAGCTCTAGTTGGGAATCTCTAGCAATTCTCTCTCTCAAGGGAAGTAAGACATAAGATTGATGTCTGGAAGGGGTAAATGACACGTGTAGCTGGATTTACAATTTGAAACCCTTTTAAACCCATGTGATCCCCTATTTAGCCCCTAAAAAGATTGCTTTAATAAACATATTGGGTTCCCTTTCCTTACAGGAGAACTAAACGATTTTTCAAAAAATGCTAAATTATGCTAAAGCAAGCATGTGTTCAGTTTGATTTTTACAGCCTCGTCTGGGTAAAGCTGCCTTGGGTGTATCATAACCTTTTTTGGAAGAAAAAGTAACTGTGATTCAGTGTTAAATCAATACAACAAACCTCCACCTTTGTCGTTTGTCTACTTTCATTTCACTGTGCTTGCTGACTGAATAAATAAATGGTTTTACAAAAGCTTTCTACTTTAAAAAAATCTATGTGCTCATATAAGAACAGAATGCTGCCCAGATTTACTTTTTAATACACGTCTATTCTTTCTCTGGCATCAGGCCTGACCTTCTGCCACTTTAGGTCATTCCATGGCACTTTGCCATACCACTTTTCTGCAACAATCAGCAGCAATGATATAATATGACTTTATGGGCTGGGAACAAGTTGTTAGAGAAAAATAAAACACCTTGCACTCTCAGTCAGGCCACTCTGTCCTTTTTTGACACATTTGAGGTTGCCATAGATTTATTCGCTCTGTGAAAGACTAGGCAAAGAGCAAAAGAGAGCGGAGAGACGGGTGTGAAAGGGCCACCTCTACATTCCTTATTGAGCATAGCCACTCTTTGAGCCATGAACCCTTGAGCTGTAAAGTCCATTTGAGTCCACACTGGGAGCTGTGAGGCCCTAATTGTCTCTAATTGATAGGGAGGTGTGGAGGTCTATTCTGTGAGCTCAGACTCAAAGCGAGCGAAGTGAGAGAGAGGGCGAGGGATTAAGAGTGTGAAGGAGGATGGGTGAGAGTGGTTGCAGGCCTCAGTAGTAATGACTCATTAAGTTTTTCTGGTTTTGTGCTGTCTGGCTCATTATAGCCTATAGAGGCTGGGGGATAAAGAAAGCTGAAGGTAGGAGGTGAGTTTAAATAGTTGGAACTCAACAGTAGGCCTGAAGCGAGGACAAAGCGCTGAATGGGACTAAGAACAGATGCAATAAAGGTGGCAGATGCTACTTTGCACTTTTTTGTAGGGAGAAAATGATTTCAGATAGACTGCCTACTCATTTATGGGAGGCAAGTGTTTTGCATGTTGAATTTTTGTTTAATGATTTCATAATGCACTCTTGCGAGCCAATATTGACTTCATAATGCAAGATAATGGGAGCAGACATGTTGTAATTATACTTAATTTCACATTATTTTTCCATTTGGGTTGCTGTATGTAGTGATATGTAAATATATAGCCACTTATAGAAATACATTGTAATGTAGATGAAGAGTATGTAAGTAAATTACTGGTTTTACATTAATACAGTAATTTAGAACCCTCCTACTGTAACCACCCGTACTCTCTTAAACACCTGAGCATTTCATTAAGTAAACCCTGTTTCCACACACTGTCAATTTTATCAGATATACTTCCCATATAAATACACTTTGTTCTATAATTACTGTCCATCTGGTTCTCCGACCCACACAAAGCAGGCACTGCAGCGACATTGATGAGGTGGTGGTGTGCAGTGGTGTTGCAATGTCATAAGTAGAAATTTTAAATGCATTATTTTCACTGCTGTATTTAGAATAATACATTAACCAAAATATCCAGTACCCCATGCCTATCAAGAGAAGAAAGTTTTGGGTGCTGGACAGATACACCCAGGACAGGGAGCCTATTACTGAGTACATACTCACACACACTATATAGGGGCGATTTTAGAGCAGCCAATTTAGCTTGAATCCATGTTTTTGGACTGTGGAAGGAAACCACTGAACCTGCAGAAAACACATGAGAACTCCACCCAGGTCGGAATTTAAACCTCGATTGGAATTTTTCATAATATAACAATATTATATAAAACTCCAAAAAAATTTAAATATTGACAGCATGTTCACCTCTCAGCACTAGGGATTCCTAGTTCGAATCCTAATCTGGGTGAAGTTTCCATGTTCTCCCCGTGTCTATGTGGGTTCCCTCTGGGTTCTACAGTTTCCTCCCATAGTCCAAAAACATGGATCAAGTCAATTGAATTCTCCAAATTGCCCCATATAGAGTGTGTTTGTGTGTGTGTCTGTGTGAGCGAGTGTGTGCCCAGTGATAGAATGCCATCCTGTCCTGGGTGTATCTGCCCAGCGCCCGAAACTTTCTACCGTGGATGGGCATGGGGAACCACCCCCCTCAGTAGAGCATAAAGCAGAAGATAATGGATGTACGGATGACAGACTCACTTAAAAGTCATTGAAATGTCAATAAAAGCAAATTGTAAGAGTTAGTAACAATAAATAAAACATTAAGAAACACCCTTGTGTGTGCTGCTGAAACAATCAATCAATCAATACATTAATGAAAATAATAACTGTGTGGACTTTTATGTCTTACTGTATCTGTGTGTGGAATAAAGAGGCACACAGACACGCCCATTTGTCAGATCTCAGTTAAGCACAAGAAAGAATAAAGAAGTAAGAATTGAGAACAGCAGAGAGGGAGATGGAATGGCCCTGGCTCGACTGATCCATAACAGTCATTGCCTGTTACATACATTTCAGTATCCATTCGGGCTCTGGAGATAATCGAGCTGGCCGACAGTTTCCCCCTGCAGCCCAAAGGATTTATGATAGCACTGTCAAGAAAATGAGCCGGAATGACACAGTAGCTGACTTTAGCTGCAAATAATGTGATAGGCCGTACAGTGGTTGTGCAGCAGCTGCTGTCATCGCAGGTAATAGGCTATAAAAAAGGCTGATAGCAATACCTGTCATTGCTTAATGGCTGACTTCACTGAAGAGCTTTTGTGGCCTTTAACATGGAGATAATAGAAGATACAACAAATTTTACAGCTTCCCGGCTTGCATTCATAATTTATCGACTGCACAACAAGGACAACAGCAGCTGGATTGATGTCAAAGTGGAGTTGCAGGGAAGTGAGAGAGGTCCAGCTGTTGAGAGCAACAGAGAAGTTGCTGGGCAGAGGTTTGAGGTTTACTAAACACAGAATATTACATTAACAGCTTATTTTGTTATTGATCTAGCCTGAAGATGTCTTACTGATGTATTCAGTTCTCTTTCTTTCTTCACTGAAATTTCAATAGGAATTTCAATAGGTAGGTTATGAAAAACTTTTTTGTAGGTTTTAAAAGAAGTGTGTAGATTAAGGGGCAATATTTTACAAGTATGGGCTCAACACTCGGGATACACAGAAGTCTTCTCTAGCAATCTTATAATAATGTATGTAATTATAAAGTAATAATAATAATAATAATAATAATAATATAATCATCATCATCATCATCATCATCATCATCATTATTATTATTATTATATGTAAAATTGGTTCATGTAAGTTTTCTGTTGCATCACCACTACAACAGATTGTATGATCCATCACAGATATCAGATCAGCTTTATTTTTATTGAGTGACAAGCCCGCTGCACTATCAGAAATAGGTAGTCTAGAAGAAACGTGTAACAGCCCACCAGCTAAGCGTTACCACGAGTGGCTTTATTTTAGCGATCTTTAGCGAGCTGTCAACAGCGCATCTTGCAGTTTGATTTAGGGCGTGTCAGTATGTCTTTGCTGTTTTGACAACGTGATTCATGGATGTGTATTGGTTGTCACGTGTAATAAACCAATCGGCGTGTCAATTGCCTTTTACAGCCTGGTGCCCTCTGACTGGCGGATTGCTATTTCAACGGCGCAGTGCGACCAATTACACATAAGTTGACATTATATATTACTTGTATAGTGTAGTATGTATAATGTAGATGTGTGTGTGATTTTTTTTATACATGAACACTAGCTTAAACATGAAATATGTAATAACAACAAACAACAAATTTATATTGTTAATGCAGATTTTAAAAAGTCTCCAATGTTCAATTTGTGTATGTGTGTACACATGTCTCAGTGTAGCAGAGCTGCCTCATATATCACTTTACTTCATTAATAGTGCTAGCAGCCACAGCATGGCTACATAAACACAGAGGTCTAGGCCATGCTCTCCTTCTCACCTCTCTCTAGAGGACTTCAAAGTGACTCCTCATACGGCTCTGTGATGAATGATCCCATCTGCCCACCTGATGGATGTCTCCATCGCTCCCCAGTTTTCCCGAGCCCATCTGCAACCTCTGCTGAGAGCGGGCATTTGTTAGCAGTTAGCGTTAGCCTGCATCACCCCCCCCACACACCCAAACACAACCACACACACACACACACACACACACACACACCCACACACACACACACACACAAATGAAACCTCCCTCCGATCTAATTCTGCCTGAAAGTCCATTAATCCTTTTACCACAACAGTTGGGCAAAGTCAGTCCGACAATATAACTAATGATACCTATTATTAAACTACAAGACCTCTGAAAATGAGGCACTGTTATATTTAAATGAAAAGTAGATTTTTATACAGGATGGTCAGTGTGAGACACAGATAGATAAAGTATTTTATTTTACTAACACACACATGATAAGTGATAAAATATATATTTATATATATGAAAAAATAAATATGTATGTAGGGCGGCACTGTGGCTTAGTGGTTAGCACGTTCACCTCTCAGCGCTAGGGATTCCCTATCTGTGTGAGTGAGTGTGTGCCCAGCGATAGATTGCCGTCCTGTCCTGGGTGTATCTGCCCAGCGCCCGAAATGTTCTCCCCTGGATGGGCATGGGGAACCCCCCTGTGACCCTATTTTAGGATAAAGTGGAAGATAATGGATATATATATATATATATATATATATATATATATATATATATATATATATATATATATATATATATAATATATATATAATGTATATATAATGTATATGTGTGTGGTTTATTAATCATATTTCAGGTGTTTGTGGGTAAGTCTGTCCCCAGTGATGCATTGATGCCCTTTCCTTGGTGTAGCTGCCCTGCACCCAAAATGGACATCAGGAACTCCCCTGTGACCCTAGTAGAGAATTAAGCAGAAGATAATAAAATGTGATAATGACTTGTGGTTTATTAACCAGGAGGGTCTCATTTCATAAGTTGTTTACAGGATTTGTTTTCCACTAGCTTGTGTTTTTTCATATCACAGTTTTTTTCTATATATTTAATTTTACTTATTAATATTGTTATACTAAATAAATCTACTTTTATTTACATTCAATTACTTTACTTTTATTTATATTTATTCTTTTCATATGCCTCTTTTCATAAATTTTTTTATTCAGTATTTTTTTTTATTTGTTGAATCATTACTTTTACTTATGTAAAAAGTTTCAGAACTTTTTTAACACTGAAGACGAATTGGATTCAAATGTCTGTAATAACCAGACATATAGAAATAAACTCCCTCGTCTTCAACAAATAATATGTTCCATTCTGACCACATAGATAAGAGCTGAAGAAAATTGACCTAACAAGTGTAAAAAGGGAACCGAAGAAATGTAGATATTTCAATTATAAAAGTTAGACTGTATGGTCTAGACGGATGATATTTAATGGTAGGAAGTGGGGGGAAAAGTCAAAGAAATGTTGTGTTATATCACTGAGCCTGGAGATTATTTGGCATGTGGACAATGCTGTCAGACTACCTTAAAACTTTTCCTATTTCCATGTAAAAATTCAACTTGGAGACTGCTGCCACATACACCTTACTGAAAATCCTGAAGTTGCCCTGTATGGGTAAATTTATGGTTAAGCACTTACACATTACACCCACTGTACATACAAGCATCCTATCTCTTTTAGTAGCTTCCCATTCAGGATGCCCCCCCCCCCCCCCCCCATCCCTTTGCAGTTATAATAATGTCTACTCTTCTGGAAAGGCATTATACACGATGTTGAAATGCAAATGCATATCTTTGCCCATTCATCCAATGAGCATTTGTAAGGTTGAGTAAAAATGATGGGCAGGATGACTAGGCTGTATTGATTAGAATGTCTGCCTCTCAGAGCTGGGGAGTTGTGTGTGTGTGTGTGTGTTTGTGAGAGTGTCTCCAGCAATGGATTGGCACCCAGTTTTTGGTGTATCTGCCCAATTCCTGAAAAGTGCTCCCCTAGATGGGCATATGGGCATGGGAAACTATCCCCCTTATTTTAAAGAATAGAATCATTGGATATTCCACTATTAATACCAATTATGCACCAGTCTGCCAATAGTGAACTTTAAGTAAACCTTTAAAATCTAAATTTCATTAGAAACAACGTAATGTGTTGTATTTGGACTGCAATCATTAAGTGTGGTTCCTCTGGTTAACTGGGTGATGTCCTGATGTTTTATCGGCCCATCCAACATCACCTCCAGATTGTTTTGTCAATAAGCTGCCCAGGCTTGACCTGATTTCGGCATGTGGAACTAGTCACGCTGACTGACGGCCCGGAGATGGCTGATAATTCAAAGAAATTGGAAGCGTGAAATCGTTAAGGGCCACTTCTTAGCAGCAGCAAATGCCAGGGTATCTCTCTATCAGCTCGCTGCTCTCACAAGACCTGGCATTGTTAATGGTGGCCTGTCTGTCCGTCAAGCCCCTGCTTCTGCTGGGATTTATCCCCTGTTTACCTTCTTATCTCAGTTGACTGGATGCACTTGTGGGGCCTGGAGGCAACTACAGGTTGTGACTGTGTGTGTATGAGTGTGAGAGATTGGATTGAGAGGTAACAGGCTGCAATCTTCATTTCATTCTCGCATTCTCCCCTGGCTTTTATATTTTGGCGCTGGAGTGGCATCCTGGTGGTTATCATATTCCTTGTTTGACACCTTGTCCTTTAAGCTCTGATTCAATAGAAACCAGTTGGATCCAAGAACTTTGGCATGTTAACAGATATCTAGCATTCATATGGAAGAGGCTGCAGATCGTTCTGGATGTGTTTTTTCAGCGTTACTTATATGTTCTGTATGTGAAAAATTATTGAAATCACTTTTACTAGAAAGAGCGCTGCATATCTTTCATTAACAATTGGAGATCTTTAACCTACTTAATACGATCACAATGGTATAAATCATGAAACAGAAGTTAAGCATTAATTAATATAGTGATTAATTAAGTTTGTGATTAAGTAGAGAATGAAATTCGTTTAATTTGATGAGACGTGTCTTTGACTTGCTGTAGGATTTCTTCTCAATAGACTACTATTATGTATGCTTTTGGGGTATTTGGAATTTTGTCTCCGAATTGATTCAGCAAAAGACTGTTGTAATGTTAAATGTATCAATATTTTATATCATTTATATCATTTAATGTAATTTTATTTAATTTTCTATTTTATCATTTTGATATTGTACATTTTTTAAATATTATATTTATTTTAAATGTATTTATTATTATTATTATTATTATTATTATTATTATTATTATTATTATTATTATTATTTTATTTTCAACAAGGTATTAAGGTATTTTGTGTTTGTGTACTATATATTTCTTATGTATTAACATTTTTAATGTCTTTAGTTTATACAGATTCATTTTGTTTATGACTTCTCAATAAAAAAAAAATAATAATGTAAAAAAGCGTGTAAAAATAAAAAAGTGTATTAATTAGCATTATTTGCACGGATGATTACTGAAATATTACTCTGTGCTTTTACCATTAGGAGACGGCATTCCCTGTTCAGATAGTGTTTTATTAAATAGTAGGTTATAATAGGATAGAAATGTGTCATTTATAGAGAAATTATTTTATAACAAATAATTAAACTTGGTTTATGGGTTCAGAATTGTACTATAGCGTTGAAATTAACAATGAAAATCTTCATTTATATCCATTAATCTGAATATTGAATAAGTCGAACAAGTGATACTCATCTTGTCTAACCTCATCTTTTTATCTTGCACTTGGGGGGTAGATACACCCAGGACAGGGTGCCAATCCATTGCTGGGCACACTCTCACTCACACAAACAAAGCACATTAGTTTGGGGCAATTTAGATAGGAACAATATAGAACAGCCAATTCACTTTAAACCCATGTTTCTGGTCTGTAGGAGGAAACCGGAGAACCCAGAGAAAACCCACAGACACAGGAGAGATCAAACAGATCAGGATTCGAACCTGGATCTCCAGTGCTGAGAGATGGACGTGCTAACCACTACGCCACTGTGCCGCCCTACAGTTCTTTTTTATGTCCAAGCAGTTAATACCTGCCATATGGCAGATGCATGTGGTCGGTGCTTCTTGCATGAAGACAGCATTTTGGACAGCGGTAAACATGGCAGCCATAGGATTGTTGATGTAGTGGAATTGGATATGATTTTACAAGAACGGGGGAATAAGGTAAGAGACAAGTATAACAACGTACATGACATACACACACACACACACGAACATACACTTTGAATTGATTGATTTATTGCTTGCTTGATTGTTCGTTCATCCATAGTCTAGACATCCTAGACGTTCTCTCCTGTAGAACGCATGGGAACCCCTTGCGACGAGATGAGATAAAAAATAGTAAATGATTTTGGGATGAACAAATGCAACACATACAGACTCTGAACCAAGAGATACAATATTTCTTAGCAATGTTTGCATGCTGAACGCTATTTATTATTACATACAGTATATGGCAATCACACTATGGTTATCTTATTTTTATTTTTTGCTTCTGTCTCCTTTTTTTCTCTCACAACTTTTGAGCTATCGAGACGTCAGTCTCATCGGTGAGATGAGTATTTGTTACAGCTAAAGAATCGGTTGAATCGTCCCTGAGATATTCCTGTTGAGTCAAAATTCCCATTCTCTTTGCATTACTGTGATTTTCGCACTCCTGTGACTCGACCAAGTTTTGAACTACAAAAATGAAATTCGCTGCCGTCGGATATGGCTGCATCCAGACCGGCCTTTGGCACTCACAGAGTGATCGCAATCCTCGTTCATTCCAATCACTCTGATCTTCAAAGTGATCAGAAATATCTGATATTCAAAGTGATCAGAAATATCTGATATTCAAAGTGGCGTAGTTTGGTAAATTTTTTAATTACTAACATGGAAGTCACCACGTCCTGAGTGATTTATAGAGACACCAACTACAACCATGCACACACTCAGCCACACCCATTTTTGGTCCCATTTACTTGCAGTTATTTTTTTAATAGTTTGCAATATCAGCACCGTTCCAATTCTAAACTGTCACAACCATTGATGTGACTACGGCTTATAGACACTCAATTTCCTGGCCACACCCACTCTTTATCTCATTGACTGTATTGTTTTTTTATACATATGCACTGTTTCTCCTAAGGCCACACTGCAATCACACTCACATTTTCTTCAGGAAATGCACCTCTCTATTTAAATGATGTCATGAGTTCGGAATTATTGATATTTTTTAAGAGTTGGGCATAAAACGCTACTTTAGTAAGTCACTCCTGTACCTTGACTTGAAGGGCAATGCACTGTATTTGAACAGACACCAAAACACCAGAATTATTCTCTATTAATGATGGCTGAGAATAATATGTGGTGCTCCTGTGTTGGAGACAAACCAGCCTGCTAAGCTGGCCCTCCTGTTCAGATCAGCCATATGAGTGATGAGCGCCTCGACACACACGGTACTTTGCTCAGTCCTCACACTGTCAGTCACCATGCCAACACCATTCACCATCCAAGCTACAGCCAGCCCTCACTTGCTCCGGCTAATGGAAACTGGAACCAAAGGAGGTGGGAGAGACGGAGTGAAAACAAACAGACGAAAAAGAGATGGGAAACTGGAAAGGAAATGAAATGTGGGAGAGACCAGAGAAGGAGTACGAGGAAAATGGCTACACATCTGTTCACCTAAAATGGCTCATTTCAGAAGCTTAGGGTTTTGTGTAGGAGAAGCCATTTAGTGACAAAAGTGTGAGAAAGTGGAGGCATGAGAAAATAGAAGAAGAGGAAGAAGAGACATTATATATTTAGTTACTGCAATGCTTAAAAGTGATCACCGTCACAGGGCCGACACATCTCAAGCTGTTCAAATACCCATTAGGATGTTGTGTTTTCCCAACGCTCTGACAGAAATGAACAGGGGAAAAAAAAGAATACAGCAGAGCGTGTGGAGGTACAAGTGAGATGATGGAAGTTTATCAAGAAACTTCTGTGATATTTAATGATCCTTGTATGCAGAGGGGAAGACCACAGAGTGCTTCGCCACTGCCAAATACCTAACTTAATTTCCTGCTCAATTGCTGTTTTATAGTGCATAGTACAGTGATACCACCTAGTAATATAGAAAACAGATTGCGTGTGCAGCCGAGTGGAGCAGACTGTAGCGAGTCTGTGAAGGACCAGCGGTCTCTGGAGGGGGGGGGGCATGTGTGCTGGTGGGTTCTACTAAAACCAACTCAGGCTGGCACTGCTGTCTTCTCTGACTGGCAGCAGCTGGTAGTAATGAAGAAAGAAAAAGAGCTGGTTACTGTAGAGCAAGCAGGGAGAAAGGTGCCATCGGATGACATATACATATAGACGATCTAATGTAATGTGTTTTATATAAATAGCTTTTTATGCATAGTATAAAAAGTGTATTACACAAAGTGTATTTCATTTAGTTATATGATTCAAAAGTTGAAAATGGTCAGCTTTTGTATTTACATTTGGCAGATGTTTTTATCCAGTTAATAAGGAGGAACCTGCGACACTTTCGCTTAGTTACTTATTTATTTTTATAATTTATTTAGGTTTATTTATTTTTATTTATTTATATTGTGACAGTTGTAGGCTTGTGGTAAGGAACTAGCCTCGGAACTACAACTTGCCCATCCAGGAAAGAACATTTTGGGTAATGGGCAGATACACCCAGGACAGGGCACCAAGCTATCGCTGGGTATATAGATAATATAGATAAAACAAAACATACAACAACATAGAATAAGAAATCAACATCCATCCATCCATAATCTTCCGCTTTATCCTATATTAGGGTATATTTATCCTATATTAGGGTCGCGGGGAGTTTCCCATGCCCATCCAGGGGAGAACGTTTTGGGCGCTGGGCAGATACACCCAGGACAGGACGCCAATCTATCGCTGGGCACACACTCACTCACTCACTCACTCACTCACACAGACACATACACACTCCATATGGGGCAATTTGGAGAACTCAATTGACTTGATCCATGTTTTAGGTCTTTGGGAGGAAACCGGAGAACCCGGAGGAAACCCACACGGACACCACTAAGCCACCGTGCCGCCCAGAAATGAACATAAGCATGAAATTGAAAGGCCAAGGTAAACAGATTAGTTTTAAGTCTAGATCTAAAAGTGGATGAAGCAACCCGGTTCCACCAAATACTATGGCTGAAGTGCCCTTGGGCATGGTACCTAACCCTAATTGCTCTCCGAGCACGTGTGAGTTTATATGTGTGTGTTTCATTGCATGCGTGGGTTGAATATGGATGACAAATTACTCTGTGTGTAAGCAAAGTAGGTAAAATAGATCACAAATTTTTTTTTTTAATACAGTCGGAATCCACTGTAAATGCTAATCCAAAGAGAATAAACCTCCTTTATTCAATATAAAACTATTGTTAGAATCTTCTAAAATACTAAAGGACAATCTACTCCAAGTCAAACCAACAGCATCGATATTTCACTGAAATTTTTTTTCACATTCAGACTTAATGTTATGTCACTGAGGTGCTATATGGCTTCACACTTATGTGTTAAGGTCTTAAAATAATTATAGACTTTACAGTTATTTTAAGCACAATTTTGCTAATGTAACACTTTTTGAACAATGACAATATAAAGACGGGTTGTCTTTTAGTTGGAAAAAAGAAGGGAAAAAAAGTCGTTAAGTCAAAATTGGATAAATGGGAAGTTTTTCAAAGTAAAGTCCACATGGTCGTATGACACGGGCTTTTTGACAACCTGTCTGGATTGAAACATGTTTTCTCAGATGGTTTTAACAGCACGTGTGTATGTCTGTATCGTACTCCTGTGAGGATTGTGTAGGAAAGGAAAAGCAACTGAAAGAAAGACAGTCTGGAGCCTTTAATACTGATGGGAAATTGGTCTATAGAGTGAAAATACATATACGGCTGCACAAATTAATTAGATTCATTAAAACGAAACATCTGTGTGTCATTGAACATGACACACGAGTACAGTGCCATTCTGTCTATAACTGGGACAAAATTGCCATTGAGGTAATTTAATGTAACCCAGTTAAGAAAAAGAAAGTAAGTTTATTACAGCAATCACTTTGGACTGCAGAGTTGTATACAAGAGTATCATAATATGTAATTTGATCTAATGTGATCAAGGTATATATAGCCAGATAAATCAGATCAGACACTTTACATACAGTCTAAGATGACTAATTTCAGAAATATCATAGTGCTTGATTATAACAAAAGTGGTATGTGTGCAGTGTTGTGACCTAAGCAACCTTTATTTAAAAATGATGGGATTATTGTAGAAGGCGGCATGGTGGCTTAGTGGTTAGCACCATAGATTGACCAGGATCAATTTGAAAGTTGCTTTGAACAAAAGCTAAAGGAATTGATGTAATAATAAATATTTTTGTCCGTTTAATGAAAATATCAGACCTTTACCTTGGGAAACATCTCAAATATTTGCAGCAAGAAATCATATTTATAGTCAATCCCAAACTTTGTATAGCGACTTTCCTAATGCTGTACTAGGGTCAGCCAGTGGGGAACATTTTGGCACTGGGCAGGACAGGGCGCCAGTCTATTGCTTGGCACACACACACACACACACACACACACACACACTATATAGCGACCAATTGAACATGTATTTAGACTGTGGGAGGAAACCAGAAAACCCGGAGAAAACCCACGCAGATGAACTTGAGAACTCCACCCAGATCAGGAACTGAACCTGGATCCCTAGCGGCGAGAGACGCTAAGCCATTATGCCACGCTCTAGACAAACATATGATTTAAAAAGTTTTAATACATAAACAAAAAACACTGGCTAAATATGGTTTTCATAGACATATTTTTGTGGTTGGTGTAGGGGGTATTAGTGACAGAGAAGAAAATGTGAAAGGACCATCTTTACATTCCTTAGTGCCGCTCTGACGTTTTCTTTCCACAAACCATTCCAAGAGGTATTTGTACGACATGCTGGATATAGACCATGCTTTTATTCTGTTATAAGAGGTCTTTCTGAGTCAATGTTATTGCTTAACCCATAAAACCATATGCTCAAGAGAGATTGTGATTCCAACACTGAGTTGCCAGTATCTCCGGTATTCTCATTGCACGTCATCCTACCACTACATTGTATCATATTACCTTCTTTTAGCACTTGTTTCTGCTGTTTAGCTGGTGAGGGGCAACAAACAAATGAAGAACTCGTGGACGTGTATTTTTGGAATGCATGCGTCACTGTAATCTTGACAAAGTGCCCTTTGCTTCTCCCTTTCTTACCAGATTTACATATTTGCTTTGAGTAATGTCCTGTTATAGGCCACTAAAGACACATAATAACTATGTTTGGGTTTCGGCAATGGCTATCGCCAAGAACCACATAGTAAAACGAGACATAGATGGGATACAGTTGTCACCAGAATTTACATCACAGACAAGAATCTTGAGTGTTTAAACATTTTCTTTGAGAAACGCAGCCAGTGGTCCAGCTTATCGCTGTGATCAGTGCTTGCCGTTCTCAAGGCTCCTCTGCTTTCCCATGTGGAAGTAAATTCACATGAATTCTTAAAGACTCCGATACTAATGTTTATCATCAGATTGTCTTTTTAAAAGCATTTCATTTTATGATCTCTTCATATTTTATCTGTACAAAATTAAATCCTGTAATTCTTTGCAATTACTGTCTGTGTGAAGTGTGGGTTTAGTTGTTTTCCAAAAGTCATTTCCCCAACAAATTGCAAGTTTACTCATGTTAGTCGATAATATATTGTATTTCTGATAAAAGTGAAAATGAAATGAAAAGTGAAAAGAATGTTGTTGTTTTTTTGTAGATCATCAGGATGTCTACATACACTCACCAGTCACTTATCAGGTGTCCTTTCTTGTTTCTACACTTATTAAGAGATGCCATCTTAAGTTTTCTCCACTGATGTCTCTCTTGACATTGAGGTTCTGTCTTGTATTTGACTAAAGGCTATTCAAGAAAATTCATAAATCAACATAAAGCCATAACAGTGTTTGGGTCATTGTGTTCTTCAAGGATTTTCCTGAATTCTTAGATCTTACCTTCATGTATAATGTCTACATTCTAAAAAGCCCCCCACTGCTTGATGCTGTCACCATAGATGTTTCAATATAAATGTTTACCAGATCAATTTATAAAAACACTTTGAATAAAAGCTAAATGACCTGATATAATTTAATAATGAAACCTTTTGTCAGTTAATATACCTACAAAAATAGCAAACTTTTACCTTGGGGAAACATCAGAAAATATATACAGCAAGAAATAATATTTCACAGTCAATCCCAAATTTGCAATAACCCTTTTGGATTTTTTCAGAATTGGTTCAAAGTTTGTATAGCAACACTTCTACTAAAACCTCTGTAATCCTTTACTAGTGGGTGGCAGGGGGGCTTCCCCAGGCCTATCCAGTGGAGAATGTTTTGGGCACAGGACAGGTGCCAGTCTGTTGCTTGGACAAACCATAGACACACACCACACACACAATATTCAGTGTATATATATATATATATATATATATATATATCTGATAAAAGGCAAGCTTTTGAGGATGCTTGCCTTTGTGCTTTGGTGTGATGAAGGAAATTGTGCATCCCTGTGGGAAGATTTAGACTGTAAACCAATCCCTTCCCACAACCACACATTGAGAACTACCGCCAAAAGGCTCTTGATCCTAAGCGCTACAAAGCCCTTTCCTTTATGCAGTACCAACCTCTCTGCACTAGTTATCACGTAACCTTGTATAATAATTTATTTGGTTCATCTAAACATTTTTAACTGCAACTATGTTGCTTTTCCCTCCCAATGAAGTGAACATAATTTATGTAGCTTTATCAGCACACAATGTTCTTATGTCCCCATCAGCCTTTACTAGTTTGTCATTGTCTGTAGTTATATCAGGAGACTAATAAATTACATTCGGGCTGTTTAGGTTGACACGTGCACTCGTAAAAACTAGATTCACAGCCGACGATAGATCCGAAAAAAAAAAAAGCGCTGGCATTTTAAGCCAGTCATTAAGTCATTTTATTTGATGTTTCAAATAACTTAAAAACATTACCTCTCTTAAAGTAATTATTTGATGTCACACCATAATTCTTGGCTATCACTTAAGAAGTTCAGTTGTAAATGTTTGTAATGAAAACACAGTGCTTTCAGTGTTTGTCCGTCCTGTTCCAATGTCCAGTCTCTGCCAAGCTATATTAACTATATTAATACCTGACTCCCCTATTGCCCCACCCCTCACAATCTGACACGTTTTCCCCGCGGTCATGGGTTTGTATATCGTAGGCAATTCAAAAATCGAGTATGAACTTAAAGCAAAGGTTAATGCTATGCACTGTTTTCTTTTTCAAACCCATTTTCTCATGAGCTGAACCACCCACTTAGCTTAAGGTCACAAGCTGAGGGGAATGCCGCCCAGAAGGGGCTGCCCACAAACTTGCGCTCCCCATGATTAGACATCCCACTGGCCTGCAGCGCATACCAGCTCACATGCCAAGTCAAATAGCACATTTAGTGAATTGCAAGTGAGATTTAAGTGGGCCAGGACAATGAAGCCAGCACTCTCGTCTTTTTAGGCTCGGGTATGTCTTTGTGTCCTAGGCCTGAAAACTGCTCTTGTTGAGAGAGTTAATCTCATTTTTTTTCCCCAAGTAAATTTTTGGAAACAAGTCAATTGAGTGTCAAAGTCTCCACCCCTATAAAAAGAGGGGGGGAAAGTCGGTGCTCGACTGCATTTGCCTTACTTTACTGTCTCCTTTTTGTCGACCATCATCCTTTCTTTATTCCTTCAAACGCTCTGCTTCTCTCTTTATATGTGGGTAAGAACCACTTGCAAGGAATTCTATGGCCAAGTACAGGCCCTTGATGTGACAGCTTTTGATGGCAAGACCCCACTTTTTTTTCTCAGCATTATTTTTGTTCCATCTCTCTGCGGTTATTTCAAAGGAGGGCGTAATAAGTTCATTGATCCACAATCCTTTCACCTTTCTATCTGCCCGTCTACTTTCTTAAAACATGCACATAAAAAGTATTAATCATGTAGCACTTAGATGCTTTTTGTTGCAAGAACCAATTTTGTCTAGTGCAACACAACATTTATATATTAAATTTGTATTCTGTGTCATTTATACACATACACACATGTATACATGTGTATGTATGAATATGTATCCACACTGCATTCTTTGGGTTTGTCTGTATACTTTGTTTGGTCCACATTACTTAACCCATAATACCACCAAAAAGCAGGTATAAATTGGGTGGTGGATAATATCCTGCAAGCACTGAATTAACCCTGAAATTGTGGCTTAGTGTTTGTATTGTGGGTTGTATTGAAAGTGCATTAGATCCAGCAGTTTTGCTGTATCTGCTACCTGTTCATTATTCCTATCCCATCACTGTCACTGAGGTTTTAAATGATCTTTGTCACTGCAGAACTGACAATAAACAATCCACCAACCCCATTTGATACCGGTTCTCTGATGGTCAAGATCAAGAACAAAGAACCAATGGGGACTAACAAAGGAACAGATGTACTACAGGCTGTAATTGTACAAGGTCTATCTATATGTATATGAGTGTAGGAAATGTGTAGACAATGGAGCAAGATGGTGGTGTGTCCAAACACAAACACACTATATATGGGGCAAGTTGGAGAACTCAATTGACTTGATCCATGTTTTTGGACTGTGGGAGGAAACCAGAGAACCCGGAAGAAACCCACATGGACACGTGGAGAATATGGAAACTCCACCCAGATGGGGATTCGAACCGGGAGTCCCTAGTGCTGAGAGGCGAACGTGCTAACCACTGAGCCACCGTGCCCCACACACACACACACACACACATACATATACATATATATATATATATATATATATATATATATATATATATATATATATATATATATATATATATATATATATATATATATATATATATATATACCCATCTATCTTCCTAAAACATGCACATAAAAAGTATTAATCATGTAGCACTTGTGCAACACAACATTTATATATTAAATTTGTATTCTGTGCCGTTTATACACATATGTATACATTTGTATGTATGAATATGTATCCACACTGTATCCTTTGGGTTTCTACTACAAGAAACAGATGTACTACAGGCTATAATTGTACAAAGTCTATCTATATGTATATAAGTGTAGGAAATTAAAAAATATATACCCATGTATGTATGTGTATATATATATATATATATATATATATATATATATATATATATATATATATATATATATATATATATATACCCAAAGCATAATTACACTATCGCATGTATTTGTGAGGTGACATAGTGACCGAAAATAAAGCACAGATTTTTTTTTTTTTTTTTTAGTTTTGCACCTTCGAATCAAAAGAATAAATAATGCTACATCGGCGTGTTTACTCTGTTAGGAAAGTGTCTATATCTGCTATCACCCAGAGGCATTCATGTATAAGAATGAAGCTGATAATAGAAACAATGTTAATAGAAAAATAATCATTTGTAGCTGGAATGCTGACATGGAATGATGATTAGATTTTGTGTTACTGACATTCCGCAAAACATCTCCAAAAGACTACGCCGGTCACATGGATGAAAAAATTCTAATTTGCTCATGGTAGCACGCTTTGGAATGCCCCATGAATGCTAAGTGTAAAAAAAAAAGAAAAAGCCTTGATAGCACGGGGGCCTCTGTGATGGCCTAATTAATCTTTGTGCTTCTGATGACATAAAGATGTTGGGATCATATGTCTTGGATGAGTGGCTCGTCTGTAAAGCCAAGCTGCACGTCTCCACACTTACCTTAGTGACGGAGGCCTAATGAATCACATTCAGCAGTCCAGGCGGTTTGTTACATTTGCTGGAGGTATGGGACTTATCACAGGCACATGGCAGGAAGTAGGGTTAATCACTTGCTGGAGGCTAAACAGCATGTATAGTAGCTGTCATTAATAATTACTTAGAACTAGGTTTGATTTGGCAATGACTGTCTTAAAGAAGAGATTATTTAAAAAGGTGAAATGAGTGAAAGTAGAGTGTTTTAAGATAAGTTACTTAGAAATGCAAACTCTTGACACTAATTATACTCATATTCTTCTCTTCAATTATTGAAGGACAAGATCAGCTATATAAATGCTGGGTGTCACCTTACTGGGTAAAACGTCTGTTAACTGGGAAGTGAAATCTATTTGTGCACTGTGAGATGCAAGGAACGGTAATGATCAGGTCAAAACAAGCAAAACATTTCTTTGTTTTTGACAAACTAAATGCTTTTAACTCAAGAATTATTAAAGTAAGTTTTACATTTCCATGATTGAAATGACTTAAAATAACCAGTTTATTATTTGAAATGACTTTCATACTAATTTGATCAAATACGGCCTCATAGGCAGTTCATATTCTAGTTCATATTGCTAATTGATTATTAGAGAGTCATCTTGTTATATTTGTTCTTTAATGGGGTTTTGCACTGCCATTTCATTAAGATTTTATTCACAAATTAAAAGTAGGTTACCGAGGGTTAACAGAACATTTTTGTGGCTGGGCCGTATGCTTGCTGTGGTAAGGGTGAAACCGAAGACTAAAAGACGGTAATTAGAGGTAATTAGCGCACCTGCCAGAAGTTTTGGTAACAATTGGTGTGCAGCCCACACAAACAGCTGAATTATGAATCTTTGACAGGCATTAAGGGGACAAAGTGGCGTTGTGGATCAGGTTCGAGTTCTCGCCGTGTCAGCGTAGGTTTTCCGGTTTCCTCCCACAGTCCAAAAACATGGATTCAAGTTGAATTGAAAGTTAAATATTAAAATTTAAATTTGCTATAAATTGCCCTATATGAACTATATATATATATATATATATATATATATATATATATATATATATATATATATATATATATATATAGTGTGTGTGTGTGTGTGCATATGTGTGTGTGAGTGAGTGTGCCCAGTGATGGATTGGTGTCCTGTCCTGTGTATCTGCCCAGTGCCCAAAATGTCCTGCCATGGGTAGTCATGGGAAACCCCACCCCATGTCCCTAGTAGAGGATTAATCGGAAGATAATAAAAGGAGATGAATCTAGGAAATTGTAACATTTTCAATATGTATATTTAGTGCCAATTTCAAGAGATGATTTCATAATTGCAGGTGCTCCCCACCACCACCAAGAAAAAACAAAACACTCAGTATACCCCTTAATTTTAATCTTTGCACATGGTACAGTTCATGGATGAGTAATATACACTGCATCTGCCTTTGTAACATTTTTATTCATTTTGTGTTTCACAAGACATTTAATGGGAGGTCAATTATGTGTAGATACACATTAAAGCATTTATACCTTCCATCCTCAGGGATTATACTAAACTAATTGACCCAAAGAGCAACCACAATTAAATTACTTTCAGCACTCCCTGTCTTCTTTGCAGGATTACACTCACAATTTTTTTATAGTTCACAATGGATTAGCAGCCGCACGTGGACGTGCTTATGGAACAAGCTAATGGGATTAGCATTCTATTAAGTTTGCTTGCTTTTTGTCAATATCTTCCAGTGTTAGAAGAGTGGTACTCATTACGAAGGATCTCCATGCTTTAATTTGTCATGTTGCTCTGAAAAAGCGCATGGTGCATTACTGTCATCCCCATGTGTACATTTCTGGCACTCAGACCCGACTAATCCAGTCATTAGACTAGCTGTTGAGATCTGTTTTGCCCGTGTTATTGCAATTAGCCCGTTTAAAGGCAATATTTACTAACATGGTTGGATGATGTCAGGTTTCTGATGTTTCATCTGCGTTTTGAGGAGCTACCGTGTACTTTCAGGTCACTACTTTTGAAGAATGTTTCCTCAAGCTTTTTTAATGGCTGTAATTGCGGTTGAAATGGGAACCATAATATGTACGCTAAAACCGTGCATGTCCGAGCCAAAAAAGATATTTTGATAGTACTCTGGTGAAGTAAGCAATCATTCTTTGCCATGATACACAAGATAAATCGGCATGACCGTGTGTCCAAAAGGAAATTTAAATGGCCTTGGTAATGAAAAATGAAAAATTTTTACTAATACGCAATATAATTTACTACATAAATATTTATCCTAGGCTTTAAAGATTAAATAATTATTATAATCTAATGGAAAAGGTTATTCTTAAAGCCCATTAACTTACCTGTTTTTATTAGCTGTGCAGTGACCATAGTGTATACCACTTGGTTATGTTTAGTACTGAATAGATTGGACATGTGAGCCACAGTGGCAACTAGACCTGGCCCCTAATCTATTATGCTCTCCACAAAGCTGACACATTGATTTAATTTGCACCAGTGTGGGCTTATTGTAGTCCAGTGCATAAATGTTGCACAGTTTCCCACAGAGTCACGTTCACCCACTCGCTGTCCCCTCCACACCTTGTGTTTAACTACCAGCCAGGAACATGTTCTCCATCTCTGGACTTGAATTATAGTTACGTAGCTTGGGGCCCGTGTTCAAAATCACTGAATAATTGCAATCTGATTATTCTAATCAAGTGCTGGAACTGTAATTATAGGTTGCAGTCATTTAAACTGCCCTGGAAGTCCCATCCACCGATTGTGAGCTTATTAAAAGTTTATGTCTGAGATAAAATTAATGAACAGGATTGTAATCGGCTGGCTGGCTGAGCTGCTTCAAAGAATAGAAGACTCGAGGTGCCTTAGTGCTGTGAGATTGCTGTCCGGTGGCCTCTCCCTCCGGTTCATTACAGTTGCATGAATAAATAAATATACCTATGCATTAAAAGTATATTCCTGTCCCCTCTGGCATGTTGTTGATGACCTCATTTGCACCTGGGCCTGGCTTTGGTGTCAATGTGAAATGTAAGATGACTGCAAGTGGCGCCATGCTTGTCAGAAAGGTCCAAGAATTAAAATCTGCAGTCTGTGTGATGGTGTTTAAATCCAGTTTACTTGCATCCCATTGGTGTCTTACTGTACATAAATACAGAAAAAAAGGAATTTGGGTTTGAGCCTGAGCATGTTTTGGAGGGACCATTGTCAGAGCTCATAATTCAATATGACTAATCACAGTGGCTGCTGCCAGCTTCGGCACCTGGCCCACAGGCAGACCAGTGGCAATTCGATAAGGCTGTGCTTCTCGCTAGGGAGGTGAAACTCATGATCGGTGTTTGTACCTGGAAGGTGCTGTTCGTTGCATGCTCGTCTTGTGTGTACCCCACTTTCGCATTCGACAAAACCCCAAACAGAAGACACAAGAGCTTCTTACTCATCTCTGCAGAAGTGCCAGCAATCAGCGACAAAAAGCTTTATAAATTTTCTGTAATAATCAGCTGTAGCATAAGTAGCACTTGTGTGTTAAACACACAGTGGCTTACTGAAATAGATCGTAATGGCTTTCAGAGGCATTACCGAGGCGCAATGCTTTGCTCGTATGTATTGTCAGAAAAGCAGGTCACATCGCAATCTCTTTGTCGTGCCCTAATCCCATCAATGCTGGCGAGGAGAGGAATTTGCATATCACGGGAGGATTGGAATATGTGATATATCATTGAGCTGGCATATTTCTGGACTGCTTAGCATTACTTAGCATTGCTCAAACATATTTCCTTGTAAATACAAAATGCAGTGTTTGAGTAAGTGGCTCAATGAGGCCAGTATCAGCATGTTCTCCTAATTAAATCTGCTAAAGAATGATGGATGCTGAAGTGGATGGACTGTCTTGCAGCTTTATCCAGATGGAAATGTGCAGGAGGAGTGAGAATAGCCAAATCAGCAGCACATCTGTGTTCATACATTTGCCTGGTATATAAAGATTTCACAAATTTGCTGGAATTTATATATATATATATATATATATATATATATATATATATATATATATATATAGGGTAATTGTGTGAACTAATTATTCTGTTACAACTCGAGCCAATATGCACAAAGAAGGTAGCTGCAACATCTGCCAATAGCAGGATTGTATAAATATTTCTGCATGATAATTACAGAATCTGTAGTCTGTTATTTGCTAATTTTGCGGCACTCTTACACAATGCAGTTTTAACAGGGATTGATTAAATAGCAGCAACAACATATTTATATTTTCAAGTTTATATTATTTTATTTTTAACATTTTGTGTCACATTTAGCCAGCAAAAGGTTTCCAGAATTTAATTTTGGTTCAGGTGAAAGGTTCTTTATTTCAGGGTTTCCCATGCTTATCCAGGTGAGAGCTTTTTTTGGTCGCTGGGTGGATACACCTAGGACGGGGCGCCAATCTATCGCTGGGCATACACTCACTTATTCAGATATGCACTCTATATAGGGCCGATTTAGATAGAGACAATTTAGGGCAGCCAACTCACCTTGAATCTATGTTTCAGACTGTGTGATGAAGCTGGAAAACACATAGGAAACCCACATGGACACAAGAAGAACATGGAAACTCAAATTCAAACCTGGATCTCAAGTGCTAAGAGGTGGATGTGCTAAAACCACTAAGCCACCATGCCACCCTATTAATAGTAATATTATTATAATTATTATTATTATTTTTTTTATAGGTTTAATTGCGATAATAACACAGAGGTGTTCAGCATTAATTGATGTATGTATACTTGTGAACAAGTAAGGGGGAAGTATTTTCCTGTGATAATGCTGACACATGGTGTCAGTTTTCCATAATGTTCCTGGTTTGGTGTATGTCATGATTGGAGAGCAATGTCAGATGATTTGTAATCAATTATGACTAAATGGAGAAATAAGGGTGAAAACACAAACATTTAGTGTTAATAATTATAATTATATAGTTTTATCAATGCTCAGAACATCTGAACATCTGATGGGTTGTCCAAAAAATTAACAATTAAATTAAAAGAGATGTACTGTATATAGTTTAAGAGATTAATAAATAGATTGATGAATATGCAAAAAAAAAAAAAGTCCTGTGTCGTGCTTTGCTGGTGGATTTTAGTGTGTTAGAAAGGCATAGCATGCAGACAGAGGTTTTAAAATGTTAATTATTTTAACAGTAAAACTGTCTTGTACTATCCATTTATGGTTATTGTACTAGACATCCCCAATAATCAGTAATCAGAGTTTTAGGAACAAGAAATGTTCTTTTCCCTTACTTTATTCATTTTGGCTTCTTTTGTGTGAGTCAGACTGAAAGGACGTATGCACTGCAATTATCTCTTATAAAGAAATCCCTTTTAATGCACTCTCTGGAAATAAATAAAAAAGTGAAGGTGGGGTATTGTGGCTTTTAAAACGAGGAGGATAACGGTGTATCTTCACAGCTATTAAGACTTTATCTTCAGCTGTTGCATTGCTGAAGAAGTCGATTTAAAGTATCTAATGGGTCTTCGGCTGATTTTGATCTAGCTGAAAATTGAACACCTGGACAGTGATTAGTGATTTAAGGTCATCAGAATCTAATGGGTCATCATGATTTTGTGCAGGGATACCGGCATGATGGGCAGCTTAATTGTCTTGAAATTGGTCTTGGTCCACTTAAACCTGAATCTTCTTCATACCTGTCGTTGAGGGTTTGATTGCCATGATGGTAAATGGAGGGACTTTGTTCTTTGGTTTTGATTTCTAACTTTGAACATCGATTGCATTGTGTGTGCAAAAAGAAAGGTATGATGTGCTAATCGTTTTAAAACATTTTTTTCTCTATGGGCCTTTCAGTGTAAGAAGTATCTCCACTAGGGTCTACTTAGTTTCAGGAAATGAATTGCAAAAATAAAACCTTTCCAAATCTGAAAGGAGGACTTGTGAATGTTGGAAGCCACTGCCCTGTCTTTTTAAATGCTTAAGATAAAACTGGCAGGTTATTACACTTTTCAATTTCAGTGTCAAATATAAAAATTTCTATTACAAGGACAATGAATTACTGTGCCAAATGGCAAATGTGCATCCTTGTCAGGTGGAGTGTACTCTGATGGCCTTTCCCCAAACCCTGGATGAGCAGATTTGATCTCTCCTAATGGTTCTTCTAGAAAGGGTAATTACACCATGGTCAAAGCTAATTTGCTCTCTGCCAGATGAACTGTTGTATTTTATTGTGGGCTGACATTTGAAAGTAATTATGGTACTGTTGACCCTGGCCCATTCGGCATTGGAGCACAGTCTTCGGTGGCTCATCTCCCTCTCTCTTCCTGGCTGGTGGTCAGGATTGTAACAAGGCAATGACACGGACGGGGAATGCCATATGGGGCTCTGGTGGATGGCCCAAATGCGCTCACCCGAGCTCCATCAACAACCGCCGCTGAATACGGAGTAAGTGTTGCGTATATTTTCACCATGTTTCATAGCTCTCTTTCCTGGCCGTGCAGCCTAGATCTATGTATCGATAAGTATGTCATTATGTGCCTCAGTGATCATCTCCTCCTGGACTTATTACTGCAGAATTAAATAAGCACAAGGTCACGCTGGGCTTCCCCCTAAAATTGCCTGCCCCGAATGAAGTGGCAATAAGAGCAATTATGGGTATTTTCTGTCAGCACTGAGCTTTTGTTTGCATCTAAAGTTTATCAATACCCACTCCTAAGGTGTTTACTGTGGATAATCAAAGACAACCTGTCCAAACTCGTACTCATTTTTTGTCGTGATTTTTTCACATCATATTTTCACACATTGCCTTTTTGAAAATGTATTTAATTTTACAGCACATGCATTTTATTTTATTTTATTGCTAAAAATAACTACATTACATAATTACAACACATGCAAAAACCTATCTAATGAATATGTATTTAATCCCAAATAATGAACATGAATAAATACTGCAATCAAATTAATTATAACACCAGGATATATTAAGATCATGGGTGAAATCAAAGTCAGAATGAACATTCTTCCCCATGCACATCCAGGGGAAAATGTTTTGTGTGCTAGGCAGATACACCCAGGACAGGATGACAATCTATCGCTAGAGCATGGCAACATCAACTAGATTGTGATTTGAACCTGGAATCCCCAGCGCTAACCTTTGTAATTACGTATAGTGCATAAGTGGTAATAATGACCATACATACAACAACATGTTGAGTTCAAGACAGAATGAGAACAAATAGGAAAATATTGTTAAATTATGTAAACGTTTGTATATAAGTTTGTGCATGCTGGTGTTAGGATGAGTTCAGAAGTCCAATTGATGTATGGAAAAAGCTGTTTCTAAACCAACTGGTTCTGGCATGGATGCTCCTGTATCTACTTCCTGAAGGGTAGGAGGGTGGACAATGAGTGGCTTGGGTGAAAGGAGTCTCTATATATGTCATGTATTGTATTGTGTTTATATACCACTAGCACACAACTAATAGATAAGCTAATAACACTTATAAGCCCATAAAGATCATTATTTACTAAATAGATGTGTTTCATTGAAAGTAAGCCGTTTATACTAATCAGAATTGCAGATGGTGCTAGACCTTTCCCAGTGCTCATCATAATCGCTAGTCTATCACAGGATCACAGACAGACATGTGAACTCACACTCACACACCATGGGCAATTTATATCATTACTTCACTTACTAACATGTTTTGGAAACTGAAAATCTTTAAGGAACCGCAAATATACATGAGTAGAACATCTGGGGTGTGGTGGCTAAGTGGTTATGGTCTTGGGCTATCAATCAGAAGGTTGTAGATTCAAATCCTAGGTTTACTTAAATTACTTTTGTAGGTCCATAAGCACGGCCTTTCACCCTCATTGTCCCAGGGGTGCTGTATCATAACCAACCCGGTTTTCTGACCCCAACTGTGAAGTTTAAATACTTGTAAATCCCTTTGGATTCAAACTTGCGCCGAATATCTGGACCAAATATTAATCTACATATGAGGAACCTCTGTACTACCCAGTAACTGAACCCAGGATCCACTTGCTCCGGTTCAAGAGCACCAAATATGAGTAAATTATATCTATAAATGTGTGTGGGTACATAAAAAGTGCTGGCATCTGTCTTGTAAAAGTGATAAAGCAATAAAGTGATTTGTTCTGCATACTGTGCGTACACACAGAGGAATTTGTCCTCCACATTTAACCCAGCCGTGCAGTTAAATACAAACATATACACGCTGGTGAAGTGAGCACACTTGCACAGAGCAGTGGGCATCCTTAAATACGGAGCCCGGGGAGCAATTGGGGTCAGATGCCTTGCCCAAGGGCACTTCGGCCATAATACTTGGTGGGACCGGGAATCGAACCGGAGACCTTCAGGTCACAAGGCTGGTTCCTTATTACTCATTTAAAAAATCAATCTAATATTTGGACAAAAAATGTATTTGGTTGGACGTGCTTGTTATATTAATTGGAAGAAGTTGTATGTCCGCATCATGTAATTAATTTGAACTTGCTTTGATGGGTGACCTACAATTCTGCCTGATTTTTAAGCAGGCACTTTTACATATTTGCTCAACAGATTATTAGGAACAGCAGATTGTTATCAATATATTTCCAAATTATTTAAAATGAGTTTAGTGCAGTTTAGTAGGGACAGGACTTTTAGTCGCTAGAAATAGTGACAAATAATGTAGAATAATTAGGAGTGGGACTTAAAACAGCTAATGAGCCTTAGCTGTTGTGTGAGAGAGTGATAAATTTGCCAGTGCAGTTCCTCGTAGATAAGAAACTGTAATATTGTCTCGCTTTTAAATTCCCCATCATCAATTTTTCCTTCAAAAACACTTTCAATCAATGTCACCAATGATTGTTGTCAGTAATCATTGCTGATCAAATAACAAGACTGATGCTGAAAGGGGCAAACCCTGATGCTGAAACAGCACTGCCCAGGTAGGCTTGCCAAGTTCTCTTCATTTCAATTACTTTCCTTACCCAGCCGGAGCAGGCTATTATAAACGATCCTTTATTTCCCTGGCACTCGTTTGCCAGCGTCGTGCTGCATCTAATAAAGACTGTGACACTTGTGACACTTCAAACATGTCACCACCAACAGCTCACTGACAACAAAGGGGGCCCAGCAGCTAGCAGCAGGCTTTAATGGCGGCTGTGCTTGGGCCAGCCCAGCAGGTGTGCCACTGCATCCCCACGCCTCTTAACGGCCTCCTCTTATTTCGCCTGACGTGACAGACAATGGTGCAAAAGAGACCCTTCACCCACGTGCACACAAAGAAACATGGCGGTCACTTCTGTGGGCCCGCTGTTTGCAGGGACACCGCCATGTAAACAAGCACTGTGTGCTCAACACAGTCGTTTGAATTCAAGCAATGAAGGAAAGCTGAATTTCATTAGAGAGGAACAGAGGAAACCTGGGGCTTTGTCAGTGTTTTACATTTTATGTAGGTGTTTAATTTGAACATGGCTAATAAATAGTACTGTATTGCAGTTACTGTGATTTGCATAAATTATGTAATAGGGGTTGGAATTCTTCATATGGAATGTGGCAGATTTATCAGTGTTGATGGCGATGCTCACCTTCTCCAACAAAGCTGATGCCTCAATTAAAGTAATTTGGTCAGGTAGTCAATTAAGCTCGTTTTAGGTGCAATAATAAGCAACTAGATTTAGAAATCGATGCTTTGCTTAGTTTGTAGAGGACTGGGTGATTGCGATTTGATATAATGGGCCATTGAGTATTGTGAGAATGCTGTTCCTCACTTTGCATAATATGGGTGTATTGAATTTCACATAGGCTGATATTTGTTCATTTTGAATTGTGTCCCTTTAGCTAGAACAGCCAATTCTACTAAAATGCCAAATCTACTACATCACAAACTAGTTTTTATTAGTGAAAATCTGGGGTTGGTGGGGGGTTCCCAATGCCCATTCAGGGTAAAAAGCTTTAGGTGCTGAATACACACAGGACAGTTCACCAGTCTATAACTGTACGCACACACACTATTTGGGGCAATTGAGAGGTGCTAATTTACCTTGAATCCATGTTTTTGACTATGCAAAGAAACCGGAGAACCGAGAAAAACTCACGCTGACAAGGGCAGAACATGGAAACTTGGGCATGCTAACTACTAATCCACTGAGCTGCCTCTAATAGTTCCGTTAAAGTTTTTAGTAAACATACTTACTGTTTTAGTAAACATACTTACTATTTTCTGCTTAAAGCAGTCCCTACCTCCACAATAATTTACTTTGAAAACAGGCATCTGAGCCAAATTAACATATTTGGAGATAATGACAGATTTGAGCCTTGTCATAACCAGAGTTTTCTTTGTAATGTAAATTAAATAACTGCCAATAACACTTATGCTTGTAGTTTAAACTAATAGCTACCAAAGAGTGTCATATTTAATACATCGCTTATAAATGACATGCTACACAGACAAACATTCCTGTATTCTAAATTCTAATCCTTGTTTTAATTGGATTGTATTTCTTTTTTAACAACCTAATCAACATGTTTCCGTACTGCTTTAAGAAATAGTGGGATATTATGAGAACAAAGAGGCAAAGCCAGAAGGGCACTGAAATGCTTGATAAGAATTGGCAGGATAAAGTGTATAAGCGATAAATAACAAGCTGGAAGTTGCTGCTGTCTGGTGAAGCATCAGAATATATAAATATTAAAAATAATAAAATAGCAGTTCCAGTTCTTAAATCTGATTGGCTGAGCTGTTTGTTGAGCTGTGACATTATTAGACAATAACACACACATTGTATTAATGCGTGATATACAATACATTATTTAAAAATTTTAAATATAGATAATTTAAACAGCGTGCCATTTTCTGATGCACTAAGCGTTTTGCAGCTGTTGTTTATAAATTGTGTTTTGTAATTTGACCACTAGTTGGTATTTTTTGATTGTTTGAAAAAACAGTATTCTGTTACTCAGTGATCGGTGAGTATCACTTTAATAACCAGATTAGATTACATTGTGGAAGACCAGATTATTAACATTTTTTCTCTTTACACATTTATAAATTAAAAAGTGATTTATTTTTATTATAGTGTGTTTATAAACATTGTATATAAGCAATAATGCATTCAAGGTTGAGTATTATCATAAATACAGTAAATAACGGGAAAGATGTGTAACTACACTCTGCTATGCATCATGCTATGCACCTAACAACATCTCTTTCCCGTGACTTATTCACAATAATGCCGTCCTCTCATAATAAAATGATCGGAAAATGTGTAATGGCTGGTTGTGATGATAAACAGTTTACTTCGGGTATTTGCATACCTACATAATCATTACATAATCATTACGTTGCGAAACACCAGTAAACTTCTGCAGTATAAAGATCCTTTTTACTGCCACTGTTCTAAGAAGTACTTGCAGTGCTTGGGGCACTTTTTTATGGACCACATCTTTACCCGCTGTTCATTTTTAAAACACTGAAATGTCATGGCACTGAACATGAAGGGAAAAATGGCAATGAGTATCGAACAAAAAGATAGAAGATCTGACCTTTGCTTAAATCTTCCAAGACACAAAGCTTTGGCAGTTGGTATGGACCTTCAAAGGGTGTGTCCTGATCTTGCACTAAGGTGCGTATGTTTCAACAGCCCATCCATCATAATTTCTCTGCAACAACATCTAGATTCTAGGGATGATATGAGTAACGGGAAAGCCACTTGAAGCAGCATGATGGTGTGAATTAAAAAGCCCACACTTTCCTGCCAGATGATGTAGTCATTGCTGCCACTGTGGCACCTCGTGGTAATGTGTCAATGGTAAATTTTGCAAACTGTATGAGGATGTTGAAATAACAAGCAGAATAATGATAAAGAGCTTAATAGCTATAGCTGTTAATGTATTATTCTATGAGTTCTATGAACAAGAAGTCAGAAGAAGGAAAGATGCCCATTGTGAATGGTTTTATTAAATTGTATGCAAGCATTGTAAGTTAATGTGTTTTCGCATAGTCTATACCAATATCATGATTAGTCTGGGGCATGGGCATTGCTACTGGTGCATTTAGAAGCCCAGTACATTTAACCCCTACTCTAAAACAATCCCACAAAAAAGCTTTGTTGTCTATGTGACAGTATTGAATCAGCTCACCTCACACATAGATATGACCACACTTCTGGAGGCCACACTGACTTTAAAGTGAATATCTGCACCCTAATTCTTAGTGTCTGATGTCCCTGTAAACTCTTCAGATAAGTGGTGGCTGGTCATTTCCAGTTACTCTGGACTTTGCTGAACAACACCACTGCCCCTAACTCCAATGGCTCTCCCAGAGTATGCATGTTATACCTTTTACAATCATGTACCTGCTCCAGACTTATTATCTTTTAAAAGCTGTTGCTTTTTTCCACTGATGTCGCTTACTATTGACATCTGACCAATTGGCATAGTATGGGAAAATGTGACATTCTTCACTATAGCATTCCAAAAGCATCAGTGGCAGGGTGTGGTAGTTCAGTGGTTCGGATGTTTGACTATCAGTCTAAATGTTGTGGGTTCAAGTCCCAAATCTAGTGAAATTATTCCAATGTAGGTCCTTGAACCTAAACCTTCATTGCTCCAGTGGTGCTGTATGGCCAATTTTGTGTTCTGAACCCAACCATGTTGGGATATATGTAATTCGCTTTGGATTAAAGCTTTCTATCAGCCCATCACTTTAGAGCGGGAAGGGTATTGTTTGTGTCTTCATAATGCCTAGTGTTCTGCTGCTTGGGGACACCATCCCAACTAAAGAAGCCCTTGAACAAGCACTGTGCAATAGTATTGGCACTCTAGTCTGGTGTTGCACATGACTCTAGCCTCTTGGTAAAGAAGATCATCAAAAATAATATGGTTACCATGCTTTGTTGCAGATAATGGGCTCAGTACATCTATGATGATCCTCTCTTGCTCCATACCAGGCTTAAATGCAGTCCAATATTAAGATATACTGTTGGTCCATTATCGAATGGTGCAGCAACACACTGCATTTGTAAAGTCTAGTCAGGGAAAAGCATGTCTAGCATAGTGACTGTGGCAGCATACGCATGGAAAGCTCATGGTCATTGCCATTCTTCATATCTACATTCTCCTGCAGCTTGCGACGAGGTCTTGCTACATTACACTGGGTAGCTGTAACCCAGTCCCATCTGAGGTGCAGCTTTTTTCAGCTTCCCTTCTTCCTGAGCTCAATTTACCTGATCAAAAGTCTCAAACTCCCAGATCTTGTGGAGTCTTGTTTTAAGACCAATGTAACAAGAACAGAGGCAGCAAAAATGTGCAACAGTTTTATTAGAAACCCATTAAACAATAATGCTAAACACAAAAAAAAAACAGGAGATTTGTATTTAGGTTCATGTAAACAAAACCTCCAACAGCTCACTGTTTCTGCACCAACACACCGACTAACCTGGAGCATAAGCACTCCCATTGGTGCATTTTTACAGCACAGTCTATACACCTCATCCTCTAAACACTCCCACAATGTGTGGCATGTGGCTGTTATATTAGTTTTATGTATGTAGGTTCTGGTTCTATACTTTAATCCCGGCAATAAATTTAGTGCCAAATACAGAATTGCAAAATATTAAGCTTTTAGTGGTGCCAATAACAACTCGCTGGCCAGAAAATTGGCAAGAATTAAACAGAAAGATAAATGACCTTTGAAATGTTTAAGCCTCATGGATAAATTTGCAGACTGAGCAAATAAGCAGATTACCAAATTACGACTAATTGTTTATGAGAAGAAATGCCAGAGCATATTTTGGGAGTTTTATTTTAGACATTTTTGTCTTCGCGTACAAGAAGACTGTAAGTGAATGTTCATGTTCCCAACAGTTTAGCACAAAAATGAGCACTAATGAGTAAATAGTGGCACAGGTCTCAGGAGTGCATTTTTTGGTTCTTGCTCATTGTAGAATTCACACTAAAAGCATAATATAATATAATTTAGGGCTTGCCTAATGTTTTAATAAATTTTTATTTTACTATTAAATACATTTTTAAATATATTTATATTATTTCCAACTTTCAAAATGTCAAAAAATCATCCTGGTCAAATTGCTTGTTCAAAGCTTTGCAATGTGATTCACCATTGTCTTCACTTTTTTTTTCCCCCCCCTCTACACTCACCCATCTCTATAATGATGCAGTACCCATTGAGCAAAAAGCAGGAAAAGCCCTGTACAGGCTGCCAGTCTGAATCTACCGTAGGACAAAAACTGACACGCAAAATTCATGCAGACTTTTACACCTAGTGGAAATTTTGAATCTCCAATTCACCTGACTTGCATGTTTTTGTACTGTGGAAGGAAAACCGAGCGCACCCAGGGACAATATGCAGAATTCACAAAGAAAAGACCCTGGCTGCCCACCTGAGAATCAAACTCTACACCGCTTTCTAAATTCCAATATCCAAAAACCTAACCCAATGCACCACACCCCCACCCCCACCCCTGAATACTATTAACAAGTTTAACTTTTAATATTAGGAGGGTTGTCTAAATATCCTTAGGGAAATATAAAATTAGGAGCTCCACTACTGCTTAAAGATGTCTATGGTGACTATGGTCTATGGTCTTAGCATAACTGCACCTGAGGGTTTCTGCAGTATATATAATTTCAATAAGACATTTATCAGACATATTTATTGTTAGGCTTGTATGCAACCATAATGTTTACAGACTTTTAAGTATCACATAGAAATATGTGGAAATTATTGCCCAGTGATGATTAATGAACACTTACATTTTCTGGTTTCTCCCTTAGCTTTAAATGACAAAATAATAATAATTAAAAGCATAGAAGAATGAGGTTTGTGGCCAAATGCTCCCTGGGCACATGCTGTGTTATAGAGCTCTGTTCAGCTATATCGAGAAACAATGGATGACATTTTCACCTGGTCAAATCCCACTGCATTACACCTGCTACACCTGAAGTGCCCTATATAAGAATTACCTTTTATATATAATACTCTCTTATTTACTATTTACATCCAAAAGACTTAAATGTGCAGATGTACAGCTGCTGTTGTGCTGTCGTGCAGAGCTGGAAATGCCAATTTTTTTGTTGTCTGAATTAAAAAAAAACTAATATGCCTGCTGCCCAGCGATGGATTGGCGCCCTGTCCTGGGTGTATCTGCCCAGCGCCTGAGACGTTCTCCCCTGGATGGGCATGGGGAACCCCACCGCAACCCTAATAGAGGATAAAGCGGGAGATAATGAATAAATGAATAATGAATGAATAAATAATATGCCTGCCACATCCACAATAGATTTAAAATTTTAAAAATAACAAATACTAAAAACAATTTGATTTTCAATTTACAATACTTAAGTAACTTTAGATGAGTAACTTTAATCCCCACATAACATCTGCAAATGTGCCAAGTTGAAAATATTAGACAGTTTTTTAAAAAATTATATCTGTGAATGCATGGTGACATGAATAGGCAACTAAACCTTGACTGACATGTGTTTTTTATCAGCGCAGCTTTTTTGCTGAAAGACTCGGCATTGAGCGACCAGGAAACACGCGGCCTTGTTTCGCATGGCTCACATTTAAACTGATTAATCATGTAACCACAGAGAGGCTTGCAAAGCCAAACCACACCGGCAAGCAGCTATTTAGACAATTCCTCCCTCAAAAAAGGATATATATACAGTATATATATATATATATATATATATATATATATATATATATATATATATATATATATATATATATATATATATATATTCATTCATTCATTCATTATCTTCCGCTTTATCCTATATTAGGGTCGGGGGGGTTCCCCATGCCCATCCAGGGAAGAACGTTTCGGGCGCTAGGCAGATACACCCAGGACAGGGCGCCAGTCTATCACTGGGCTATATATATATATATATATATATAGCCCAGCGATAGATTGCCATTCAGGGTTACCGTAAAGATGGACTTCTTGATGGAGGTAGTTCTACAAGTCCAGACTGTAGTTAATCTGTCTGTGTTCTACAGCAGTACTACTATAATGTACTATACTGTGTTAGCTTCCTTTACTCTGTTCTCTAATGGTCAGGAGCCCAATAGTACCATCACTGTGCAGGTATTATTTGATTGGTTCATTATTCCTATCCCAGCTGTGTCACTGAGGTGTTTCACCGCATCAATGTCACCGCTGAACTGACGATAAACAATCCACCCCTCAAATGATACCTGTTCTGCGATGGTCCTGGCCATAGAGAACAGAGAACCAACAGGGGACTAACAAAAACTAAGAAAACAGTTTTACTACTGTCTGTAATTGTACAACTACAAAGTTCATTTATATGGTAAGTGGAGGAAGTAGATAATGGAGCAAGAAGGAGGTATGTCCATTTTTTTGACTGGTACTGTATGTATGTATATATACATACAATAATTTGCACTTAGAGTGCCCCTGCTTAATGACATTCAGACCTGGGCCTGTGCTCTTATGCAGCTCTGATAAAGTATTGCATGGAAAAGAAGATGAACTCCCTCGTGCGCTAAGCAGCAACAATTAAGGGACAAACAAACCCCCAAACGCTGATGAAAAAGCCGAGGAGCTTCACGTCTTCACAGATGACTTAATTTGGTGTGGGAAAGCTGGCAGCTCCTCTGAAGTGCTGCCTCTCCCCCTGCTCCTTCGGGTTGTGGCATGACCTTCAGCGGCGCTCCACCCGCAGGAAGCCATGTTTGATTCTCTGTCCGTCGAGACGCCCGCTTGACAGCAGAATGGTATCATAGGACCCGAGTGGAGGAATTTCTCTTTCTCTGTCATCATTAAGGGGTGTCCCCCTACAGTGAGGGGAATGAAAAGTACGATTTAATGTTCTCGGGAGAGTGGCAGCAGAAGAAAAGCTCAAAGCCTCGCATGCTGCTTTCTGAGTGGGTCACTCCAGCCCTCGCAGCGAATGGGATGTCCCTGTGGAATTTGCCATAGACTTGCCTGAAAAGAAAGGGATTAAGGCCCTTTTAAGGATGGAAATGTAACAAAAGGAGCACTTTTATGATGTAGCAGCATAAAATGAGGGCCTCCATTGTGCTGCCGATTGCAAAAGATCTTTGAAATGAGGCAGCCCGCAATGCGCTGCTCTGTCCCCTACGGGTGCTTGCAGCTTGTACAAAATGACTTGTCTACATTAGAGGCACTTGGGTTCTCGCCTTCAAGAGGCAAAGTACAAGATTATTGGTTTGTTTCTATTTTCTAGCTTGTCTTTCTCTGTCTGTCTCTCCCACCCTAGCAACCCCCCTTTTCGCGTGCATCAGATGGAGGTTGGGTCCCAGTGAAAGTTGGTTAATTTGGAGAGTGAAAGCGTAATTAGCAACCCCGCAGGCTAGCTTGTGTGTGTTGCTGCAAAGCACTTTACCACAGCAGCCTGCAAGAAGGAGCATGGAAATTTAGCAGAGATGCACAGTTGGTGTTAACATTCAGAATTACAGATATATTTATATGTGTGTTATTTGTGTGTGTGTGTGTGTGTGTGTGTGTATATGTAAGTTGTGTACGTTTATTTATTTATTTATTTATTTTTGCCATTTTGCTTTGACTTTATTATTATTTTTCCATGATCTGACATGCATGCTGCTACAAACAGACAATTTCTAGCCTTGGAATCAAAAATAACTTACCTACTGTGACAGCGAGTTGTATTATGTAAATATACACTCTGCTCTTTGGACACCAAATGAAATGGATTCTGTCTTTTATGAAGTTAAAAAAAAAATGTCGCTGATGTTTGGTTGCGCACTCTATGTAAAGCAAAGGTAAAAGATCTGTAGCTCTGGGCTCCGCTGCACTCCAAAGCACTGTGCCGGTCTCTGTAGTTGTAAGGAATGCAGACATGTGAACACTAGAGGGGGAGCTTAGCCGTGCCACAGGAGCCTCTGCTCCACTTCTAATGCAGCTTTGCATCCTGGACCCCCTTACAACTTAAAGCCAAAATGGTGAGACTTAGAAAAGGCCAAAGGTCAGTGGCTGAGTAAAACAGAGAGCTCATTTTATTGTCAGATCACATGATCGGTGAATCTTTTTGCCTATGCTGTATTTTTCACATCTTTAAAACCACTTATTAATATTTTATAGTTGAATTAAATGAGCTGGCAACAAATATCTCCTACATTTTATGTTAAAAATGTCAAAACAATATAATTACTAGTACAGTTAAAATGAGAGAAGCCCTGTGGTGTATAAACACACCAGCTTTGTACCATGAATGCTAGCTGTTTTACTGTTTTTACATTACATTAGGTCATTTAGCAGAGACTTTTATTCAAAGCGACTTACAAAACATCCCAACTGTTGGATCAGAACACAGAGTTGATACAGCAGCCCTGGAGAAATGACGGTTAAGGGTCTTGCTCAAGGACCCACATTGGTAGACCTAGGATTTGAACCCTCAACCTTCAGATTGCATTTTTTGCTAAGTATTAACATTTTTGACAACATACAGGCATATTGAAAAGGGCTGTCAACAGATAGAGAAAAAGTTCTGGGTCTATCCTCTGTTCTTGTGTGAGATTTTTTTGGCCGCGCTGGTAACATGGTTTAGTTCACAGACATTTAAATCACTAGAACAATGTGTCTACACTGTGATGGATGGCAAACCTGTCTTGAGTGTTTCCTCAGTACTTCAGTACTTCCCGGTACCCTAATTAAAGTAAGTTGATTAGATAGTAAATGAATAAAAGTTGTTTATATATGAAGTATAGGGTGTGGTAGCTCAGTGGTTAGGATGTTAGGCTTCCAATCTGTACATTGTGAGTTCAAATGCCAGATCCACAGATGCAACCAATGTGGGTCCTTGAGCACTTATTCCTCAGTGCTTCAGGGGTGTTATATGACCAACCTTGTTTTTAGACCCCAACAAAGGGATACTTGTAAGTCGCTTTGGATAGAAGTTTTCTGTATTGTATATGACGGTTCGCTGTTAACAAAGTGTTCTATACTAAAAGGCAGCTTACGCTGCATCCTGTCAACTGTTACCACTAAGGCATGTTGCTATGTAATATGAAATGAAGTAAAGTTCAGTGAGATATAAAGCTTTTTAAAGCCCTCTTGAGGCACTCTAATATCAGTAGTAGGCTTATTAGAAAGGCCCGTCCTTCCATCTACCTCTACCTCTCGTCTTCCCTCAATAGCGTTGCGATCATTTAAATGTCTGAGGAATAATTGAATGAATTATCATAAATTTTTTGACAAATTCATTGACTCTGGCCCAGCCAGTGAGCAAGAGGTTCCCTTTCATTTAAACAGTACAAGACATGACATTTGAAATTAGTTTATATGCGGCCAAGACCTTTTGCGATTTCAGTGGGGCTCTAAAGAACAAAAAAGAGGTAAGGGCAAAGTGGCATCCTTGTGGACAATATATCAGGGTAAGGCAAACTAAACAGGATATTTAACAGCTTCTCGCTTCTTCCAAAGTATGCTGAGTTTTTTTAGCCCTCGCTTTTTCTCTTTTCAACAAGGGTTCAAACAACAGTGCAGTGTCAAAGCATAAGGAGCGATTGTGGGGGATGAAATTCTTTGCTGTACTGACTTCTTACTCTGACCTCAGTGTTCTCCACATCAAAGTGCTTCCCTTGACCACTTTTATTGATGGCTCCCATGTCTTGGCTAAAGATATACAGTAATGGTATGCTTACAGTGTTGCTCACCATAAGATACAGATCTATGCATTTTAGTACAACTGTTGACATCTACAACCAAAGATATAACGATTTTCACAGTGATAGTTTATTCTGTGAACTTAAGTTACTAGAAAACCCTTTGTTAAACACTGCACTGCTCCCAAGGTCACGAATATGGAATCTATAAAGCATTTATAGAGAGCGACTACATGTTTTCTGCATAGTATTTAAAAAAAAAGTTTACTGTAATCAAGATACTCTTCTATTTAAAACCAGTTTTGTCAACTTTTTCAACAGGGGCGGTATTGTGGCATAGTGGTTAGCATACCTCTGCCTCTGCCTCTCAGTGCTGGGGATCGGGCTTTGAATCCCAATCTGGGTGGAGTTTGCATATTCTCCTCGTGTCCACATAGGATTTCTCCAGGCTCTCTGGTTTGCCCCTACAGCCCAATACATGCTGCTTTGTGATTCTGGTCAATTGGCTGGTCTGAATTGGCTTGCCCCTATATTACCCCTCTATAGTGTGTGTGTGTGTGTGTGTGTGTGTGTGTGTGTGTGTGTGTGTGTGTGTGTGTGTGTGTGTGTGTGTGTGTGTGTGCGTGCGTGCGTGTGTTTGTGTGTGTGTGTATTCCCAGCGATGGATTGGCACCCTGTCCTGGGTGTATCTGCCCAGCACCTGAAACTTTTAAATAATGCCAATTATGGTTATATACAGGCCATTTTGGTCATAAATTGTTAAAGTTTTTTCATTTTAATTTAATTATAATATAAGTCTCAAAAAGAATGTTAAATTATCTATTGACAATTAACAATATAAATTATTGTTATGTTAATAATACTGTTTAATTAGACAATGAGTATTTTGAAGAGATTGCAATGTGGTTATTACACAGGAATGTTCTACATCTAAAATACCACCCAGGATGGATCTGGCACAGAGGCAGATGCATCTAATGCCAATCACTAAGCCAGCATATTTAATTGTTTCCTCTGTGGGCTGGTAAAATGTGCTTTGTGCCACGGATATGCACAGAGTTTCCAACCATGGCCAGCCACCCTTTGTTGAGGAAATGGTTCACAGTATAATGCTGGGACTCAAGTTCTTGACATGAAAGTAAATGTGTAGTAAGTCACCCAAGCACACATCCTCCTGGCAGGTGAGGTCCTTCTATCACAGGTGGTGCTCACGTATACAGTAGAATGGCTAGGTTAAAATGGAATTCTCCCTGCCATCTCAGGACAGTCAATGCTAGACTCGATCAAGTTCCAGTGGTCGTTTTTCCTACTCGGTTTCCTGTTGCATGCTGTAGGAACAATAGTTTACAGTAGCTAAGGACATGACAGAGGGAATGGCATGCATTCTGAGTTATACCTTTGGTTATAGGGGTACAACACTCAAAACAAGTTATTCTTTGTGCTTTTGTACACTGCAGTTGGGACATGTGCTAAAGTATTAATGATTTGCTTTCTATTCACTTTTAATAAATGTGCAGATAAATGTACCTCATCTCATTATCTCATTAACATAACAGGGAGTATTTTCCTGTCACATTTGCTTCGTCTTGCTCTTTGGGGATTTAGGCTCATAACACTGAAATGCTGCTTTGTGACAATGTACTGTTGTAAAAGGTGCCATATAATTAAATTACTTGAACTTACTTGAACTACTTGATTATCTTCCACTTAATCCTCTGCTAGGATTACGGTGGGTTCCCAATCTCTTTCCAGGGAATAATGTTTGGGGTATGGGGCAGATACATCCAGGACAGGGTGCCAATCCATCACTGAGCACACACTCACACTCACAAAGAAACATACACATTATATAGTGGCAGTAGATGTTTTTGGACTGTGGGAGGAGAACCTGGAGAACACCGATAAGGACACGGGGAGAAAATGGAAACTCCACCCAGATTGGGATTCAAATCTGCATCTCAAGCACTTAGAGGCGGACGTGCTGACCTCTAAGCCACCATGTTGCCTATATAATAATTCATTCATTCATTCATTATCTCCCGCTTTATCCTCTATTAGGGTCGCGGTGGGGTTCCCCATGCCCATCCAGGGGAGAACGTCTCGGGCGCTGGGCAGATAGACCCAGGACAGGGCGCCAATCCATCGCTGGGCACTATATAATAATAATTTAATTAATTCATTCATTATCTTCCATTATCTCTACTAGGGTCATGGAGGGGTTCCCCATGCCCATTCAGGAGAGAACATTTCGGGCGCTGGGCAGATACACCCAGGACAGGGTGGCAATCTATCACTGGGCACACTCACTCATACAAACACAGACTATATGGTACAATTTAGAGCATTCAATTTACCTTGAATACATATTTATTTGGACTGTGGGAAGAAACTGGAGAACGCGGAGGAACCCAAAGCAGACACAGGGAGAGCATGGAAACTACACCCAGATTGGGATTCGAACCTGGAATCCCCAGCTCCAAAAGGAGGTCGTGCTGACCACTAAGCCATCATACAGCCCGCATATTAATTCATATTAAGTACAAATTGTAAATATATTGTCACAATCTGTATTTTTATCTCCATTAAGGTCATAGCTTGGCATGCTTCAGGTCAAAACTGTCATTAAAAATGATAACAGTATGTGCTTTCTAAGTTTTGCCGTAGATTCTTATTAATGAGTCCTTGCATATAACATATAGCATAACGTTTATGTTACTGAGACTTCATGTAATATATGGGTCTTTTCTTAACAGTCTGCTATAATGAGCTCTTCTTGGGTTGCCTGATTTTCCAACGAAACTTGGATCCTCAATGTTTAAATTGCCAGTTCCAGCTATTGGTCTTGAGTCTTTGATCTACACACTGGGAGCTGGGAGCATTGAAGCTTTTCTAGATACTCTGTGGATTATTGTTTGATTTGTCATGCTTGTTACCAGTTGGAGGGAATGCTGTTTAGTGTCAGTTGTTCATATAATGTTTTATGTGAAGACTGTAGCTACAAGCTATGTACACTTCTTTTCAGATCATTGCAAATTGTTTCCTAATATCTTGATTTTTGGGCTAAACAAATGAAATAAATATGATTTGGCATTATTGTTGCTCACTGTTGTTGCTCTTAAATTGCTGTAATTATAAAGAACTAACAAAGCCTTAGCCGCTTCTTGGTGGTTGTAAAGAGTATGTAAACCTCTGTTAAGTCCCAATGATGTATGACGGATATCAAATGGCATGGAAATTGGAGTTATGGTACAGATTTACATAGAGAACACACACATACGCATTAGGACTTTTATTTTTATTTTTCTTAGTTTTTAAAAGCAACTATAGAAATCTATAGTAAGAAGGCTCTGGGTTTACTTCTTAGTTATAGCAATTTGTGCTAACAACACTGGTGTGTACAGGATGAACTGCAAGGAAAATTGTGAATCGGACCTTCTCGTCCAACATCTGTGTTTGGACTCATTAATGAGCTTGATCTTCTGAATGAATACATCAACATTTACATAGACCTACTTCAAAATCAAGAAGAAAGACATCTCAGAAGCTTGCAAGATGTTATAGCTGAAAAGTATTTAACATAAATGGGCGGTTACCCATGCCCAGAGGAAAACATATTGGGTGCTGAGCAGATACACCCAGGACAGAGAGCCAATCCATAACTGGGTACACACTCACTCACTCACTCAGACAGACAGACACACACACACACACACACACACACACACACTATACAGAGTACATTTATATGGGGCAATTTAGACTGGCCAATTCACCTTGAATTCATGTTTTTGGACTGTGGGTGGAAACCTGAGAACAGGAGAAAATCCATTCAATCATACATAGGTAGAACATGGAAACTCCGCCCATGTAATATTTATGCCAGGCCTGTTGGTAGCAGTTTCAAATCTTTAAGCCAATACATCACGTAGTGCTACTAGGTGTGTAACGTAAATTTATGAATTCACATTTAACACTTGTATTGATGCAATGAAACTTATTGTTGTCAATGAACAAGAACTGTTTGACTGACCTGAGTATTATGTTTGAAAACTTGCAATATAGTATTAAATTTTATTTTACATTACTATTATGATCTTTATTCATTCATTCATTCATTCATTCATCATCTTCCACTTAATCCTCTACTAGGGTCATGGGGGTATTTCACATGCCCATCCATGGGAGAACGTTTCGGGCACTGAGCAGATACACCCAGTACAGGGCGCCAATCTATCACTGGGCTCCCTCACACAGACATACACACCAACACACTCTATAAAGGGCAATTCAGAGCATTAAATTTACCTTAAATCCATGTTTTTTAGACTGTGGGATAAATCCAGGTAAGCCAGCGGAAACCCACAGGGAGAACATGGATATTCCACCCAGAATAGATTGAATTTCGATCTCCAGCGCTAATAGGTGAACGTGCTGAACACTAACCCTATTATTATTATCTGTATATTTAAATTGAATGGCTGTGTTTGTGTGTGTTTCCTATACAAATCAACACCATTGCTTTGTTTACCATGGCATTTGACATAATTATTCTTTAGGGCCCTGAGTTTTATATATTCTTTACCACCAAGAAGCGACTCAAGGCGCCTTATTTTAGCAAGTTGTATACTGCGTGGGGTCAGCTTTAGGGTGAGTCAGTTTGTCTTTGCTATCAAGTATTAATGTGTTTGTCATCGTGTTTAATAAACCGATCAGATTATAACTTGCTATTTCTTTTTAGAACCTGGTGTGGTCTGATTGGCGGATTACTATTTTAATGGTGCAATGTGTCCAATTACGCGTACAACCTTTGCAGGAAACATAATTACATGTGCGAACTATGTTACTAATTTTTCAAGTTTTTAATACTATCATACAAAATACATGTAGCTCTTTTAAATGGAAACAACTGATTAATTACAACCCTTTAATAAATACTCTACTACATCTCGTCCAAGAAGCGTAAACATTTTCCTCTTTAAATATTTAATGTTATTTAATTTACCAATCTGGTATCATTCGCTGGCTTATCCAATCAAGAGTGTCATATTTTTAGCGTTATTCACTGAACATTAGATTGCTCTTCAGGAAAAGTCAGTCACACGGGGCTCAGTCAGAGGACGCATGTTAGATGTTTCCTTTCTCTTACCCTGCCGAGCACATAATCGCGTTTGCCTGGTTCGTGTTCCAAAAATAAGTCCTCTCTTAATTAATAAACAAATTACAAATAATATGAAGAAAATCATCAGCATAGAAGTTCATCAATTACTAGGATTAGCTAGACAAGAAGCATGTAATCTACAGAGAGGCATTTAAATAGGGCGGCGATTATTCCACCTCTCTCATAAGCTTTTATTGTGATGAAATTTTCAGCAATAAAGCCTGATGCCTGCTCCCTTGACAAATCCTTTCGCTCCCGCAGAAAATCGCGAGGTGAAGCGTTGCCATTACGTCTCTAATGGGCAAATCTGTTCGTCGAATGTGCCGCCCTGTGTGTTTGCTCTCTGACATATTCAGGAACAACTCCTAAACAGGAAGTTGAGGCGGAGATGGACGAATTGATAACTGAGTTATGGGTGCATTCATCAAAGGTGGCTTCCTAATTGAGCAGCAGCTAATAATGAATCCTGGCAAAGATTACTTTTACTGACAGCTCCAGAGATCGAGTGTGTATGTGTGTATATATATATATATATATATATATATATATATATATATATATATATATATATATATATATATAGTATATATATATATATATATATATATATATATATATAGTTAAGGAGCAGCACGGTGGCTTAGTGGTTTGCCTCAGAGTTCGAATCCCAATCTGGGTGGAGTTTCCATGTTCTCTTCTTGTCCGTGTGGGTTTCCTCCAGGTTCTCCGGTTTCTGGTTCTCTGGTGTATAAATAGAATTAATTAAATAAATTAATTAAATTAAATAAAAAATCCACGTGGATTTCTCCGGTTTCCTCCCACCATACAAATACATGGATTCAGGGTAAATTAAATGCTCTAAATTGCCCAATAAAGTGTGTGTCTGAGTGAGTGAGTGTGTGCCCAGCAATGGATTGGCACACTGTCTTGGGTGGGCAGGAACCCTCTCATGACCCTATTAGCGGATTAAGCGTAAGATAATAAATGAATGAATGAACAATTATAGTACAAAAATAAGTACATTTACTCTATGATTATTAAGATGGTATAGTGTACAAAAAATATTACTGATAATAATAAATTGATAATGTGTGGATGTTCATTCATTCATTAGCTACCTGGAATCCCCAGCACTGAGAGGTGAACTTGCTAACCACTAAGCCACCGTGCCACCCTGCTCTCAGTGATGAGTATCCAAAATTCCCAGGAATCCCACTCTAAGTGTAGTTTCCATGTTCTTGTGTCTGCATGGCTTTGCTCTGGATTTTTTGCTTTCCACCTACAATCCAAAGACATGGATTTAAGGTGAATTGTCTGCTCTAAACTGCCCCTCTACAGTGTTTGTGTAAGTAAGTGTGTGTCCAGTGATAAATTGGCATTCTTTTCTGGGTTTATCTGCCCTGCGCCCAAAACATTCTCCCCTGGATGGGGATGGGGAAAGCCCCCCCCCCCCCCCCCCCCCCCCCCCCCCCCCCAACACACACACACACACACACACACACACAACTCTTGTAGTGGATTAAGCGGAAGACAATAAGATGAGATGAGGAATCACATTAGACATTAGGAACTTCTCTGTGCCCATACAAACTAATACATTTAAAGGTGAAACCATGTTAGTGTTCAGTAGGTGATGGTACATGTAATTAAGGTTAAGATAAGTCCGTGAAGTAAATGTAAAGTCCTCACGATGCATGAAAACAAATGTGCGCGGGTGTAGGTGTGAAACTATTCATAGAGACATTGTTGAAATGACAGTTTTAGCTCACAGCAGCTGCAGTATGGCACTTTCATGTTCTTTCTCCCCCCCCTTGTACTGACGTAGCATTGACTGAAGCCAGCATTGTACCATCTGGCACTTGCGATCCTGCTTTCCTATCTTACCTTCAGTTTTACCGCTTCTAATCTGCTAATAGAACTTTTGGATTATGAGTGCGCAGTGTATAAGGAGCAGATCCTTCCTCGTCAGCCTTCATGTTGAAATTGGCAGGGTTCTTTAGTGTATGGAATAGTTGTGTGAATGGCAGTTAAAAGTAAAAGTGCAGAACATGAAAAACATACGTACAGGATGGGAACCACTGTGCCTTTGATATGCTTATTTCAAGGTAGTTTCCTAATGTAATATTTTTCCTTTCAAATTCTACATGACGCAGGCTGCCAGAGGTTTTTATCAGCGATCTGAGCATTCGTGGCTATTTAAACATGGCTGCTCTTGTAGTTTTATCTAATGAAGCTTTGATATGGGCTTTTATTTTTCCTCAAGAAGTTTTGGTAGATAAGCTATATGTTGAGATTTCACATATTTTAATAATAGTCCTTTAAAGAATTACTATCCTCTTTTTTGCCTGGGCTTGTGATAACTTTTCCTGCAAACATTATTTTACATGTGATAGGTCCCTGCTTGGTGTTTTTTTTTTTTGTTTGTTTTGGAAAAATTAATTTTAAATAACTAACTTTACTGTAAAAAACATAACACGACTACACAACACAACTTCCGCATCACCTAAATATAAGTTTCTCCTGACACAAAAGCGCTAATCACTCTTGGACACTTTAACAGGGAGGGGGTGGAATGAATGAGGACTGGAGACAGGTGTTCAAACCAACGAACAGGTTTCATTCAGTGACCTTACATTACTACATTAAAGAATACTGTATTTTACAGTCAACTCCTTGGTAGCTGTGTCCTTGGTAGCCCTGGTAGCTGAGTCCTCCGTCATACTCACTCATGCTCAATGGAATCTCTCTCCCCGTTGCATATGATATCACAGCTTATAAAGGTGCACACATCATCATGCCGATCAGCATCAGGTGTGCTATTCAACAGCAGGATGACTTTCAGCATGACGGCTCCACCTCTCCTACCCCCAGAGTCACCAGCACAGCCACCAATCACTAGTGGTAAGACTGGTAAGACTTCTTAGGCCGATTCTTGGTGGTTGTATAGAGTACATAAAATGTGTGTTATAGTATGTGTGAGCATACTTGGTTAATAAAGTCTTATTCTGATAAAAGCGTGTACTAAATGTAAATGTAACATATATTATAAGTGCTAATTAACTTATTGTTAAGACTTACATTATAAAGCTTTATAATGCTTGTGTTAAATTATTGCTCATTTTGAAAATGACTTATTAGTGTTTGTGAAAGCTCTCTTTACAGGCATAAGGTGGGCATATATATATATATATATATATATATATATATATATATATATATATATATATATATATATATATATATATATATACACACACACACAGTATATATACATAGGGTGGCACAGTGGCTTAGTGGTTAGCACGTTTGCCTCTCAGCACTAGGGATTCCCGGTTCGAATCCCATTCTGGGTGGAGTTTCCATGTTCTCCCCATGTCCGCATGGGTTTCCTCCGGGTTCTCCGGTTTCCATCCACAGTCCAAAAACATGGATCAAGTCAATTGAGTTCTCCAAATTACCCCATGTGGAATGTGTTTGTGCGCGTGAGTGTGTGCCCAGTGATGGATTGGCGCCCTGTCCTGGGTGTATCTGCCCAGCACCCGAAACGTTCTCCCCTGGATGGGCAGGGGGTAGCACGGTGGCTTATATATATATGTATATATATATATATATATATATATATATATATATATATATATATATATATATATATATATATATATGGGGCAGCACGGTGGCTTAGTGGTGATCACCGTTCAATTTATATATATATATATATATATATATATATATATATATATATATATATATATATATATATATATATATATATATATATATATATATATATATATATATATATATATATTCATTCATTCATTCATTCATTATCTCCTGCTTTATCCTCTATTAGGGTCGCGGTGGGGGGGGGGGGGGGGGGGGGGGGTAATTATAATGCATTATGACATTCTCTGTTTTAAAGCCATATATCATATTATAATATACTGTATATTATAACATGTATTGATATAATTGTGACTTGTGACTATGAACATCTATATACATTAACAAATGCTTGAGACAATTAATAATTGTGACTTATTCATGTTAATAAGCGTTATGAATGCTTTACAAACCTTTATGATTGTATTTATAATGCATTATGGATAACGGATTCATAGAAATAGAAATCCCTTACCTTGTTTTTTTGACCTATTCAAAAAATACCTTCTTTTTTCTAATTTACCTTTCACTATTTTGGACTCACCTTAAAACTGCATAAAGAATGACAGTTTGCCCTCACCCTTGATCCTCCTTGCTCTTTGTATGATCTCTAATAAAGGCGTTTGCTGTCACTGACATATCACTACATCTTGAAGAGTCATCACCGGTGGTTCTTGCCCAGCAGTATTTTATAGTGAGTACTGTAATTTCAAGTAACAGCAACCTCCAGGATTAATAGGTTCCAATCCCTAAAACACTTTATCCGCTCCGATGCAGCTGTCCTGGAATTAATATTCAGGGGTTGAGAGTCTTGCACCTAGCGTGTAATGAGCAGACTAGTTTGTTAGCATGGGTTCAGTGACTGCCCACGTTAAGCCATTGTGCATGGATAATTTACGATTCCCATCATCTTTCTCTCTGCCGGGATTAATTTTAAATTATTTATGCTTTCTATATGAGCAGAGGGGAAGTATTTAAGTGCATGTTGGCTGCTCACTCATAGTTAGGCTAGTGAATATCAGTCCTTGCTAAAGATCATGTTTATCTCCAATTATTAAGATACAGTCATTTATTTCCTCCACCCCAGGGAGTGGACTACAAAAAAAGCAAAATGAATGTTTTATTTAAATCAGTTTTGATTGTCTTTGCTGTCTAATTAATTATTACTGTTTTCCTGTCGATTCATTTTTTGCACTCTCTGTACCTAAACAGTGCACACCCTGCTATATCTGTGTGTGTGTGTGTGTGTGTGTGTGATATATATGTATGTGTGTGTGTGTGTGTGTGTATACATATATATATATATATATATATATATATATATATATATATATATATATATATATATATATATATATATATATATATGTGTGTGTGTGTGTGTGTGTGTGTGTGTGTGTGTTTTGTGTTTGTAATTTAATCATGTTTTTGTTATTACAAAAATGAAAACGGATGGATGTCCTGAACTCAAATGAAAGGTTCCAAAGGTTAATAGAGGCTTATATTTTGCGCAATTTAAACAGTTAGTCATTTCTAATATCATTAGGTAAATTAACTATGAGGTGATTTATTCACTTATTTTTTTAATAAATCATTAAAACACAACCTGAATCTTAAGTAAGTAAGTGGGAGATGAATTGCTAAGCCAACGCTGCCCTCCTAAAGTAGAGCAAAGACAAATCATGTAATAACCTAGTGCTGTGTTTTGCATAACATTAATTAGAAGTGTTTTAATTTGCCCAAGAACGTGCGCCGATGTATTTGAAGGTGTCAGTTATTTAAGGAGCTGTAATGACTAATGGAAGAGAGATGCTTTCACATTGATGAGACTCTTTCAGCCCATACTAATGTTATGTGTACACGTCATACCAGACATAGGATCCTATGCGGAAGTTTTGGCAGTCTTGGTCAAATGTCACATGCTGTTTGTTAACAAATTGAGAGTAAACGAGGCTCTGCATTTATTCAAGCAAACAACAGCAGTGTTTTTGGAAAATCCTAATCAAATAATTAGATTTTCAAAACCCTATCATTTGCACATGCACTACTTATTTATCTCATCTCATCTTATTACCTTCTGCTTAATCCTCTATTAGGGTCATGGTGGAACCATACCCATCCAGGGGAGAACATTTTAGAAGCTGGGCAGATACACCCAGGACATTGTGCCAATCCATCGCTAGGCATACACACACACACACACACACACACACACACACACCATATAGGGGCAATTGAAAGCCAATTCACATATAAGCCATGTTTTTGGACCCACGCTCACATGGGGAGAACATGGAAACATAGATCTGGATTCAAATCTGGATCCGCAGTGCTGAGAAGTGGATATGGTAACCAGTACACCACCATGCCATCCAACTTATTCATTTAACCATTTATTCATTGAGGTTTTACAATCTTGATTAGTAAACATTGTATCAAGTTTAGATGATAAACTATGAATCTAAAGGAATATAGTTTTTGAGATTTATAAATCTCAAATAGATATTTAAATAGATATTTAGCAAAACTGAGCTTTTTAAAGATACCATTTGAAAAATAAAAAAAGAAAAATGAAAGAAAGCACTGATTTTAAAGCAGATATCAAAATGTTAGTTTGTGTGCTGTAAGTTGAGGTTTAAAAAACAGCCTTGCGACCTGAAGGTCCACGGTTTGATTCCCGGTCCCATCAGGTACTATGCCTGAAGGCCATCTAACTCCAATATACACACACTGAGTGAAGTTTGTGCTCACTTCACTTAGTGTGTGTGTTTTACTGCATGGATTAATGTGTAAAAAAACAAAATTAATGTGGAGAATTTTTTTAACTTTATCTAAAATTCATGGAAATGAAGCATTACCTGATTCCTTGTTTTATATAATATGTAGTGTTCTGTGGATTTTACAGAATATCTGGACAAACCAGATGATTTTTAACCAAACAACCAAATCTGAGCAAATCAGAAAAGCAAATTTATGTCTTAACGACAAAAGCTAAAGCTTTTGAAATGGATGTCACAGACCCCTACACTAAATATCTCAAAGCATTTGTGGCTAGAAGACTACCCAAGAATATCATGAAATAACAGGCTTTTTACAGCTCAGAGTGAAATTAAATTTCTAATATAAGAGCTGAAAGACTTCTAGCTGCATACAAACCACATTTGCCAGCTGTGATTTCTGCCAAAGGGGCTGTTACAAAGTACAAACTCAATGAGGTGTTTAAACTTTTGCACAGGCCACACTGACGATTTCGATTTTTAATGGTGTGAAATTTACTCTGTGTTGTGATTTTCAATCTATTTTCTGTCATAAGTATGACTGGGTTAAGAGTACCTCATTTGAAAAGACCAAACTGGGACGTCGTGTTAATACATAAGGCTGTGGCCATGGTGACCGTAAATCCCCTCGCTGTTTTAAAAACCCTTAACCTTTCTTTTGGCTAGTGCTAACACAGTGTTATACATTTTGCCAATTTACTTGTTTGCCTTTTGCAGTGTGCTAGCACAATCCGTACAGGCATCACAGCCATGCAGTTCTTGCATAAACACGCTACCCGCTGGAGCTTGCTAATACGCGAAAGCACACATTTCACCTCGCCTGAAATGGTGCAGCAGTGCTTTGTGATTGTTTTGGCAGCCAAGCTGAATTAGCCATTACATCAATGTGACTTTTGTACATAAAAGAGCCCTTTTCCCCCTGCCCAACAATGTCTAATAAATCTGAACGGGGGGAATATTGATGCCGGGTGCTGACGGTGACACAAAAGAGGGGGGAATGTGGTTGGAGACTGCGCTGGGTCATGAACAGTATTTTAAGTCTGTAGTTTAACCCTGCAGCCTGTCAGTGCTGACCTTTCGCCAACCCCAGTGAGTGGCTCATTTTGTCTTTCCCTCGCCCTGTAAAGACAGAAGGGGAGAGGAAAGGATGTACGAGACTTGTCAGACACAGACGTTTACATGAAAAAGAGTTAGTAGTTGAAAGCTGGCGCTGTTGTGCAATCATCTCATACATTTCATTTTTTGTTGTGGTTCTTTTTTCTCCCCGTTTTTCCCCCCATTTATGTTCCTCCTCACTCCCTCTTTGTTTTCTTTTATTGCTGGATGGCAAATTGATGTGAGGAGGCGACTCCCACATGAGGACAGGGACATTATTGACCTGTCTAGAAGCTTGGCTGACCTCTAGGTGACCCTACATTCACCTGCAGTTGACCTTGAAGGGAGCATCTTTTGTCTCTTGTGCACGCACACACACACACACACACACACACACACACACATGCACTCACATCTATACACAAAAATAGTAGTACCATTACTTCTTTTTTGCTCCATCTCAATTATTAGCCGTCACACATAAATGCGGTCGAAATAAACAGTGTGGTGATCGGGGGCTGGAGGCGGCGTGTGTGTAACTTTGATTTGTGCATGCTGCATATTAATTTTTCTATTATCCAGTGTACAGTTTTATTTTTTACCATTAACAATGTCAGCTAAATTATTATTAATGAAAAAAAAAGTGTGTGTGTGAGTGTGTATTCAAATAGTGCAAAGGTGGGGGGGGGGGGGGGGGGGGGGGGGGGGGGGGGGGGGGGGGGTGGGGGGGGGGGGGGGGGGGGGGGTGGAAGATTTAAACCTGTTTGAAAGCTTTCTGTAATTAGACATGAATTATCCATGAAGGTTTGGACACAGCCACTAACTCTTGGCCAGGTTTGGCTGTGCCAGATGACTGACACATTCTGCTTCTCCTCAGTTATATGTTTGTTGATTTTATCAGACGTACTCTACATACAGTACATAATTTAGATTTTTGGTTTATGTGTATTTACTTGACTAACATCATGTTAGTATTAATTATTAAAATTTCCTACTGTAACCCAAAGTATTTAATACGTCCAACACATTATGACTAATACAGTGGATAGTATAAGTTGTCTAAAAAGAATACTTAGACGTGTACTTAGAACAGTGTATGCATATCACATTCATATTTAATAATGTATATTTCATTCATAATGATACTCGGGTCTTTATTATATGTTAGGATTTATGAATCAGTGATTAGCAGTACTGGTGGATAACAGTAGTGTCTAAGGCAGGCCCTGGGTTTGAACCCTGGCCCGGGGTATCAACCCCTCCCAATGAATCCCTCCCAGGATGGTTACCAAAAGGTTCCGTCATGATGAAAAAAATGGCTCAATAATACAATTGTGGCTGATTCTTACAATTGGCCTTGACCTCCATAAATTTGTGAGATGCACAAATAATGATGTTTATTATTGAAAACGCTGAGCAGTTTAGTGAGATATTGGATAAATATGTCTCTACTATTAATTAAGTTGCCATTATTAATAATTATATAATATATAATAGTTAAATATTGACTATATTATATGTATTCATAATAACCTATAGTCAGTCTGTATCTCTCTGGACACAGGATAAAAATATAAACTTAAAAAAAGTCTTGCAAAAGTTTAGACACTAATGCATTTATTATTCATCTATTATAAACTATTTTAAAAATTTTTAATATAATAAATTATAGATTATGTATTTATATATTTTCTTCAAAATCCATACCAATTCCTTTGCTTTTTAAATGTATTATATAATTTTGTATATAATATTTTATACAGAAATAAAAAAACATATATTAATAAATGTACTTAATAGCAACATTGTATTTGTTTCTATTTATTTTTATTTATTTTTGCAAAGTATACACTAAAATTTTACTTGTTTTCTCCAAAATGTTGCATAGAGTAAATACACAGTAACTATGCAAATATTTTCTTCCTGTAGATGTGACAACTTAAACACTTAAAATTACCCCCCCCACACACACAATATTCAAAATTTAGTCAAACTGTTTTGTGTTCAGATTGAAGCAGCAACAGGTGAGGCAAATAAAGATAACTTATAAAACATATAACAGGAATTACAGGACAGGGACATGCAACCTTGATGTGTGTGCCTGTGCATGTGTGTGTGTGAGTGTGAGTGTGTGTGTGTGTGTGTGTGTGTGTGTGTGTGTGTGTGTGTGTGTGTGTGTGTGTGTGTGTGTGTGTGTGTGTGTGTGTGTGTCTACATATCACATATATACAACATTGTGTGAACCATAACCTGTTTACACACTTACATTGGAGTGACCTCATGTACTTAAATTTAAGTTATTTAGTTTTAGAAATGTTAAGGTTAGGGTAAATATTAGGGTTGTAATATTTAGGTTTAAGATTTAAGGTTTGGGTTTTAAGGTTTTAAGTCTTTATGAAACATCAAAATATTTAAAGTTCCCACACTAACTTTAATAACATTAATTTAAAAATGGCAAGGCAAATATTATCCAATTCCAATGCAAAAATAATATAAATGAATAAATAAATAAATAAATAAATAAAAAGAAAGAGACAAGAGAAACCAAGTGCACAAAAGGATAATCTTTTTTTATATAATCAATCAAACAAAGGTAGGATAATTTGCTAACATTTATTAATTAATATGATAAAATAGTTTTTGTTAATTAAAAAGAAAGTAGTAAGTTACGGTCAATTTTGGACAAATTTATTTATTTGTTTATGTTTATTTATGTACGTAGGTACAAATACAGTATTGTTGCAATACTTAATCACCTGTAAAAGACCTGCTTAAAAAACCTGAATGTACTTGAGCAGTAGAATTAGCAGCAATATGTAGTTAATGTATTAAGATTGTACTTATGTCCCTTTAACAACCCTCATAGCAAGAAGGACCTGAATTTAAGTCGCAATAGTGCAGTGCTCATTGGATGCAGTTTTCCATGTTCTCCTGTTGTCTGTGTATGCAATGATTCTCTCCAAAATTCCAAAAACATGCTGAACTAGATCCCATATTGCCTTTAGCTGTGAATTTGTTTGCCCTTGTGTCTGCCCTATTAACTGGCAACCAGTTTTGGGAGATTACCTGTCCAGTAAGAATAAGCTTTAAAAGGTTAATTAATTATAGTATATCATTAAATAACACATAAAGTTATTCATCATGTATTGTTTTCAAATACTTGTTTAACTACACAAGATATTTTCCAGCTTACAGCAGGCATTTTAAGGTCTCACAAATGCTAAGGGCATTTCGAATGCATTATGACTATCATTCATTTCACATGAAATTGAAGTTACCAGAAACAGGGCCTTTTTTTCTTTTTAATGCGGCACATTTTGGGGGGTGCATTCTACAGCTGGAAAAAAGTAAGCCTGCCTTTAGGACCCACATCAAACTGATCTGTTACAAGTAACGATTCATTATCACCTCACAAACAAGCAGAAGGTGCCACAAACACGGTGCCTATTTTTTCCGGCTCAGCTAATAGAATTGAATTTCACACAGCGCAACTTAAATTAGACATTGCACAGCAGCCGTGAATGGCAGAAATAATCGGCATGGGTGACTAATTTGGCAGCGCGTTCACTAAGTATACAAATCCCTCTTTCTTCCACCACTCGCCCGAGGTGTGCACAGCACAGAGCACGATCGGAGAGACAAAGACATGGAGTTCATAGAAATTAACATAGCAAATGACCGGGAGAAGAGGGCCCAATAAATAATCTGATCTTATCACCTCGAAATATGCGAGGCGTGGAACGAAAGCTTCCAATGAAAATATTCTCATTAATCTCACGTACCCTCGGATAAACTTCTTCACAGGAAACCATTTCTCTGCAGACTCCATGGGGGTCGAGGGAAGGTCACGTCTTTTTGTAGCTGATTTATTTTTTATGGCGAAAGATTAGTGAAACTTGACCTTAGACTTAATGAACTCATTTAGCTGGCTTTTCACTTTTCGTTCATTTTCTGTTTCGTCGGGTTTGTTCGGCATTTAACAAGAACTGGATACAAGTGAACGAGCCGAAATTAATTTAGTACACCTATTTATTTTGCTGACCTCATTTTTTGGCTTATTTTTATTTGGCAGTGTGCGATGAGGATGAGTAGGTTTCATTGGTCATGCAGTTGGATTGAGCTGAGGCAATGCTTTAGAAGCCGCATACTGTTTTATCCCAGTGACCACATGTGGTCTGGTGTAAATCGAATACAGGCTTTTTCATGAATAAAGATCCAGCTTTCAAGGTTATGCAGCACCTGGAGTGGAATAATTACTTTCATGAAAAGGCCTCTTTCCAGTAGCATCTGCTACCTTGACCATTTTACACCTCCTAAACTGACATATGGCAGGAACTCACACTTTAAATGCAGGTATACCGGAGGAAACAGGACCTATTTTCGATTTGGGGCTGTAGTTTCCGGTACAAACTTTTCACTTGAAGATTAGGTCAGTACATTTTCCCAGGCAGTTTAGTCAATTGGTTAAATGTAACTTTCAAATGACAACATTCATCTTCAACTTTTCCCTAGCCTAATATTTGTGGGATGTATTCCTTCAGGCCCAGACCTGGGCATTTTATGGCTATGAGGCCACATCCAGCATGTTGGCTGTGACTGTCATGTGAAAATCAGAATCAGAATCACTTTATACAAGGACTTTGTCTAGGTGAGTGCACGCAAGTATGACATGTGACATACTAAAATTAACAAGACAGTATTAACAAGAGTGTAGTTTGTGATATTATGTACATTATTATATGTACATAATATCATTATATATAAACAGATATTTAAACAATAGTATAGTATGTTGTAGGTTGTAAATTGAGGTTAAGGGAAAGTTAGTACTAACTAACATAACATAACATAAGATAATCATTTATAGGTCCCACAATGGAGAAATTCACATCCCTCAGCAGCAAAAGTGACAGTAATTAGAAAAGTTCAAGATACATCTAATGTATCTATTACGAGAAGTACTTTAAAACCCCATGAGAGGTGCGTCACGATGCTCCATGCTATCTTACACCTCACCAACAATATATTTTTACACCTTCTACCTTCTTTGTTTATATAGAGAGGCACGGTGGCTTAGTGGTTAGCACATTCGCCGTTCAGCGCTTGGTATCCAGGTTTGAATCCCAATCTGGGTGGAGTTTTCATATTGTCCCTGTGTCCATATGGGTTTCCTCAGGGTTCTCTGGTTTTCTCCCACGGTCTAAAAACATAGATTAAAGGTAAATTTAATGCTATAAATTGCCCTATATGGAATGTGCTGGTGTGTGTGTCTGTGAGTGAGCGATAGATTTTGATAGCAAAGACACACTGTCACTTTCTAAATCGAGCTATCACTAAAATAGGGTCCCAATTCTCTTTCGAAATCAAAACAATGTAGTTGTATCTAGTAAATGTCTCTGGTCATCATCCCTCATTTTCGTCTGGCGCACATGTCTCATGATTTAACAGCACTTGTTCATAACTTTTCCATTTGTGAGATGTAGGCCACACTGACTTTAGTCAGTTCATTTGTGTACAGAATCTCGATAGGGGCTATTTAGGATAGCCAATTCACCTTAAATCTATTTTTTTGCACAGTGTGAGGAAACCAGAGAACCCTGAGATAATCCATGTGGACGTGGAGAACATGGCACTCCACCCAGATTGGGATTCGAACATGGCTCCACAGCTTTGATAGGTGGACGTGCTAATCATTACACCACTTTAAAATTTAATAATAAAATAAAATAAATAAAATACACCATTTTTAAATAATTTATTTTTAAAATAATAATAATTAATAATTAAATAATAATTTAAATAAATTATTCTCATTCTCTCTGCAATGATTTCCACTCACATGGATTCTTTTTTTTGTTCAAATCACATACTTTAGCCACATGTTACTTTCTTTGTTGTCTCTTTGTTGATTCATGTCAGATTCTTTGTTCTATGATGGTATATTACATTTTATTGTTTGGATTTCAACTTATATCTAATATCAGGTTTCAGTATTAAATAAATATAAAGAAATATCTCCAGAAAGTACATAATACTTGCCTAAGACTACATAATAAGAAAGTGTATAATGCTCTGTACAGTTTTTGGAAATAGGGCACAATTCAGTTTTAATGTCATATTAATCAGCATCTCAAATATGAAGAGCACCATCAGATTTCAAATTTGGAACACGGAGGGCAGACGCCTTGAAATATGAGAAAGCTTGTTGCAAAAGTGTCATCCCACATGACTTCCAGGTCTGATATTATACAGGAAAAGCGGGGCCACTTTCAGTGCCAGCGATATTTATGGTGTTTTTTATCGTTAACCTCTAATTTGTGGCATCTTTGTGCCTGCTAAAAGACTGCAAAACAGATAGGGGTGGGACGTTTGTCCTCATCGAGAGGGTCATTTTGGCTACTCTGTTCTTGCCAGATGAATGTATGTGTCATTTGTCAGCATACCATGTTCAGATTTTCAAACCAGCCTATAACCACGAAGGCCAGAGAATAAATCTTGATCATTCTGAATACAAAGTGGCTCTTTTCGCTCTTGAATTACAGTGAAACTGTAATGATTTGTGTGCCCTACTTTGTTCCCCATACACTAGGAGAAAAGACTTTGTTATGCAGACCTGTCCATTCTACCTCAGCCACAACCTTGAGTCTTTGAGAATGAGATGCTCCTAACCAACATGTCACTGATTATATATTGATACACACAACAATAATTCTAGGTTCATAGCTTTTTTGAGTTCAACAGGTTGTATTGCTATACACTGTTTTGTACCGAAACAGAGACATAAACTGCATGCAGACACCTAACCGTCACACCTATACAAGCTTATTGGACATACCATTCCACATTTATTATGGACTGACCTCTTTTTTTGCAGCACCAGCAACCTTCACTATTTTACCTTTACCTTTGACTGTGAATATATTTAGTCAAACTCCATCAAAAAACAGTTTGTGAGGTCATGCAATAATACTGTGCATCATACTGTGAGCATACATATCAATATATATCATCAAGAACTGTGTCCCAGTTGACATTCCAGTTTATACCTAACAGTGACTGGTTGTCAGGACCCTGAAGGCCGTCTATTGTAGGCCTCAAAAATATCTGCTTCTAGATATGTATATTCTCATTAAAGCATTTAACCAATCACATTTCAGTGTCATTTGTTGCCAGAGTCAAATAATCTGCCGAAGGCCTTTATTATCAGTTTTGCAGTCAATCAACCTGTTGCTTCAACCATTCAGATTTTAAGGCCCTCCATCCAACTTACATTACATTGATGTATTTACACCCTTTGATTGGATAGTCAGAGAGTACATTTTCAGGGAATTAAAACTTATACCATAACTACATCTCGACTTTTAGAAATAAGCTTCGATGGCAATAGAAAAGGACTTCTTAATGGAATTTGAACTGTTTAAGGGGGGAAAATGTTGGATTTTAAACAAATAATGATTTAATTACAATTGTTGGTGAGTGTCATTTTCTTAAATGATATTCTGATTCCTAATGATGTTAAATGAGGTCAGGATCCTGTGTAGTTAATATGTATACACACAAGACCTGTCTTTGGAAGCTTTGTTTGATGAACATGGCAGAAATAACTTTTGTAACAGTAATATACAATTGCAGCCATTTACAATTGCTTTTAATTTAAAACTGCATAATTGCCTTAATTTTTTTCATATTTTTTAGAATGAAGAAAAAGAAAGAAAATTTTCAGAAAGGCTTGATTAAAATAATAGATTTTACCAACTGTTCCTTAGTTTTGATGCTTGTCATGTGAAATGTATAACTGTGTAAGAAAACTATTAAATTAATATTTCCATACATATATGAAAACACAGAAACATTCCACATGTTACAATCTTGAGAGCTACATTTTTTCTAGATAAATTATGGCAAGGAAGTATTCTGATTTTAACGCCCCTCTACCTCCCACTGAACCCTTGTATTACCGTTACTTAAATAATTCACAGACCAACACACAGTTCCTGTGCTTGATTTTCTCTCATATATTATGTTAACTGCCTGTTCTGGCTTTGTACTTTAAAATCGTCTGGCATAGTTATAGTAAACTGATTTCCTCAAAACTTAAGAATTACTTATGCATCATTTAGAAAATTTATTTGTGACTTAAAAGCCCTTTTAGCTCGCCATAAAGCGAGCAATTCATCAGGAACAAGGCATGAGTATGAGTGTTGATGGTCACGTTGCAGCTGCTTAGCCGTTATTCCTTTTGTAAGGGTTTAGAAACAGAATTTTAAAAGTTCTGTTTGTTAAAAACTAGTTTGCAGATGTTAGACTTATGTTTTAGGTTTTCTTTTTTTAGCAGATAGAACAGCAAAAATGGATCCTGCCAAAAATATCCAGTTTTAAAAGGAAAGCCTCTGCCAGACTGATGAACATGGTAGGTTGATGGATTTTTCAACATGACACTTTAACTAAAGCAACAAAAGCAATGACAACCAAAGCATAAATTACAGCAAAATTATGAAATTTAATAAAATCAAAACTTTTTTATTGAAATAAAAGGAAAACTGGAGAATGAATTGGGAAAATAATAATAATAATAATAATTATTATTATAATTATAAATAATTTTATTATTATTATTATTATTATTATTATTATTATTATTATTATAAACTTATAGAGTCTTATTTAAATAAAAAAAAATATTTTAATTAATGATATCCAAATTAATGCTTAATTTTTTTCAAAAACTTAAAAAAAAAACCTCAATTATCAAGAATACTTTTGCTGTCTGTGTGGGTTTTCTATAGGTTCTCTATAGGTTGTCTTTCTCTAACAATCCAAAAACATGGATTGAAGGTGAATTACCTGCTCTTAATTGCCCATATCTGAATTGCCTCTATATACTGTGTGTGTGTGTGTGTGTGTCTTGCCAAGCATCCATAATATTTTCCCTGCGACCCTAATATTGGATTAAGGGGAACCTTGGGGACCTTACATGGCTTCCATTTAATGTTTTGTAAATTTGACCAAACCTTAACCATAAACACTACACTAACCTTAAATCTATGATTATGATCCACCTTGCAGTCCCCACAATTAAATAAGATCCTGTGTAAACAGGTTTTGGTTCCTACAATGTTATATATACTTGCACACACACACACACACACACACACACACACACACACACACACACACACACACACACACACACACACACACACACACTTAATACTTAATTCACATGTTTAATTATTAACCTTATATTTATCATTTGCTATTAAAATAATTAATATTATTTCAATATCATCTTCCATGTAAACATTATTTTCTCCTAATGTGCCTACATTGCTATCAGGAAAATAACTTTATCTTTGTATTTCTGCTCTGTGTTCACAGAAACATTCTTTATATTGATAATTTGTCATTGCCTTATTGATTATGTGTTGAAGAAAAATGTTCAAATGATCTTTTAATTAAACAGTGTAGTGTAAAAAGTAATTACTGATATTCTAGAGAAAATCCATTTCTAATTAATGACAGAAAGGAAAATAAATAAAGGATGTGTTATACCTGCATTGGATAGTACTAGTCTATTCTCTCAGTGATATCTGCTGATGTTATAAATGAGACCTGCATATCTAAAGACAAGTCTATTATTCTATTATGTGTCTGCTATTCATTAATGTCAGTGGCATTGAGGCGCACCTGTAAACAAATCATTAACTGAATTTCTCATTTGTCATTGCTTAAACAGAATTTGATTATCTTATTTATTTTAAATAAACTTGGATAAAAGACATCACAGTTTAATAGAATAATCCCATTCTGAGCTATGGGCTACAGTCAAATGCAAAAGTTTCTGCACTTATTCTATGTGAATGTAACACATAAATATATTCTTTATAGAAAATCAAACATCTGCCCAGTTGTTGAATTTACAGAATTTGCCATTATGGGAAAAACGAAATGTTGAGTACTTTAAAATGTGCAAGTGAAGTGTCATATTTCAATATTCTCTCTCTCTCTCTCTCTCTCTCTCTCTCGTCTCTCTCTCTCTCTCTCTCTCTCTCTCTCTCTCTCTCTCTCTCTCTATCTATATATATATATATATATATATATATATATATATATAGAGAGAGAGAGAGAGAGAGAGAGAGAGAGAGAGAGAGAGAGAGAGAGAGAGATAATACTAAGCAGGGTCTTTAGACTAATTTGCTGATTAATTACTGATTTAGGATTTCAATTATTCTTTTTGTTAGGTTAGAACATGTCACTTTACTTTACACACTATACAATATTCACTGTGTATTACACTATATACATTATTCACTATACATTACACACTATACGTCACATTATACATTACACATTTTACACTATACATTATAACCCATACAATACACACTATACACATACACTATACACTACACATTATACACTTCGCAGTATGCACTGCACATTATACACTACGCATTATATCCCATACTTTACACACTATACACATACACTATACATTATGCACTATACATTACACACTATACATTATAAACTGTACAATACACACTATACACTATACATTATACACTTTACACACTATACATTATAAACTATACAGTGCACACTATACAATATGCACTATACACTATACGAAACATAATTAAAATAAAAAAATACAATTAAACTAAATGTGAGCAGTTTGTCTTGCAGAATGAACTACAATGTTTTTATACATACGCGGTACTTTCACACTCTTTCATTTTTGTCTTTCTTAAAGAAACGGTACTCAAAAAACATATGAATAAATAGTTTATGATCATTACTCAGTGGCACTATTTTGCATAAATTCATGTTGAGTAATTTAACATACTTCTCTTGGTTATCTGGCATAGACCAGTCATTTGAGCGCATGTTATATTTTAATACAGCCCCTTTTTGTTTAAACTGTAATACAGTATACTTACTGCTAAATGACTCACCTTTTCTCCTCCACACATGCCTCTGCAGAATTTGGCCTATCATTTCGATCTGACCATTAAACTTTCCTGCAGACGGCTCTCTCCTCGTCCCCATGTAATCATCCAGAAACCTTAAGATTTATCGTGTTGATTTCTGAGAGGATTTTTCTTTTCTTCCTTTCTTTCACTGCAGCCTCGACTCTTATCACTAAGTAAACTCCCATGACTGTGGACAGTGTTCCAGCAGCAGCTCATGGCTTGACTTATCTTTTGGCCATTCTTGAACTTGTGCTGGGGATGGGATAGTTGTTCAAATTAAAAGTCTTTATGAATCTGTGCATGTAATACCTCCCCTTGTTGTTTTGTTCATTAAATAATACACTGTTGTTAAATGTGTATATGCAATAGCCCGACTTGTGTTCAACTAGCCCAAGTGAACTCATGTCTCATTTCTCTCCATTATCACACTGTAGCTGCTGCATTCAGTACAAGTCACTGACTCTGGCCTACAGGACAATTTCTGGATCCGCCTCCTCTTACCTTCAGTCTATATTTCCAAAACACTCCACCTTATTCACTTCGCTATAGTGATGAATGAGGCCTGGTGATTCAACTTCACATTGGTGCTAACTCTCACTCCGTATTGTTCACCACTGCTAAATGGTGGACGATCTTCCCAACGCTGAATCTGATGGCATTTTTAAGAAACAAATAAAAACACATTTCTTTTATAAACACCCGATATAAAAAATATCGGTTTGATAATTCTACAGTGTTTTTGTACTACTGACATGCACTAATACTAATCACTGACTTGTGTTGTCATTTATAAGTCGCTTTGGATAACAGCGCCTGCTAAATGACTAAATGTAAATGTAAAGTAATGTATGGTTCTCACAGGAAATGCTATAAAATATAAAACATTTTAAGGCAGGTGGCTTAGTGGCTAGCACGTTCGCCTCTCAGCACTAGGGATTCCCGGTTCGAATCCCAATCTGCGTGGAGTTTCCATGTTCTCATCGTGTCACACAGTCTAAAAACATGGATCAACTTCAATAGAATTCTCTAAATTGCCCCATATAGAGTGTGTATGTATGTGTGTCTGTGTGAGTGAGTGTGTGTGTGTGCCCAGTGATAGATTGCCCCACTGTCCAGGGTGTATCTGCCCAGCACCCGAAACGTTCTCCCCTGGATGGGCATGGGGAACCCTCCCGCGACCCTAGTAGAGGATAAAGCGGAAGATAATGGATGGATTTTAAGGCAGTAGGAAACAGAACAATTCTCCAAACCACCACAAGGCTCAATGCTGCCATGCCAGATTTGTCATAGTGTACAGAAAACCTTTGCCACAGGTGTAAGGGAATAACTGACACGCTGGTGAATAAGCTTGTTGCTGAATCCCAGTGATCGATCATAATTGTTATCATTTGTTTTAAAACGAGTCATACTTCTGTTTGTAGTTGTTTAATTATTATTAATGTTGTTGACAGTTAAATTTCCCACAAACAACATAGCGAGGATAAAACCAGTGCTGGTTATTTTCATTTACTTCCTTCAGATGCCGCATCCCACATTGTTTTCCTCCCATAATGAGTAACAATAATCCTTCATGAAAACAATACACAACTCACTTGTTGAGAAAGTGACAAGTGTGGCCACCAGCAGCTGTAGCTCACAAATCATTTTCTTCGTAATAAATTTGCCCCAGTGCAGTTACTTGATATAAGAGACTTCAAGACTGCGCCACGGGGAGAGACCCCCATGTGTACAATGCAGAATAAACTGGCTTATTTTAAGCTTTACTCTTCAGCATGGGGAAGAGTAATTAAAAACACTCAAAAACATCAGTTTTATTTGTTTTCTAAATCTTATGTTCATTCATTTATTTACAATGAATCATGGAGTAGTAGCGATTCCTCATTCTCATCCCTCTCCTCGACCACAAATTCTGCCATGCATACTGACAAACCCTTTTTACTTCATCTCGCTCGGTAACTGATCCATTCTCCCTCACTTATGGCTGTCAAAATATTTGAGCACACCGGGTGTTTAGAGGAACCACTGAGTGCAATAATCTCCCACTTGACTTTCCGTTAGCCATGTCTGACAAAATTAAAACCTATTTCAGTCTGGCCGATACATCTGTGTGAGAGTGAGAAAAAAGTCCTTTAGCTAGTCCGATAAAAATTACACGCATGCATTTCCCTCTTTGGCAATGGAATAATAAGAAATACATTTTTTGACAAACTCTCTCTCTCTCTTTATATATATATATATATATATATATATATATATATATATATATATATATATATATATGTGTGTGTGTGTGTGTGTGTGTGTGTGTGTGTGTGTGTGTGTGTGTGTGTGTGTGTGTATATATATATAAAACAACACCAGAACTGCATCCATCCATTATCCATAAGCGGAAGCTTTATCCTCTACTAGGTTCGCAGGGGGGGCTCCCCATGCCCATCTAGGAGATAACATTTTGGGCCTTGGGCAGATACACCCAGGACAGGGTAACGATCTATCACTTGGCACACTCACTCACACAAACACATATTATATGGGGCAATTTAAAGCATTGCAGCACGGTGGCTTAGTGGTTAGCACGTTCGCCTCTCAGCACTAGGGATTCCCGATTCCCCATCTGGGTGGAGTTTCCATGTTCTCCCCGTGTCTGCGTGGGTTTCCTCCGGGTTCTCCGGTTTCCTCCCACAGTCCAAAAACATGGATCAAGTCAATTGAATTCTCAAAAATTGCCCATATAGAGTGTGTCTGTGTGAGTGAGTGTGTGCCCAGCGATAGATTGGCGCCCTGTCCTGGGTCCATCTGCCCAGCGCCTGAGATGTTCTCCCCTGGATGGGCATGGGGAACCCATCCTAATATAGGATAAAGCAGGAGATAATGAATGAATGAATTTAAAGCATTCAAAATTCATTCGATTTTGGTCTGTGGGAGGAAAGTGGAGAACCCGGAAAGTGGAGAACATCCCCCCCCCCCCCCCCCCCCCCGCAGAAGATAATAAATAAATGAATTCCCAGTATTACTTTTTTATTTTCTCAGGAAAATGTGCAATGATGCTGTCTCAACATTACACTCTTAAATAAACCTTATTATAACTATACTTATTAAAATATTTTGTCTGTGTAAAGTGACTAAATGTATGAAGGTTACCTTTTTTATGGCATATTCTAACAAATGATCTGAACTAGATGGTTGAATATTCTTGTTCAGTAGAGCATTGTTAAAACCTTAAGAAATTCTCATTTGCTTAAATTGTGGCAATTCTGTAAGCCACCTTGAAAAAGAGTAATACATGCCATAAATGTTCACATCAATTTAGAAGAAAACACTTCACTTCTGTAAATAATGATTGGATGATGAAATAAATGCAATTAAACCAAATATGCAGTATTAAAAAACATGAAATAAATACTCTGTGTCTATTTAGCATCTTTTTGAAACAAATATTTTCAGTCCTGAATCTCACCATCAGTTTTTCTAATCGGACCCATTAAATTCGTTTTGCTTGCCAGGTCCCGTTTCACTTTAGTATTATTTTGTAAATGATTATTATTCTTAATCTTGACCTATTGCCCATATTTGAAAGACTGATTTGTAATGGAGAGTGGTTTTAGTGATAACACTCCCCAAGGAAACTTGCTTACATTAGCAGGAAGCTTTTGGCTTTTAGATCAAACTGTGAGCAGAGTGAAGTGCCCTGCTTTTCCCATAGACTTGCAGATCCACCACAAATCCCCTGTCATTAGAACAGATGTTTGGATTAGACCTTTGTAAACTATGACAGAATTTCAATTTCGGCTATCTTTTTATGATTCTCTCTGGGTAATATTACACAGCATGACATGGAAAGCGATCGCTATGGAGTGTGTGCAGTAGTGTGTAAGTAGGCGTGTGGTGGTGGTAATAATAGATGTGATATTTTTCCTGCACACACTCGGAGGCCGTTATTCCATGTGTGATGAAAAGTACAAAAGAAAATGGCATACTATACTTTGATTTTTTTTTCATAGTGAACTTGACACATTTGCCTCCGATTTTCAGTAATACCTAAAAAGCTGGTGGACGCGCTTTCGACCGTTCAGCTTCAGCTCTCTGTCATTTATCAAGTTTTAAAAACTATACAGGCAACTTAAGTAATCTCATACCACTTAGGAACTCTCTGCATATATGTAGCTTTCAACCATTAGCATATTTAAACACTTATTTGTAATTCATGTATTGTAATTTGCCGCGTGTGGACTATGTGCTGACTGACCACATAAGCCCAGCATTATATCTCTGTTAGTGTCAGCCTTTCTCCCACCTGTCAGCAGGAGCAGGGCAGACACAGTTGGGAGGATAAACCTCACCAATGATGAATGTCTTTCAGTGGAAGAGTCACAAGTAATGTCCTTGACTTTAATCAGAGTGATTTGTTTTCGTACTGTTTTCTTTCTTTTGTGGTCAAAGTGTTCTGCTGACATTAATGACATCATTCATCAGAAAGAAATACATTTGAAAATCCACGGGCATCTTGGAAGAAACCGTTTTCTTTGAAAATGTTTGATGTTTTACAGACTTGAAAGAAAAAAAGAGAAAAAAAAAATGCTTGGGGTTCAAATGTTTTTACGGTCAAAAACAGTTGTATATTTAGTGATTAATATGCAAATTATTTTTTATTTAATCTGTATTTTGATGTTATTAAAACTTTTTAAGTAATCTTTTATCTTATGTATTATGTAAAAGCATGGTAACACGTCTGCCTGGGGATCCAGGTTTAAATCTCAATCTGGGAGGAGTTTCCATGTTCTCTGTTTTCCGGTTGCTTCCCACAGTTAAAAGCATGGATTCTAGGTGAATTAGCTGCTCTTAATTGCCCCTACACAAATACTGTTGTGTGTGCACAATGATGAATTCGTGCCCTGTCCTGTCCTGCCCCCCCCCCCCCCCATGAAGTACAGAATTAATCAGTGAAGATCTCAAAATCTCACAGATTTAAAAAAAAAAAAATTGTATTGCATTTCACAAAATATGCCAGCTTTCTGTATTTTACAGATGCAGATGTTTACATGCAACAGGTTTACAGAAAAAACTACTAACTACCTACTTTTACCAGATTGACACATAGCTGATGCATGTCAGTGTAGGACATTCTGATCACTTTTATATGAGCTGTATATTTAATATGAAACACAATACATCGTGGTGATTTTATTTGATTTTGAAGAAAAGGGGCTTTAGAACATCGACAAGCTGAAAGCTGCTACTTGCAGGTCTGATTCCTGATGTGTGGCAGTTATGAGCCATCTACCAGTAACTTATTTTAGTTTCCTGTTGAATAACATGGTTAAAACCAATACAAGTTTCATATATATATTCATTCATTCATTCATTATCTCCCGCTTTATCCTCTATTAGGGTCGCGGTGGGGTTCCCCATGCCCATCCAGGGGAGAACATCTTGGGCACTGGGCAGATAGACCCAGGACAGGGCGCCAATCCATCGCTGGGCACACACTCACTCACACGGACACTCTCTATTTGGGGCAATTTTGAGAATTAAATTGACTTGATCCATGTTTTTGGACTGTGGGAGGAAAACCACGCAGACACGGGGAGAACATGGAAACTCCACCCAGATCGGGATTCGAACCGGGAATCCCTAGCGCTGAGAGGCGAACGTGCTAACCACTAAGCCACCGTGCCGCCTCATATACAGTATATATACAGTATATATATTGAACAATTGCAGTCTGTAGCATAAAGCTGTAGTATATAGAAAATAATTGCAGTCTTTTGTCAAGTGTCTTTTACTTTTTTAAGCCATACTAGGCTGTGTATGTATATTTATATATTTTTTGTCAGGTCTGCTGTGAAGAACAGATGCACCGCAGTGCAAATATTATAATCTAACAGACTTTTACAGAAATAGGCAACATGTCCTTTAAATGCCACACAACCTTCATTTGTCTTGATGATACACAATTTACTTCACCACAACTGCATAAGTGGACCAGTATGTAAACACAACGAGACATGACTGATGTGCCGAGAGGGTAAGATAACTGTTTATCAGTCTTAGACTATGGGAAGACTGTTTCTCTGCTGCAAAACATCTCCAAACAGTCATCTGTTTTTTAAAAATTCCTTGTTCCGAGACAGAAAAGCCCCTTGAACAAAAAGATTCCCACGTTTGTCAAAAATTGAACTTCACCAGACTGCATACTTAAAGATGGCTGATTTATATGATGCGTTTTCTCTCATCTTAGTTTGCTTAAACATCCACTCTTAGTTTTTTAGCCTAATGTAAACACAGCTCATTAAACTTAATGAATAGCTCTCAATTCCCGAGCTCATTTCCGGCTTTGTTAAGTGGCGCACAACAATGAAGAGTAAGAGATTTGCACCAGTTGTTTCCTGATCTCCTCTCGTCGTTGTATACCTGTCAGTGTTTTCTAATTCTGTATCTCCTGCCATGTGTCAGCCACCATGTCAGACCCAGGAGATGCTACGTAGAGAAGGACAGAGGGTGAAACAAGACGAAGGATTGAGCAGATGTGTTTCAGTGAGGTTTCTCTGACATCCCCAGTGTGAGGGTTAGCCCGTCCTCAATTGACAAACAAATGACAGGAAATGACAGGCTTTGAGAAAGCACCTCAGCCCGACCTGATGGTAATCAGAACGCAGGATTGCAGAGCTGGCAGCAACGCTATCACCTATCTCTCAACACTGGTGCCAAGTCATACGTAAAGAGTGCTTTGCATCTTTGTCATTTTGAACAAACAGCACCTCCAAATAGCAGATAGGACTGCATGCGTCGCTGTCAGCTCTGTCCGATCTGATCTGTCCGTCAATCTGCAGTTTGTGTGTTTGTTGGAAGGTGTCAAAGGCTGAGAGAGAGAGAAAGAGAGAGAGAGAGTGTTGGGGGTGGCATGGCAAAGCTGTCAGGGGTGAACAATGAGAAAATCAATGATGTTATGCATGCCCACCTGTTCATAATCTAATCAATCACAGAATGCATAATGCAATGACACTGTTTATTTATTGTAAGCCATGCAAGCCAGCAAAGCCAATTCTGACATTTGATTTCTCTGGCCATAAATAGAATTCCAAAATCTAAAAGACAGCAGCCTTTCAGTAGATAATCCACTTTGTTGGCCTTCATTTGCATTTTAAAATAAAAGATATCTGACCAAATTCTTGTTTTTGGACAAGGTTTCTTCTAACACTTCCAAATATACATATCAATGAAATAAGTTAATGAGGGACATCTTTAGTCGTTACTGGGCTGGAGTCTTTCAGGTTAAACCAAAACTCATCCTTCTTCCCATTGCACCTTCAGACCTGAAGGCTTGGTAAGTAATTATTTACCAATGTAGACAATCAAATTATTCAATACAATATCTCCTCAACAGCCACATGTAATGACCGTAGTGTGCACGGGCTTGTCTCTCCCTAATTTAATCAGATCCTCCTCTTGCTTGCTTCTTTTATTCCAATTCGATTAGCTGAGCCAAAGCCATCACGTTTTCCCCTGACAAAATGAATGCTTGTTTTAATCCCACAATTTCCATTTAAAATGCAGGCCATCGGCATGATTAATAAGGGGGCCGATACTGAATAATTATGCCTCCGACACGGAGAAGATAGTCGGTGATAGGCACAGCTGGGTTTGCTTACAGATGCCTTATGGGATCTCGGAGGGGTCAAGCCAAAGCAATGGCCATGACTGAGGTGATGAATCAGTTAGCCGATCTCTTCGACAATTAACAAGCCTCAGCCCTTCTATTAATTTGTCGCCCCAAGAGTGGTGACTGGTCAGATGTGTCAGGGTCAAGGGTTAGAAGGTTGAGAGCAGGGGTCGGGGTCAAGCCTGCTGCTTTGCTTTAGCAAAATTACAAGAAGAGAATAAAAAATAAATAGTGACAAGTCAAATTGAAAACATTATTCTAACATAAATTACCTTGCTGGATTTTTCCAGACTGTTTTATTATTATAGTCAGATAGTAAGTGGTTATTTCATAAAAATCAATCCAGCTGTAACTGATGTAGTATTCTGTAAAGCGAATTAAAGTAATTAATGGTCGGGAGAAACTGTACAGATGTTGTTTTTGAGATTATAGGGTAACGTTTACTCAGTAAACATATTTTAAATTCAGACCCAGCAGGTGTAATATTACACAATGCAATCTATTACCACTCATTAAATGTGCATTGATTTTGAAGCCTATTGACTTTTTTCCATACCAACTAATGGTTTATTCTGTCTGCATTTTTCTTTGTCTGCTTCTCTGTAGATGGCTGTGTGGTGTTGCAGTGGTTAGCAATCCTCACCTCATAACCAGATTACCAGGGGAGTGAGACAAGTTCCTTGTTGTGTGGAGGTTGCATTTGGGATTTATTATATACTATTTTTATAATACATATAAAAAATATGTATACACTTAAAAACCTATGTTATAATTATATTATAACTATATATACATATTTGTATACTCTAGCCAGGTTGCCTTTCCCTTTGGGATCAATAAAGTATCTATCTACCTATCTAGAAATAGAAAGCCTTTACTGTCATTATACAATGACATTAAAAACTATTCCTTAACAATACAAACGTGTACTTTAAAATATGATAATTTTTTAAAATTTATATATATATATATATATATATATATATATATATATATATATATATATATATATATATATATATAAAATTGTATGCACTGAATTGCTCATTGATATGAATGTGTATGTTTGTGGATAAGGATGTTTGTCCATGTTTTTGGTCTTGAGATGGACTGGCAACTTGGTCTTGAGATGGACTGTGCTTGTATAGGCTGCTCCCCTATTTCCTGCAATTCTTATAACCATCATCAAAATTTTGAGAATAAATTCTTTCAATCTAACCCTAAAGAATTCCATCATTTCTAAACTTAAAACACATCATCTCATCATCTTCAGCTTTCCGCTGCCCATCCAGGTGAAAACGTTTCAGTTACAGGGCAGATACACCCAGGACAGGGCCCCAATGCATCACTAAGCACACACTCACCCTCATACACTGCATATAGGGGCAATTTAGAACAGCCAATTTACCTTAATTTTTTTTTGGACTGTGGAAAGAAACTGGAGAACCTGGAGAAATCCCACACAGACACAGGGAGATTCTGGAAACTTTTCACAGATTAAGAATCGAACCTAGATCTCCAGTGCTGAAAGGCGAATGTGCTAACCACTAAGCCACCTGTATGCCACCCGTTTGATCGTTCTAGCAGTTATATTACTTTGATTAGGGCATGATCCCATTGACTTGCAATTAAAGGAGTTGTTCCTACTGTTTCACTATGGATATCAATAATAGTGGTTCATTCCGCCGTGTAATCATATAAGACTTTGCCATGGCAGAATACACTTAAAGTTCATCCGTTCTTCCCTGGCTTAATTAGTGAGGTTCAAGTGAGTATCAAGCCTTTTCACACCTTTCACATGTCACTTATGTTTAAATGCTGGGGTCAAAGCAGGGGCTCAGAGACCACTTCTGATTAATAGCACCATAAGCAGCAGAGTTATTAACCTTTACTGGTCCTTTACCTTGATGACAAAGCAATGGCTTCAAACTCTCCTATCAGGTTGTAGGTTAATACCGTATGTAACAGCGCTGAGACTTGTCGAAGCCAACGTCGTTTGGACGTGGCTCGGCCTCTCGGGAGCAGGTCGGCTTTCATGTCGGAACGAAAGCATTCCCACATGTTTGAAAATATGGCTAATGCTCCCGGGATCCCGTTTCATAGCAGCCTTCTGTACCACTTCAAAACACTCCCCTGTTAAATGGCTTCAGAGAGGGAAATTAAGTCTGACACTATTTTTGTTATGAAAACAGTTTTAGATGAGCGTGACTCCTTCCATCATTGTGGCCCTTTAAATCTGTGGCACATTGTGATGCTAGCTTAAACAAATATGCCTACCCACTCTGCCTCACTATCTTCTCCACACTTATGCTTCCTATGGGTGGTTCCCGCCAAATAGGAGCACATATGTTTCTCTGTAATTGAACAAGCTCTTGTTAAACAGGACTATGAATGATTAAATAATGAGGTGAACTAGGGGAAATTAATAGTTGTCATCTCTGTTCCCTGCCCCTCCCCATTTTAGTTGTCTTTCTTAAAAGAACCTGACATACTTCCATAGGAGGAATCTAACGAACCATAAGTTTTTTTACTAATAAACCAACCCTGGTAAAGTTGTGGTTGCTAAATTGCACAGCTTTGAATTAGGGATTATACGAATAGAGATTTTGATGGAATGATTATTGTCTAAGGAATTCATTCATCCATTATCTTCCACTTAATCCTCTACTAGGGTCGCTGTGGGTCTCCATACCCATCTAGGGGACAACATTTTGGGTGCTGGGTACACCCAAGACAGTGCTCTAATCTATTGCTGGGCACACACTCAAGACACACACAAACACACACACTACATGTTGCAATTTATAGAACTCAATTCACCTTGACTCTATGTTTTTGGACTGTGGGAGGAAACCTGAAGAACCCAGAGGAAGCCCACACAGACACCTAATCGGGATTAGAACCTGGATCCCCAGCACTGAGAGGAGAACATGCTAAACACTAAGCCACCGTGCCATCCTGTCTAAGAAACATTATTGATTATTATATATTTATTTATTTATCCATTACGGGTTCCCCATGCCTATCCAGGGCAGAACGTTTCGGGCGATGGGCCAATATATCTTGGGCCAATATATCTCTTACTCACACAAACACACACAAAATTATACACTATATGAGGCAATTTAAAGCGTTCAATTTACCGTTGAACGCTTTAAAAAGCTGAGAACACAGAGGAAACCCACAGGAACGCGGGGTGAAAATGGAAACTCCACCCAGATCGGGATTCGAACCTGGATTCCTAGCACCGAGAGTTGAATATGTTAACTACAGTGCTGAAATAAAACATGTTTTTTTCCCTGTATGGACAAAGTAAACAGAAAAAAAACAAAAACTAAACAATTGTTCTGTGCGAGTTGTGTCACTTGTGAGGAATATTTCTTATGAATGTTGTCATGACGATATTAAGGCACTCTTATGATCAATTAATTGAAACTTTTTAATTATGATTTATTGCAAATATGATTAATAGTCTCATCCCTAGTTCAAACTGGGTTCATGGGTAGATTTGTGATGGACTGTGGAATCTGCTGTCTGGTCCTCAATAGGTTTCCTATTTCCCGTACATCTTTTTAAAAAACCAGCTGTTGAGGACAATATCATATGACAGAATGCTTGCAAGTAAAATAATAAAATAGGGAGGAAAGAAAATGTTCAGTCAAAAAAGCAAACTCAGGGACATAAACAACATATGCTGATTCTCATGTGATTTGAGACACACTGTTCCTCTCTAATACTTCCTGCCACAGCTGAGTGACATTTTCAGTGGCAGTGGCCTCCCATCTGCCAGCCTCTAGCCTACATGCTCATTACTGAACCACACTCAGACAGGATTTTGTGTGTGTGGCAGCGGGGGAGCCAAAAGTACAGTACCGATCCCAATCAGATATTAGGTCTTTATATCCCTTTTTCTTCAGGACGTGGAAAGTACTCAAACTTCGCATTCGGCACCACCACATCTCTTACATATACACAGGCATATACACCTGACCTCTGAACTCCACTTCCCCCTTTTCTGGTTCAATTGCTGAGCTCCTGGTTTGATTGGCTGATAACCGGAGAATTTGCGGAGGCAAATGGGGTGTTTGCACCACACAGGAAGGCAGACAGGACCTTAAGCCCAGCTCAAGGAGGCTTATGCAGATACCCTGACCTTTCTTCAAGGGAGCAGATTTACCACTAAAATTACCATTACTGCACTGTTGTCCCTTGAGGGCCAACAGTCAGACTCTCTCCACCAGGGTCAGAAGTCACAATGGCACAGTGCCCGTCCTGCATGCTAACCACCCAGGAACACATGTTAAGCACCAACTCAGCTTGCAGTGCAAGGCATGGCAAAAACAAGATACTGATGAAATCTCACTGCAATAATGCATTAAGTGAATTTGCCTCTGGACAAGTTGGAAAAATGGTAGTTTAATAGCCGGACAAGAAGGATGCTGTGTGGTCCTTTTTTTGAAGATGTGGCTCTAAATATAAATATATTTATTTGGGAATGAATTTATACAGTTTGATATCTGCTTGTCCTTGGCTATAGTGGGATGTCAAAAATCATCCTGATGCTCAAGACATGGAGAAACTCCCTGAACAACTCATCAGCCTCATGGCAGAGAATTAATTTCTGACAGACAAAAACTATTCTTTTAACTTTTGTAAATGTGTATGGGTTTTTTTATTAGATATTTTACAAAAAAAGCAAACGTTAGAAAGAATTTTACATAATTATTCTTAGTGGTGCAAGTGGTACAAAATTAAATTGTAAAGATCTATTGCCATGTGAAATTAATAAACTGAATCAATTAAAGTGGTTTAAAGCAACTTATCTTAGACTAAGTTAGATACTAATGCTGGATGTAATGGGCTTGGCCCATCTGTTCTAATTCATGCCGAAAGCTGTTGAGTTCAGTACGCTGTGTAGATCAAACAAGTTCTTCTACACCAAACTCAAAAAAACAGCAATGCTTTTATATATAGCACCTAGTCCAACAATAATGAGCCTTCGCTCAAATGTACCCACAATTTTCGAAGCACACAATTGTCCAAAGTGCCTGTCTAAATATTTGACTTTATTCACCATTGGTTATGAGACTGAATAAAACACATGATACAATGATTAATGTGGTGTGTCCAATTAATAGTTTGTATAGTATATAAGCTCTTAATAGTAAGTTGATGCAGAGGTATAAAGCCAGGATGCAAACAATCCCAAGAAAACAACTCAAGAACTACTGAAATTGAAATACTCACAACACAAGAAAACAATCAGTCACTTGCTCTAAAAGTTGGTCTAGAATGTTTTAGAATGGTCTAGAATGTGCCTGTACTGGAATGGATCGACCTGTTTAGACTAATTTCGATGAATCTAGTAAGAGGTTTAGCAATATAAATTAAGGGAATAGTGCATACATATGTTCCTTGTAAACAGTAACATTTACTATCTAAGCACTAATAGAAGAATTATATTAATTTACTAAATTAACACATATCTCTCATTAAAACTCTATCATTGTTCAGACCACGTGGGTGTAAGGGCTCAGTGGTTATGTTGTTGAGCTTTCAATGTGAAGGTTGTGGGTTCAAATACCAGATCAACTGGGATTACATTACCACTGTGGATCATTGAGCAAGAGCCTTAACCCTCTTTGCTCCAGGGTTCTGTAATAACACTGTGTTCTAAACCTCAACCACCCCAGGTTGGGATACTTGTGATTATCTTTGGATAAAAGCATCTTCTAAATGAAATGTAAATGCATATTATATAACCGAACAAGGCTCTAACACATTTGAATAATTTATTATCTAAATGCTTTAAAGGAAAACATGCCAGCATGGATTTGTTGTATTTAAAGTATGATTAGGTAGTTAACTAAGCTTTGCTTTCTAGGCTATGTTGCAGCTAAAGAATGAGCTTAAGTACTCTGAAGAAGTAGACTTAGGTAAAGAGAAGCAGTCTATAAACCACTTCTTAGCAAGGTAAACAAGGACAAATCCGTAGGAAAGACTAAAACATATAAGCATTTCTCAGTAATCACTAGAACAGATTACAATAATTTTTTATCCCTGTTGAGATTTATGCTGGAAAGCAATGTGCATAATGTATTATGATGAACATAATTAAAAGAAACTTTATTTATTGGTCTGTTCATTGCTGAACAGTATTAAATCGACTAACATATACATATCATGCCATCATTCTAAGACATGCCATCCATTAGGGCCACCCTGACTCGATGAAATTTATTTCATATTTAAATTCAAACTAATTCAACACCGTCATGACAGCAACCTTAGATTTGCTGCAGTTGTTAATGCACAGGTACATTTTATTTTATGATGATAATTTAACAAATTCATTGACTTTTCAATCCTTGTGCTAACATTCAACATCCTCTAAGTAGCTGACTGGGGTCCTTAAAAAGGATCTAATTAATGCCTAGAGGGAAAGGCTATAAAAAGATATCAAAGCAGCTCCAGCACATAATTTCCACTGTCCAAAATGTCATTAAGGAATGGCCGCAAAGGCAAAATCTGGAAGAACAAGAAACTCTTGCCTATAGTTGCCATTTATTATTGACAGAGTCAAATGTCACTAAGAATGGCATTTTCAATGAACTTTATAAAAGGTCTCTTAAATGTGTAAATCCTCAACCACTTATAAACTTGCAAGAAAGGCAAATCAAAAAGCCAATAAGACAGCAACATTCTACAGGAAGGTTTAGTGGACACAGAACTAGTGGCACGAGATCTGTAAAGAAGAATATATAAATATCAGAAATAAATATGTAAAATGTGTAAAGTGGAAGTATAAATTGTGTAGTAAATAAATTGAATAAAGTGAACATGCTTTAGCTGCAATCATTACATGTGTGTTTGGATAAAGCAGTGTTTAATAAAATGGATTGTTTGTTGGTTGTTAGGAACATTTGATAAATTGCACAAAACGTGTGGATTGGGTGAATGGATTCCTTTATCTCTGAATTCAGAATTCAAATATGTCATAATAATTCAAACTGAAGCAAACTCAAACTAAAACCATCCTGAGTTTCATGCTGACACGATGATTTAACACAAATGCTAGTGGATTGTCTCAAAGCAGTTTTCCAAGATTCCCTGAGGAATAAACTGAAACAACGGTGACAAGTAAAACAACACTGACAAGTATTGTTATAACTGAATGTAAAGCAATTTTATTACATGATTAGGATTAATGAAAATTGGTTCACTATAGGATCTCGGCAGGGTTGAAGTCGAAATGGTGACAATGGTTGGGAAATATATGGCATCGAGTAAAAAAAAAACAGAGTCTCAGCACAGAACAGTCTGCATCTCCAGCATCACTCACTGGGACAGCATTGCTAATCATATATCACGTTTAGCATTTTAGCATCACACGGTTTGGTTTGGATGCATTTTTGCTGATGTCATAGCCTAGCTAAGCATGTTCTCTACTTAATATCTTAAAAACAATAATAGTACTATATATAAAATAAACTGTGGAAATCTCTACTGTTAGTGGGCTTATCAAGAGAGCTATATTAATCATGGGCATTGGCTGCCACTGGGAGGCTGCCAACTGTGGCTAGCTTCGTCCGCCAGCAAATATCAAATTTTTTTAAATAATGCGTACAATGACATGTATTTAAAGTATAATTTTTAGAAATATTTTTCCACTTAAAACATCGGTGGCACAATAAAGCAATGAGACATGAGATGGCATGCATAATTATGAATAAATCACAGGAAAGAGGAAATACTGTCACAGGAAATACTGTCGTTACACCAGTTTCTGTGATTTATTCACAATAATATCAGAATACTTTCTTAATCCCCAAGGGTAAATTGCTGTACCTGGCACAACATCAAGTGCATTGTTGTTTTTATAAAACAAATATTTCTAGGTTAAATTCATAAATGTGTTAATTTTAAACAAAATGATGAACAACAATTTATCATGATAATCCTGATAATCTAGTCTAATTTATATAGTAATTATAGATTGCTAAGAAACGATATTACCAACTTGGTGCTCATCGGGAAATGGCTCAATGTTTATATTAATCTGTATTTTCATTAATGGTACATGAGATTAAAATAATGTTCTACTAGTTCTCACATTTTACGCATCGATACAAATGTTATTATTGTCAATAATGCCCGACTGGACAAACAGCTAAGACAATCAGATTTAAGGACCAGAACTACCCATTTAAAAACAATAATTTATAGCTAATACAAGATTTAGAGCTATATGGTAGAGCCACCTATTGTGTGGAATGCATTCGGGAAAATGTAATATGTCAGGTCCTAATAATCCCTGATAAAACCTTAGACAAACAAATCCATGGACATGTCTAGGTATTTGACCTGTACTTAGTAGGATATGAACTTTGAACTGGAATGGTAGAGAGGCTGTAAATGATGTTTCACAAGTTCAAGATACAAGTACCGAAAATTACTTACAAGTACAAATTAATAAATGAGAACTATTTATAATATTAATGTTTTGTGTGTGTGTGTGTGTGTGTGTGTGTAATAACTAATTCTCTCTCACACAAATGGATACCATATATAGCTTTGTGTGCTTATGCTCTCACACCATTTAGCAAAGGTTTATTTACTTTTAATTCCACCCTGCACCACAGCAATCGGGGTTGTGACGGCTGTCATTCTAAGATGACCTCTATTGAGTGCTGAGTGATTGTGGCATGATGATTGTGGTAGGAGTTAACTCTGTGTGTGTGTGTGTGTGTGTGTGTGTGTGTGTGTGTGAGAAAGACTGTTTATTACTTCCCTGAGGGCATTATGCCAGTGTGTATTCCTGCTTTCTGCCAGTGATTCAAACTGACAGTATGCCAAACAAATAGGCATATGAGCTCAGGTGCTTGTGACATACAGCCATTAGCACTTACTTTGATGGACCGAAGAACAGCACATATCACCGCACAAGAGACTAGCGTCTTATGCAGGCAGTGCACTCGTCATTTACTGACAAAAAAAATCCACGGAATGATAATCTTCCTCTGTCTTCACTGATTAATTTTTATATTTCATATAGCCATTTGCTAGAGGCATATACTGCAGGCTATGTGAGGTTACTGCTGACAGAAATCCCAGCGTTTCCATGTACTGAAAAACCATCCAAGCTTCTGCAAAGTAACTCATTCTTTTACACACAATTCCGCCTAATCCCTATACACACAGCATGATCAAAACCCTAACTAATACTACACCGCCTCTGGAAATAAATGTAAACCCACTTGAAAAAAAAACAAATGTGGGAGCAAGAGAAAACAAAGTAGGTGAACAGAGCTAAAAGGTTTTCTCAAATGTATGCAAATTACAAGTCAATAACGCTAGATGATGACTTTTCAGGTGGCAGAAGTGATCATGTATAATATTTCACACTTAAATCAGTGCAGAACAGACTGTTTCCTAGCACGTGCAGCAGTATAGCACCCTCACCTCCCCAGTTTATTACTATTTAAAATGACTGAAAGTGCCTTTTAAAAAACATTATTTTAAAATTTGTTAACAATAATAAATAAAAAGATAGGATTTTGTTGATGTTAATCACATCTGCAACAACAAATTATAAATATATTAGTGCCTTCTTGGTCCGGGCTTGTGACTTTCTTGCAACTGGTGTAAACTTTAATTTGCACTTTCTTGTTTTTTTTCTGTAAAAAAAAAGAGAGAAAAAAGAAAATTAACTAGCGAAACTAAAGAAGACACCCAACTAAATAATCACCTAAATATAAGTTTTCCTTGTGCACAATAACACTCTTGGCCACGAAACTGAAACTCATAGAGATGTTAAGACATCTTAAGCCGACTTTTGGTGGTTATAGAGAGTTAATAAACCTTTGCAGGCTCCAAAAGAGTTAGTTTGTCAACTTTGATAATCAAAAAGACAGTGTGTGTGTGTGTGTGTGTGTGTGTGTGTGTGTGTGTGTGTGTGTGTGTTGTGTGTGTGTGTGTGTGTGTGTGTGTGTGTGTGTGTGTGTGTGTGTGTATTTATGTATGTGAGTGAGTAAGTGAGTGAGTGAGTTAGTGAATAAATGGATTGGCGCCCTGTGCCTTTTAGGGAAATCAAAACAAGGTCTTTGTTAATTCAAGTTACTTTAGTTGTTTATTAGATTTTTCTTAGAAGTTTCTTACCATTTGATTGTTCAATCTTTTAAAATTTTGCTCAATATGCAAGTTTGGTTTAGGGGTTGGCCATTGTTGTTTTGTGTACTTTCTTATCCTAATGGCTAATACCACAGCAGTAACAGCCATTACAGCTTTGACAACAGCTTCAAAAGCTTTATGCATAATTGTTAAATTACTATTTATTTATTTTGTTAAATCTGTATTTTGGTTTCCATTGTGTCAGCACCCCCGTCCCCACCACCCATGATTGTCATTATAGACTCATGATCAGTCTATGCTATCCCAACACACATGGAATGCCAGTAACTTTAATTTACTATCCTGTGAAGAAGGCGATGGTCTATGTCCTGCACACCTACTGATGTTGCTAAGTATTAAGGAATGTGGAAAGTGGACGTCTCTGTACTCCAGGCATTACTTTTCTAGCTTTGCGCAGCATCTGGATAAGAGGCGGGCTTGTGAAGAAAAAAGGAGGAGGAGTACAGCATGGTGAGAGGTGTGAAGTGATGGCATGGTGGTAGCTACCCCGGCCTGGGGTGGGTGGTATCGAGTTAGGGTTCAGACACACTTATCAGCCGGAATGTAGGGTCACTGTTCGCTTTCCAGATTACAGAAGGAAAAGGTGTTTATGGTTGACGGATGTGTTAAACCACGTATCGAGTGATTTTCCCAGCAGCTGAGAAAAGTGAGAGAATCCGAATGTCATCCCATTGGCTCTTAAGCCTTGGAAATGTGTATGGAAGACAGGTCAGACAGGAGAAGGAGTCATTCAAATTAGAGAGTTATATGGTGTTCTCACACACACACACACACACACACACACACTACCGCTATCTCCAGTACACCCATTTTCTGCTAATCCCCTTAAAATCTATGAACCATGGGTTTAGCAGGGAGTCCGAAACAACAGGCTAAGCTTTGCTTCCTGAAATGACCTGGTTCTGTCTATCTCGCCCCACGTTAAGCTTTTCTAGGTTGGACTGAAAGTCAGCGAGAATGCTGTGTTGTGTCTGTGTGTGTACATTCCCTAAGACTCTCGTTCCTAAAACGATTATGTGTCAGCAATCGTCCCAATTTGGTTCTTGGTTTCACACACAGTGAACTCATCGCACCCATCTGAGGAATTATGCACGCAGCAAAGTAGCTCTCGGTCGGCAGCGGGAGTGCTGTGCTGGGGCTCGCGTCTGCCAGTCATATGATAAGTCTGCCCTGACCAGTTCAAAGCTGATTCAGCAAGGGGCTGATTGCTGGCAGCTAATCATTTTAGCAACACCTATGAGCAGAGGCATTTTCCACGAAAGAGGGAGAAAAAGAGTGCGAGGGGATTTTTTCCCCCTTCTCTCTCCCTCCTTTCTCTGTTTCTCACTCTCTGTTTCTTTCTCTCTCACTGCTTCTGTCTTAACCCTGGCCTTCCTTGAGTGAACCTACAAAAAAAAAAAAAAACAGGCCGGTTATTTATATATTTTATATATTTTTGTTTAGCTCTTCCTCACAAGATTTTCTATTTAGAAAATTACTGTTTTTCTGCAGCTCTCGCCATAATAGGTGATCTGCTCAAGCTTATCTTTTCAAACTATTACAGTATCTGTATTGTTTTAAAGATTTCCCCAAGTATGGACAGGAATTTGATATCTTTATTAGTCCAAGGCTAGAGAGAAATAATAAAGAAGCAATTCCTCCAGACTTCCAAACAATATTTTTCATTTCATCTCATTATCCTCCAGTTTAGCCCGTAATAGGAATGGGAGGGGGTCCACATGCCCTTTTTCGGAAGATCATTTCAGGTGCTGGGGTGCCAATTGATTGCTGGTCTTACACTCACTCCCACAAACACACCCACAGTATATAGGTACAAATTAGAAAAGACAATTACCTTAAATCCCTGTTTTTTGACTCTGGGAGGAAACCGGATAACCTGGGGAAAACTCATGTCGACAACATGAAAACTCTACCCAGATTAGACCCTTGTCTTTTCTGATTTGCCCCAATTTAAATTGCCCATATGTAATGTCTGTGTATATGTGTCTGTGTGAGTGAGTGTGTGCCCAAAAATGGATTGGTGCCCTGAACTGGGTGTTTTTACCCAGCACCCGTGTTCCATGTTCTTTCCTGGATGGGGAACATGTAAACGCATGTAACACACTGATTGGTTTATTGCACATGACACAGAAAACACACCCATAAATCAAGTTGTCACAATAACAAAGACACACTAACACACCATAAATCAAGCTGCGAGGTGCGTGGTTGATGGTAAAAAAAAAGGCCCCTTGAGGCGCTTCTTGATGGTTGTAAAGAGTACAAAAACTTCTGCAGGATCCTGAAAAGTACATATGTCAAATTTTGTGTAAATCGAAGCAATGGTGTGGATTTCCAAAGAGGGCACACGTATAAACACACACACACACACACACACACATATACACTGTCTTAATATACAGTATATATACAAAATATTAATGCCAACTTAAGATAACAAATTTGGTCTTTGTTTTATTGTCTGATTTGTTGATTTGGGATGTCTACAAGCTTATCAACAAGGAAAGGCTAGCGATTATCACATTACATTATATTAAAGTAATAAGGTTTGCGAGGGTGTGCATTATTGTGAATAAATCATGGGAAGAGATGTTAGGCTCGACGCACAGCAGAGTGCAGTATTCCTTTTATAAACCAGTTATAAAAACACTATAATAAAAAACAAAACAAAAAAAAAATCTCATAAATGTTCTCATTTAAAATGTAATTATTAATAAACTGGTCTTCCACAACATGATCTAGTCTGGCTTTTAATTAAAACATTCATTGCTGAGTAACGGGATACTAGATTAGTACTTGTTGCGAATTGGCTCGCTGTTTATTATAATCTGTATATTATGAGTTTAAATAATGTATTGTTTATCACGCATTGATACAAAAGTGAAGCAGAGGTGTGCAATATTGTTGACACTGTCACGGCTGGATAAACGGCTCATCCAATCAGATTTAGGGACTGGTACTTCCCATTTTATAAATATACCTAATTTATGCTGATTTACTGACCAAATACTTGATAGCATGACCATTATACACTTATACACAAAAAAATTGTACTTCGGGGTTTTTTTTGGAGTGTATGATATGCAAATTTAGCTATTTTATAAACATGTATGTTGTACAGTAAAAGTTATTTTAAATAAATCCGGTTTAGAGTATTACTTTTAAAAATAACAATTTTATATACAGCACAACACAATGCTAGCAGCACATAATGAATAATAATGATAATGTGCTGTTTCACTACATAATTTATTTGAAAACCTGCTTTCTGATCTGCAACCTGAAACTTTATTACAGGTATTTATATATGCGCATGGTGTGAAAATATGCAGCTTTAGCCAAAATAGTGTTAAACTACATAGTTGATATACATGTATTTAACTATTATAACTTAACCCGTCAATATATATCCTGGTGTTTGAGACTGTAAAATTATAAGGGGGGTAAACGTTGGGTGGAGCAGAGCAGACACAAGCACATTCCCTCAACGCTTATCTCTGTAAACGAGCTTTTTTGACGCCCCCCATTGTAATGAAAATACCATTGCTAACATCTTTCCATATTACATTCACGCTAAAACATGCTGTGAAACTCCATCTAGAGAACTCTAGGGTGAGAAGTCTCTATGTTCAGCACAATCACTAGCTTTTTTCCTTTTGCCCCGAGCACAAATCTACGAGTACAGGCACTAGAAAGTTTCTTTCTTGGCAATTTTATATTTATTTATGTCTTTAAGCAGCCCGTCTACAAGAAAAAGCTGAAGCACGAGAGTATTGAGCTTTCATGTGACGTGTTCTGCATATCTTTCAGATTTTCGGGCCGGGATGCCGAGCCGGTTTCTGTAGGCAATTTGTTTCAGGTAACGGGAACTTTTAAGCGCAGCAAAGACTACCCAGGGAGCTATTAGAAAAAAAGAGCAAACAGGGTGCCAAGATGTTTCAAAATGTTGATGGATCCCACAGAACAAACATTTAAAGGATCACAGAGCTATCGGAGGTACACTGTCAGATCACAGAAGAGAGGTTAAGAGAAAAATGTAAGTTGATAGAACTCAGTCATTTACTTTATGTTTAATAGTTATTGATAAAACATGAGCACACACCTAGAGAAAAGTACCCTCTATCGCTGAAATTGCTTTATCAGTGGCCGTGGTAGCTCAGTGTTAGGGCATTGGGCTATCAATTTGAAGGTTTGGGGTTCAAATCCCAGGTTCACTGAAGTTATCAATGTGGGTCCTTGAACAAGGCCCTTAACCCTCATTGCTCCAGGTATGCTGTGATTAACCCTGTGCTCACCTTGTAAGTTGTTTTGGATAAAAGCATCTGCTAAATGACCAAATGCAAATGTAAATGTTAAAGTATTCGCTCACCTGCCTTGATTCACATATGAGCTTAAATGACATCCCATTGTCTAATCCATAAGGTCAGGACTCTTTAGTGCACAGTCATGTTGGAAGAGGAAGGGGCCAGCTCCAAACTGTTCCCGCAAAGTTGGGAGCATGGAATTGTCCAAAATGTCTTGGTATTCTGAAGTATTCAGAGATCCTTTCAATAAAACTAAGGGGTCAAGCCCAGATCCTGAAAAACAACCCCACACTTTAATCCTCCCTCCACCAAACTTTACACTTGGCACAATGCAGTTGGACAAGTATAGTTCTCCTTGCAACCGGCAAACCTAGACTCGTTCATCAGATTGTCAGATAGAGAAGCGCGATTCGTCACTTCAGAGAACGTGTCTCCACTGCTCTAGAGTCCAGTAGAGGCGTACTTTACACCACTGCATCCAACGCTTTGCATTGCACTTGGTGATGAACGGCTTGGATGCAGCTGCTCGACTCTGGAATCCCATTCCATGAAGCTTTCTGCGAAAGAAAGTTGGCCACCTCTTCGCACTATGCATGTCAGCATTCACTAACCCCGCTCTGTTTACCACTTCGTGACTGAGTTGCTGTCATTCATAAACACTTCCATTTTCTTATAATATAGCTGACTGTTGACTATGGAATATTTAGGCGTGAGGAAATTTCACGACTGGATTTGTTGCACAGGTGGCATCCTATCAGAGTTCCACATTGGAATTCGTTAAGCTCCTGAAAGCGACCCATTCCTTCACAAATGTGTAAAAAACAGTCTGCATGCCCAGGTGCTTCATTTTATATACCTGTGGCCATGGATGTGATTGGAACACCTGATTCCGATAATTTGGATGGGTGAGCAAATACTTTTGGCAATACAGTGTATGTTCAGTGCACCAATATGCAGAATATTGGTGTAAAAATGCTGCGTGTCCCACTTTTGGTGCGAGCTTGATAATGCTGCAGATGGAAACAGCATATTAAAGTTCAGCAAATTTGAACTTTGCCTATGAGTATTGTATTGTCTTTGTATTGAAAACCCTATTATTTTCTTTAAACTGTTCTTATTTAAAGATTATACTCGCCCTTCATTTTTCATGTTGGGTGCTCTAATAAAAAAAAAACAAAGTAGTAACAGGGCCCTAAGTACAAAACTTTTATGTAGGCCACGGAATCCGTGGAGAAAGAGCTGGGCGGAAGTGGGAACACTTAGCCTCGTGCAATAAAATGTCACATTCTCGAAGTCAGAATGCTCTGGTGGAAGCAGGTTAGCACTAGCAGCGTTGTCTGACCTGTGAAGCGCATATGAGTAATTGGGGCATTTACAGCCTCAGGAAGTGCAAGACTTTATATGCATATCTCTTTAAATAACAGCTTTCATCTTCCATAATAGGTTGCACTATATAGACACTAAAGGAAATTAGTCACAGTTTTCTTATACTTATCGACATAAATGTTTTTTATCACTAGCTTACGTTGTTAGCTTACGATTGAGTTTCTGACATTCTTAGACTCTTAGAATCTTGTTTCTTCATTGACAGGCTGTACATGCAATCCCCTGATTCAGGGGAGAATGTTTTGGATGCTGGGCGGATACACCCAGGATAGGACACCAATCTATTGCTTTGTACACACACACTCAGACAGACACACATTCACAAACATATTCTATATGGGACAATTTAAAACATTCAATTTAATCCATGTTTTTGGACTGTTGTAGAAAAATGGAGAACCTGAAGAAAACCCACAGAGTTTTGGGGAGAACATGCAAACTCCACCCAGATTGGGATTCAAACCTGAAATCCCCAGTGTTGAGAGGCGAACATGCTAACCACTAAGCCACCATGCCGTGGATGGAATCCAATTATTTCTAATAATTATTTTCTAAAGATTAATAGCCAGAATTCAGGAACTTGCTATATTAAGCGTGCTCTTTCCATCTTAATGATGCCAGGGCATAGCTTAGAACCATCGGCATGCCAACATTAAATTCCAAATTAGCTCATTTTTATGTCTTTTAGTAATTATCCTTAACCTGTAAAATTCATCACGGTAAAACAACAGATATTAAAATTCATTCATCCATTATCTTCCGCTTAATCCTCTACTAGGGCCACGGGGGTTCCCCATTGCCTATCCAGGGAAGAACATTTTGGGCGCTGGGCAGATACACCCAGGACAGGGCACCAATCTATCTCTAGGCACACTTACTCACACAGACACATATACTATATCAGGCAATTTAGCGCATTCCATTTACCTTGAATCCATGTTTTTGGACTGTGGGAGGAAACCGGAGAACCCGGAGGAAACCCACAAGGACACGGGGAGAACATGGAAACTCCATCCAGATTGGGATTCGAACCTGGATCTCTAGCACTGAGAGGAGAACTTTCTAACCACTAAGCCACCGTGCCGCAGATTTTAAATTTTAGGATAAAATTGTAATAAACTTGATCTGCAAATAGTAGAATGGCGGATTCTGGAGTCACCCACTGAGCCTTAGTTGTCCCAAGGTTTAATCCTAAAAAAAATAAATAAAAACAACATAACAGGGATTTTAGCCACTGTCCCTTCGGCTTGCTCGTTGGGGGTTCAGGCTTATAACACAGTAAAACTGCATTGTAACAATCTACTACTGTAAAAAGTACTATATATACACTACATTTATGTCATGGTCAGGACACAATAAATGGTGCGCATGACATATTATCTTGTGCTTACTATATACATAAAAAAAAATCCCCATAGGGCATCTTTAATTTCCTATATTTAGGAAGAATCTAATATTATTTGTCTCTGAAGCATATGGACTGCAATATTTCTGTTTTTCCCCAAGAGCAACTAAATAATTCCTTTACATTTAGGCTCTCCTTAAATGTTGAGGTGATGTAGACATGTGTGCTCTTCAATGTGTAGAAAATAGTTTTAGAGGTCATACATTACCTCTAGCATCCTCGCAGACCTATATGTCTGCTCAAACCAATGAAACGACAGAGGACTTTATGACCCCCTTTTTGCATATCTATCATGGGCAATTTGCAGCTCTAACAGTGTCCTGGGCGATGCCAGTAAGAGGGGAAAAAAAGCCAATCTACAAAGGTGTCAAGGACATGCTTTGAAATGAGACAGGTACACTCCCCCTCCCTTTATCCATTTTGTTTCATCAATATCGAGGCCTGTTTAACTGAACCCTAATAAGAACTGAGTCCCAGCACTAGTTTCTATTTGGCATAAAGTCAACTTTTCTGTCATTGTGTGCATAGTTATTTCTGTAAAGAGGTCTGACCAGGTTGTCTCAGGTAGTAAGCATGTGCACAGTGATGTCTGTCTGGGCTGCCATTACAGTTAATGGAACAAGAGTGTCGGTGTCACCCGAGTTTATGATAGATTCGGTTCTCGAGGCGTTCTACTTCGAGCCCCAGTCAGGTGGTCTGCCCTCCTCATACAAACTCCGACCGATCCGCTAGTTGCGCGACATCATCTAGTTTGACAGGTGAATACATTAGAAGTCGAGAGCTACAATAGATACACTTCTCAATACAGCGACACATTTTTTTATCCCTGGGGAAAAGAAGCCTGCACAAAGCTGGCAGACACCAAAATCCCTCCGTCAGCGTAAGGAGGGTCTGATATTTAGCAGACGGCACCACCCATCTGCATACCTAGGTGCCTGTTATTACCATGGACTCACATCACTTTGATCTCGAAGGATGATCGTATGCAAAAGCCATTTGAAAAGGAGACCATTTGCTGGCGAGCGAAGTGGTTTTAATTTCTCTCCTTTAGACTGCTCACTCTCATTCATAGGGTTTTAGAAAATAAGTGAATTTCTTAGCATTCCGCCCAAGATGAGGCAAAGCACGGACAATGGAGGAACTTTTGAAGATTTTTTTCTCCAAGCACTTCAGAGGCATTAAGGAGAAAGAGAAAGCGAAGCAGCCCTTCAGTAAAAGGCCGTTTCATCAAATCCTCGCTGTGCATATGAAATAAAATGTCTTCATTAGGGCCGGCGCTTCCAGAGAAAATATCAGGCTTTGTACAATGGCGAAGGTCCACTTGTGACCTTTCTTTGGTTTTAATCATTGCAACTCTTGACAGCTTAATAAGTTGAAGGTGCTGGAACGCAGCCTAACTTAATAAGGCCCCAGAGCCCAAGCCTTGGCCACCTATGATTGCTCCCATAAGTCTTTGCACATCTGGTGCCATGTCCTTGGGTGAGAGATATTTTCCATAACTTTCCTTATGCTCCAAAGACCTACGGCCAGCCCCCGCTTTATTGGTATTCGAATGATACAGTGCGCTCGGTGGCACTATGGCAGGACCCATCCGCCTAGTGTCACAAGTTTATTACACCGGGTCTTAGCGGTGCAGAAACTCTGTCACATTCATGCTCTTACATTTTTCTCCTTAAATATTACGGTAATTTATAGAAGTACTTTGTAAATCATGTAGCCGGATTTAATTTATCATGCTGGGGATGTTGTTATGTAGGATATATGCTCTCTATATATTTCTGGTTTATTACTATAGGCGAATTACATCCTTCTTTTATGATTCCGCTAAGCTGCATAATGCCATAAGGGGGAAATGCAAGGTTTTATAGCAGCATTTTGACTACGCACACGCACAGATAAAAAAAAACTGGTAAAACAGTATCACTATGCCGCATTACACAAAATATAATAAGAAAACAATTATTTATTTATTTTGCTATTTTGCAAGTTTATTCTAATCATTGGTTTGCTGAATAGGTTGAATAGTTTAAATAGGTTGGCAGAGTCGACACACACAAAAGCATTCATACACACATTCACATCTATTTTAACACAGTTTTAGCAGCTAGTATACTGCCTGACATATAATCAGTGTAAGTCAATAGGTAATGTATGTAGAACTAGTGAGAACATGCAAACTGTGAAAGCAACTGAGCCAGAAATCTTCTTGGTGACAGTGCTACCAATTTGCCACCACGTAATACAAAGCAGTGAATCCCAGTGTATACAAATACAAATAAATTAGTATAGCACTAAAGAGGACAGAAAGCTTTATTGTAAAACACTCTATTTAAATGAACAGAACTTTAACACTTACTTTAGATTTAATAGCAGACCATGTGATTTTACTGTTATGACTAATAAGTTATTAATATTGTTTATTGTATTTAGAAAAAGCGAAATGTCAAGGACTAACAACATGTCACGCTTGAGCCATACTGAAATTCCCACGATGCTGCTTTTCGGAAGGCACATATCATGTTTTTCGTCATCCTTACATTATCATGTACATTTACATTTACATTTGGTCATTTAACAGATGCTTTTATCTAAAGTGAATTACAAAGTGAGCACAGGATTAATCACAGCACCCCTGGAGAAATAAGGGTCTTGCTCAAGGACCCACATTGGTAACTTCAGTGGACCTGGGACACCATACAGTACAATAAATCGAAATAATAAAATTAGACTGTTGAGATTTAAACACGCCAAAAAAAAAAAAAAAACACAAATCAATATCAGGAAAACATGCAATTACCATTTGCCAACCAATTTTATTTTATTTTTTTCGTTTTTGTGGTTAATATAGCTTGACCTGACTGACAAGCAATGAACACTATAATTGGCTTTACCTCAATTTTTAGATTAAGATTTTCAAACTAAATGAATATATATATATATATATATATATATATATATATATATATATATATATATATATATATATATATATATATATATATATATATTCATTCATTCATTATCTCCCGCTTTATCCTCTATTAGGGTCGCGGTGGGGTTCCCCATGCCCATCCAGGGGAGAACGTCTCGGGCGCTGGGCAGACACACCCAGGACAGGGCGCCAATCCATCGCTGGGTACACACTCACACACTCAAACACACTCTACATGGGGCAATTTAGAGAACTCAATTAACCTGATCCATGCCTTTGGACTGTGGGAGGAAACCGGAGAACCCGGAGGAAACCCACGCGGACACGGGGAGAACATGGAAACTCCACCCAGATGAGGATTCGAACCGGGAATCCCTAGCGCTGAGAGGCGAACGTGCTAACCACTAAGCCACCGTGCCGCCTATATATATATATATATATATATATATATATATATATATATATATATATATATATATATATATATATATATATATATATATATGTATAGTTAATCAGATTTGGCCAATTAAGATCTGTGGTAATTTTATTAGAGGACGCACAATGCTCTTTTTGTTTCCGTTAATTAGACATAAATTCCCCAGTTGCACAATCCTTAATAAGAATGTATTGATGCCAGCGTTCTGTAGCCTTTGAATCCATTCAAAATGATGTACACACTAACCTCTCAATCCTCTCTCAGCCCCACAAGTTTAACCACAGGTGAAGGCCTGGCCCGATCGATACCTTTCTTCTTGTTTTGCCAGCACTTTGCGTGAAACATAATTGGATTGGCACTGACAGAGAAACAATGGCGGGTCTCGTTTTTTTCTAAGTGTACTATGTTCTGGCAGGCAACTCGGGGCTGACACCTGACCCTGTGTTTAGAGACAGAGGCCCCAATGCACAGGAGGATTTCACCGACCACAACCTCGATTTTCTGTCATCCTGGCTGGAGAGCCTGTTTCTTGGCAGACGATCCCTTCTGAGGAGAGAGAAAAAAACAGAGCAGTGAAGGGGAAAAAACACAGGCCTGGAAGGAAGATCATCATTTTCCCCCTCATTTCCTTCATGCGGAGGAGCTTGAGGGTGGAGAGTTCACACCTGAGAGAAACAGAGACAACAAACATGGCAACAATGTTATACGAGTACTGTCAGTCAGGAATATGTTTTAATCCAGGACTTATGTCATTAAACATGTTGAACATTCGATTCTATTTCTACATGGTTTTATTAAGAATTAAATGATCATAATACATTTTGAACAGGCGGCACGGTGGCTTAGTAGTTAGCACGTTCGCCTCTCAGCACTAGGGATTCCCGTTTCGAATCCCCATCTGGGTGGAGTTTCCATGTTCTCCCCGTGTCCGCGTGGGTTTCCTCCGGGTTCTCCGGTTTCCTCCCACAGTCCAAAAACATGGATCAAGTCAACTGAGTTCTCCAAATTGCTCCCTATAGAGTGTGTTTGTGTGAGTGAGTGTGTGCCCAGCGATAGATTGGCGCGCTGTCCTGGGTGTATCTGCCCAGCGCCCGAAACGTTCTCCCCTGGATGGGCATGGGGAACCCCACCGCGACCCTAATAGAGGATAAAGCGGAAGATAATGAATGAATAAATAATACATTTAGAACAAATAAAAGTTATGGCTCTTCACTCTGTACAAATGTAAAATGTACAACCTGAGTGAATTTGTATTTAAAAAACGTGCAATATATAAATACAAATTCACTCAGGTTGTACTTATTTTAAATAAATTCTTTCTTTCTTTCAAAATTTTTTGTAAATTGTAAATTATAGTGTTCTCTTTTAAATCTCTTTATCTGTGTAAATTTAAGTATGTGACACCGAATAGTATGGCACCTTAATTTTGTTATACCTGGTATAATAACAATAAAGATATTTTGATTCTGATTCTGATATTCTGATTCTGATTCTATGGTCATTTTGCAAGGGCAGTTTGGTATTCTAAAACTCTCATCCTTAACCTTGGCGATAGTTTAGTAAGCCATTAGTGCCAACTGTCAGGATCAGAATCTATTATAATTTTAAAAATAAGATTGATAAAAAAAAAAAAAAAAAAAAAAAAAAAAAAAAAAAAAAAAAAAAAAAAAAATATATATATATATATATATATATATATATATATATATATATATATATATATATATATATATATATATATATATATTTATTTATTTTTTTTTTTTTCATCTGTCAATCAACCTATAGACTTATAAAGTCTTATAAAAGTCTTATAAAGAGGACATCCTTCGCTTTCCAGTAATATGACATAAGATTTTGGGTGCTGGGAACCTCCTATTTCTTTCTTTCCAGTATGGCTGCCATAAGTTCATTTTATAGAAGGATAAAATTTATATCAAAAATTGTCTATTAAGTTTGTTTTTCATAATTTATAGTGCGAGCAAAGGACATTCAAGTTCATATTCATATTTTAAGTTTAGTTTGCCTTTCATATTAAACTGAATTGTTAGTATGAGTAATCTTATGACTCTACAAGGAAATAGGTTAATGTTCATATTTTAAGCTTTTAATATAAAAATATTATTTTTTTCCACTTTTTGTTTTTGTTTACTTCAATGGACATGCTGTAAAACTAAGATAAAAAATATTTTAAAATCTAAATTGTAAGTTGTTTATTTTACCCTCAATAGGAAATCCCTAATTTTATATATCTCATTATACATGGTATAGTGAGATGAGAAGAATATACACAGGCTCTTGTTCAAAGCTTTTTTTGCTTAATTTTTTATGGCTTTTCGCTTGTTAGCTTTTTGTGTTGATAATTCTGTGTGATAAAAAAAATGCATTATTATTATTATTGGTCCTGGACATCCAATATTGTGGATTTTTTTTTCCATATTTCTAGATAGATTTAGTCCATGATGTAATTATTGCATTTGACTGTTCTAAAAAGTACACTTTATTAAATGTGGAGAAAACTTTGTTGAACTTAAGCTGTATTCGAATTTTTGTGGATTATTATTTTACTAAATTGTAAACTGATCTGATTTTCACAGTTCTACAAATGCTATAGCATCAGTCAGTGTTTTTTCTCCATTGGTTGCTTTCTGGATTAAAATTAAAATATTAAAATCTACTGTGTAACCTGTGTAGAGAATATACAAATATACTTGATTTTATAATACTACAAGATATTTTGAGGTCCTTTAATTTTAAGAAATTAATCTTTATGGGCTTCAGTTATTGCTAATTATGCTAATCTTAATTATATTCTCTGCGGTGAAATATTATATAAACATGCATTATCTATGTAATTTGTTTCCAACAGGTTGTACAAATCCAAAAAAAATAGCCTTAACATTAACAACTGTGCATTTGTCCAGTCCAACATATAACACTGCCCTAACGTTTTCTGTCCTGAAGTACTTTGGTGAAGCAATTTAGCTTTTGTTTAAAGTCGAGTAATATGACCTAAAAGCCAGTGTATATACTGCAGTCAGCCACCCAAGAGCAGTTAACCAATTAAAAATATAATAGTTCAATGTTTATGAATCTTGAATTTCCATTAGGAATAACAACTTAATGATTTTCAAAGGCTCTATAATTGCATGCTGCATTACATCATTAACTGGAGCTTCATTTGGACTGCGCCTCGGACATCTTCAATAGCTGAACCCCGAGGCCTGTCTCTCTCTCCCTGCCTCTCTCACTGTGTGATCTTCATACATATCTGACCTTAAATAGAAATGGTTGTATGATTGGACCTTCAGCGGGGACAATCATCCTCCCTCTTTGCTCCACTTCACCATTTGATCTCCCTCGGCCCGCGAAGCTTCTCGGTCAAACCTTCTATTTTTTTTTTTCCGGATTCCGCAGGAGACGGTTTAATAATGACTTTTATTTGGCTCATACCCGAATCCCTGACATCTTTATATATCACGCTTCCCTCCCTGATTGGCTGATCTTTAAGTGTAGGAGAAAAGAATGTGGGATACGCAAGGGGAAATCTTGGCTTTTAAAGAATGAGAGAATGAGGTCTGCTTCGTCCACATACAGCAAATTTAAATGTAAATCATCTTTTTCAATTTTTAGGTAAAGGAAATATATCCTCCTTTTATCCTCACAGACAACCATTTTATACTCTCACAGGTTCGCAGTTTAAGAAACCTAGGGAGAGGACAAAGAATTCACACTGCCAAGAATTTTTTTGTGTGTGTGACTTTAGTGTAATGATACAACTGTAGTTGGAAATAATTTCAATATAAGGCAAGTTGATAGAATAATGTTAAAAATTAGGAACATTTTTCTTTTTGTTCTGCTACTAATCACGTCCCAAAGTCTAAAAGATAAAAGTCATGAAGTTTCTAGCATAATATTCATTAAAATTCTTCATTTCTCTTTATGTTTTAGGTGAACCCACTGTCTTCTTTAGTTTAAAATGCATTTGCTCATTAGCCACATTCCTTTTTTTAATTATTTCTTTCTTTTCATTTCTATGCCGAGGCACAAATTAAAACTGTGTGGCAGCAGTTGAAGAGGCCAGACACAGGTCTCCTGCCTCCAGGCCTTTTACATCACTGCTGACAGAGAGCCCTGTGAACCATGGGAAATGCTTCATTGGTTGCAACACATTATGCACCAAAGTGAAAGCCACATTTAACTTTATACTTACACAGTCAATGCCTCACTTTTATTGTCCAGCTCTAACTTGCTGACATGTCCCCGACACCAGCCTCTCAAGGAGTTAATGAGAGCAAATGTTTCCCTGAGTTTGTAATGCCTTGGACTATCTTGACTGTTTCACTATAAAGTATTGTGTGTCTATGCCAGGTTTTTATTACTTATAAAGTGTATTTGCTGGCATATATGAGTACTATAAATCTTTTAATGTAAAAAGAAAAAAATCCATATTTACATATTACATATATAATGTAATTCTTAAATAAACAATTAGGGGACCCTTTAAAAAAAAATTGTTGATTCACTTAGGCCTGTATCTATCTGTATATAACAATGATAAATTCCTGTCTAGTATTTCATTCATTCATTATCTTTGATTTAATCCTCTATTAAGGTAACAGGGAGGGTTCTCCATGCCCATCCAGGGGAACATGCTTTGGGTGCTGGGCTGATACACCCAGGACAGGACATAGAGCATTCAATTTACCTTGAATCCATGTTTTTGGACTGTGGGAGGAAACCGGAGAACATGGAAACTCCTACATGGAAACTCAAACAAGAATCCTCAGCTATGTCTAGAATAATGTTATTTTATTTTGTATTCTGTTTATACTGATTTTAAAGGTGCAGCTATCTCAACTCCTTACTTCACGTAAATTAATAAACTACATGTTTCAGTTTTATTGCACTTTTAGGAGGTGTCCCACTTTTTTTGGAAATAGGGTTAGAACTTTTACATTCCTAATGTATACAGCAATCTGCTGACATGAAAAAACATGTCTACCAACACAAATAAACAAGACTTAGGGCCATGAATCAAGCCATATAATGAGATCATTCTTGACTTACCTGCTTATGGTAGATACCTTCCTCTTTGGAGCAAACCTCCATTTCTTTGACTTCTGTCGCCTGTAAAGAGGATTGCATGTCCATGCGTACAGGCTAGCTTCTCTTTTAGACTGACTACGAGCTCAATGCCCAAGTCTGATTGCTTCAAGCCCCTCTCCTTCCCAAAATTCCCCTTTCTCTATTTCTTTGCATGACATGGTGCTTGAGAGAGTTACCGTGTGACCGAGGGTTTGGTATTGATTCATTTGGATTTTGCTGTGGAACTGATGGGTTTACAGGTTTGGAAAATCTTGGTACGCATGGATTGATGTCAATAAGGATGACACTTATAGGCAATGCCATAAACCTTTACCAGAGCATGTGTGACGAGGATTTCCATCAGGATTAGTCTGGTGATGGTGGTCCAAATATCTTCTTAGCGGTAATGACAGCCAGTGGTTGTAATTCACCGTCAGTGCATTGAGTTGTGCTTTTGAATAACCACTGTGTGTTCTAAAATTTGCAAGCATCCCAGGCTTGAGGTCTCTGGTGTGCCCTGAGCTTACCCTTTTGCCAAGGAAGATAGCTGACATGGTCAGTCAGAGTAAACAGCCCTTGATCATAGGAAAGCGGGCTTTGAAAGCCACAAATGGCCATTATATTTGGTATTAATCTAAATTTCTCTCAGTCTAGAGAGGAGGATATGTGGGCTGGGGTCAGCCAAGGGACAAGAGCAGAGCAAGAAGGAAAGTTGAAGCAGGAGATTTTAAAGAAAATAAATGTAACAGAGACAAGAGCATTATTAATGGGATTATCAGCTCACATATTTTAATATATCATCAGAACAAATGGTGAGATAAGAAAATCTGAAAATACAAAAGAGAAAAGGGGAGGCGGTATTGGTAATGATTATTTATGATGAGTGTGAAACATTTGTGGAGATTGTGATCACAGTTTACGTGGATAAATGATCAGTCAGATGATGCATTTGGCTTATTTGCATCCTGGGATTTGGTCCATTGTGGTTTTAGGATAGAAAATCCAACGTTAAGATCTTTATCTTAGTTCAGGGTCCGAAATAATTTTTGCTTTTTCACTGATGTGACAGTTATTTTTATTAAATAAAATGTTTGTTATAAAAAGACATTATTTTTTCATATTAATAGCACTGAGTGATTATCAGAAAATTTACGGTGCAGGCAGTGAATAAACCCGGCTACTCCCCAAAATCATGATGATCATCATCTCATTGATATTTTTTTTTAATCATTTAAATATAAATCCGGCGGCACGGTGGTTTAGTGGTTAGCACGTTCGCCAGGGATTCCCGGTTCGAATCCCCATCTGGGTGGATTTTCCATGTTCTCCTCGTGTCTGCGTGGGTTTCCTCCGGGTTCTCCGGTTTCCTCCCACAGTCCAAAAACATGGATCAAGTCAATTGAATTCTCAAAATTGCCCCATATAGAGTGTGTCTGTGTGAGTGAGTGTGTGCCCAGCGATGGATTGGCGCCCTGTCCTGGGTCTATCTGCCCAGCGCCCGAGAAGTTCTCCTCTGGATGGGCATGGGAAACCCCACCGCGACCCTAATAGAGGATAAAATCGGGAGATAATGAATGAATGAATATAAATCCCATCCATTTTTCTAATAAGTAAATGTATTGACATAAAAATACTGTTCAATTAAATGAACAACATTTATACATTTACATTATATTTAAATTTAGTCATTTAGCAGATGCTTTAATCCCAAAAATTATACCATTTTATATGGTAATACCTCTTTATTTCAACACTTACCACCTCATAGAAGTGACTATATTCCTCACCTAAAATATCTATTTATAATTTATAACATTTATATAACATTTATATATTTAGTACATCATTTTATGGGTCAAAATGTAGATATGACACTTTCTAGTCAGTGTACATACTACATATGTGTGTACATATTACATATTGTATTGTACAAAAGTTGTTGTTCCACCAAAATAACTGGGTACACCCCCAAGCGAAATTGGCAAGATTGAGCCCAATTAGCAATATTACCTCCTCTGTGTCATGTGTCTCATTAATGTTACTAGGTCTCAGGTGTGAAAGGGTAGAAGGTATGATAAATTTAATGTATGCTCTCATACTCTCTCATACTGGTCACTGGATTTTTAACATGGCATCTTATGGCAAATGACTCTTTGATGATCTGAAAAAACGATTATTTACTCTTTATAGAGCTTGGCAACACACTGAAACTGATCTGTAGGCCGGTGAAATATATATATATATCTTATCTCATTATCTTTCACTTAATCCTTTACCGGGGACAAGGGTCACAGGGGGTTCCCCATGCCGATCCAGGGGAGAAAGGTGCAAGTGCTGGGCAGATACACCCAGGACATGAGATAAAGACATTCACAATCAGTCAGAATGATATGTGTAATACAAAGATGTGAAGTTTATATATATATATATATATATATATATATATAACTTAGCATTCTGACTGATTACAAATGTCTTTACTTATTATCTCCACAAATATTTGCTAAAAGAATTTATATTTATTAGGCACAGCAACCTTTTGCTTAACACAGCGTTAAACTTGTTTAAACCTTTAAAACCTCTTTTTGTTGGGCTTTATTGATGCACCAGCTAAAGCACCACTGACCTAAAAATAGGACTAATTGTTTGAGGTTGTATGTTTGCTTAACCCACCATCTTCAGTTTATATGGATAAAAATAGTGCTTCTCCTATATAATCAACACGTCCCTTTTTTACCCTTATTATTTCTTATTTTGACTCTTGTCTCATTTCCCACTTTGTATTTCCTGCTGTGTTTTGTTCATGCCATAATTCGGGTGCTTTTGATTGCTCTTTACTACGCACATGGCTGGTAATAAATCACTGGGCTGTTTTTCTCCAGACTCACTACATATTGTAAACATGCTCTATTGGTTAGGGCTGCACCAGAGAGGTCTCCAAATGCAAACTTTTAAATCAGTCTATTGTTACAGGGATACATGTTCCGTGGTGGGTCTCAAGCTGGTTGTTTTAAGGGTTATATTGGTTTTTTTGGTGGATTCAGCCTCATCACATTTTAAATGTGGCTAAAGTATCAGTAACATATTATCACTAACTGACCTACATACCAGGAACTGTTGGAAAATATATACTCTTGATAAATGCATCAGATATTGTTTAATCTATATATTTTTATTTCTACCATTTTACCTTATATCCTACAATTAGTTTTTATATTTATTATCTCATTATCGCTCATTATGTTGACCTTACCTTGAGCAATATAAAACAGCTGCTGGTTGCCCTGAATTTCAAGGTTTAAAGTACCTAGCAACTGTATTACAAAGCAGTGATTGTAGTACAATAGTCATTTATTAATTTTATATAGAACAATAATCATAGAAGTCTTATTATTTAATTGTTTTTATTAATTTTATTCATTATTTTGCTGACAACTCTCCATAGAATTTTTTAATATATGCATCAGATTTTTTTATTGAATTGTAAGGTGAATGCTCTAAATTGCCCCATATAGTGTGTGTTTGTGTGAGTGAGTGTGCCCAGCGATAGATTGGCGTCATGTTCTGGGTGTATCTGCCCAGCGCCCAAAACCTTCTGCCCTGGATGGGCATGGGCAACCCCCCACTGCCCTAGTAGAGGATAAAGCAGAAGATAATGAATGAACAAATGAAGGAATTAATGAATGTTGAGTACTTATATTTATCAAACTGTACATAGATACTTAGTATCTTCTGTATAGGTCCTCATCTCATTTTCTTACAAATAATTCTTTCCTAGAGTCATGGATGGGTGCCCTTCCATGCCCATCCACGGGAGAACGTTCCAAATGCTGGACGCATACACCCAGGACAGGACGCCAATCCATCGCTTAATCACTCACACTAGATTAATTTTGCTGTACACTGTGCAATGACAATAAAGACCTCTTATCTTTTTATTTTATCTATTATATAGATTAAATTTAGAGCAGCCAAATCACTTTAATCCATATTTTTGGGCTGTGGGAAGAACGCAAAGAAAAACCACACGTATATATGGAGAACATCAAAACTCCTCCCACAATTCAAACCGAGATCCTCTGTTTTTAAAAATGGGCATTCTAATAACTGCACCACCATGGCTCACCTGCTGTTTTCATTCAAATTTCAGAAAATTTTATCAGCAAACCAGTGGAACCCTGTCTAGGTTCACATTGTTTATTAGTTGTATCTGTCTGACTGTTCATAATATCTTTCATCTAGCTTTAATCCAAGCATGCTACATTTTTATCTACAGGTATCTTGCCCAACAAGACCAAAAACAAAACATGTGATCCACCACCCGAGATTCTCCTGCACACCACCCAGACTTTGAATACACATAAGATGTTTTAACTTTGGCGCATCATTCACCTTACTGTCTCATTCACTTCCATGAAGCATACATCTAAGCCACACGGCCGACTTTTACTCCAGTGTTGTGTGATTTGGCGAGAATCCAAACACACTGTATGGTTAAGTATCGTTTACAGCGTCTGCAACAAGACATATATGTTGCTAAATCTCTTGTAGCAAGAGAAATTAGTTTGACAGAGCCAACATGTTGTTCTGTGTCTGATATAAGCGCGCAAGTCGAGCCCGAAAGATATTTTTTTCCCCTCCGAGTCACTGCGGAAAAAGTCTCACCCAGATCATGTTTGCTGTAGTCGATCTTCGTATGAGTGTGAGAGATTACCATCTACTGCACTTATGACGGGTTCCGACACTAATGCAACCGCAGAGTGAAACTCGATAGATTTTCAGTGGTATGATTTGGTGAACGATGTGAGAGGGTATCTCTGTACATCATAATTTAATGTCACTTTTTTCTTGGCGCAGCCAAGAGTGACAAATCCTCATATTGTTTTGTTAATAGAAACCACGCCATGGCCTTTTATAACAGTTAAAATGACATGAGATTTAAATATAGAGCAAACTAAACATGAGGGATGTGTTCGGTGATCTAGTTTTAAGCGTTATCCGATTCATTGCGAGGGAAATCCTCTTACGGTTTCGTTCCTTTGTTTCTTCACCTCTTGAACGGCTTGCTTGTTAGGCATGCTGTTTGTTTTTCCTTTGTCTGTTTCTTTCCCTCCATTCTTTCAGTGCTAGCGTTAAGGCTTGGCTTGGAAGTTCTGTGATGAATGAATGGAAGTTGTATCATTATTAAAGGTGGGAGATGATTAATAACAACCATGCATGTTTTCCTCTGTAGTGTAAATAAAATATATCATTCACGTAATACAGGCGACGGCTAGGAGAATGATTTATGGTGTGTTAAAATGTGCAGAGAGAGCCAAAGGCTGAAACCCCTCACACACACCCAGCAGTGACAGTACTTTACTGTGGCCTAGCCATGCCTCACTCCTTCCACCCTCTCCCCCACTTTTGCCCATACACCCCCTCTTTTATGAGGCTCAAGGTTGAACTACGTTTTTTAATATTTGAACAAAGTCAAGTTTAGAACTATCTGAATATACACTTATTTGAACGTCTTGCACTTTTTAATTTGATATAGCTGATATGTTGTTGAATTCATTTAAGGCATTAAAAGAACTGGAATCTCCTCCACAGAATCATTTTAACAAGCTATGATTATTTTTAGAATCTTTTTTGCTGATCTTTGGTGCATGAAAAGAGTAATTTACTTAACATTTACAAATATATCACATAATATTGATCTTTCATTGATCTGAAATGTGCACATAAAACAAAAGTGAAACATGATAAGCATCATCGTTTATGGAGGACAAGTATGAAGGTGGACAGAATGGTGGATTAGTGGTGAGCACATCTGTCTATCAGCACTGGAGATCTAGGTTTGAATGTCGATCTGGGTTTTCCATGTCCTCCCCATGTCCACATGGGTTTACTCCCACAGTCATCCATCCATGTATATCTAAATTGCCCCTTTATAGTGTGTGTGTCTGTCTGTGTGTGCCCAGCGATGTGCCCTGTTCTGGGTGTATCTGCTCAACATCCAAACTATCTCCCCTGGATGTCTTTATCCGTTACCTTTACATTTGGTAATTTATCAGACACTTTTATCCAAACTGACTTACAAGTATCCCAACTTGATAGTTGGGGTCAGAACACAGGGACAGCACCTTTGGAGCAATGAAAGTTAAGAGCCTTAAGGGCCCACATTGGTAACATGGGATTTGAACCCTCAACCTTCGGATTAATAACCTAACACCTAAACCACTGAGCTAACAAATCCCTCCAACTTCTGTCAAGCAAACAGAAGATAAAGACTAAATACTAGGAGTGAATATATATCTGTAGATGTGTTTGTCTGCCATGTAAAGCAATGTTGACTTGTCCAGTTTGATCACTCGCCATAATTATAAGAAGAGGCAACAAAATTAGGCCACATTAATGTTTTGATGCCAGTTTTGTCCTCTGTCCGCTGTTATTTTCTGTTACGTTGTTTATGCCTAACAAACCGATCTACTTAGAAAACGAACAGTCCCTTAGGGTCAAACTTCACTTTCTGAAGAAGCTGATTTGTCTCTCTCTGTCTTCCAGTATGGCTTGTGAGTAAGACACATTGCATGTGCCAGTCCCCGTGGCAGCACATCTCACCTCCAGGCTGAGATATTGATTAAATTCAGGAGGCCCTTAATTTCTCAACTTCACCACTAGACATTTCCCCTGTGTTATGAAGTGATGCACACTACCTGAATACACATAGCTTACATATTGCTGTAGATTGCTTTTATTAAATGTAGATAAGTGTTTTCATTTGGTAATGTATTCAGCATAATACAAAGTTTACTTTGACCAACAAGACATGTCGATAACAAGGAAACTGGTATTCATTATGCATTAAAAGTGCATTTATAAAATATTTATAACGCTTCAATACATTTGTCATAAGCATTTGTTAATGTACATAATGTTCATAATCATAGTTATACATTGTTATAACAATTTGTGACACAAAATGACATGTTCTTATAACACTTTATGAGTGTGGTTATGCACATCTATGGACAGTAACAAATGTTTATAAAGCTTTATGAATACTTTATAAAGCTTTATAAAGCTTTATAAATAAAAGTGTTACCGACATGTCTTTATATTATAAAACTTGTTAAGATGGTTTAATGTTTGGATTTAATTTTTTTTTTCCAAACAGTTTTGATTACAGGTGTGAATGAGATGTATTTTTTCGTCCTTCTCAGCGCACCTTCTTTCAAATCTTCTTCGCTAGACGAAAGCAGAACATTATTGATATTTCTCCTCTGATTCATCGTCATTTTCCTTGAATATGAATCCTTCTGATATTTTACCAAGGCCAGAGTGAGCTCATATGTGCTTACACTAAAGGAATAACATAACAACAGGATTCACTCAGATGAAGAGTCGCTAGCAATTTATACATGTAGCTTTCTTCCAGTGTTACTGCCGCCTGGTTAATCTTCTCGTAATCGAATTATAATTGTAAAGTGTACTCTAATAATTATTGCAATAAAATGACAGTAACTGAGTTAATAGCTGTGCTTTCAAATGTTTATAAGTTATTTGTCTGTATGAAGGTACATCCATCCATTATCTTCTGCTTGATCCTCTACCCACCCAGATTGGGATTCGAACTAAGCCACACCTCATTTCCTTATAATTATCTAATGTATCTGCCCAGCTGCCGAAATGTTCTCCCATGGCATGGGGACCCAACCCATGACACAAGTAGAGGATTAAGCAGAAGATCATGAATTAATTTATATATTATGTCTGTCTATCACGTGCTCTACCTATTGATAGAACGTCAATGAGAGATCATTTAAGTCATTAAACTTACGTCCTTGATCTTCGCTTGTTTTGTTTTTTTTTTCATAAATGCGCATGTGTTCCCGCTAACCTGGCTACCTTTTTCGTTCCATGTATTACTTTCTATGACCATAGCCTGACAAATTTACATTTTAAACTGAAATTACTGAAACATTTTACGTGAAAAAAAACCCCAAAAAAACTGTTGTACTACTTTTACACATTAATACTATGCAGCCAATACCACGGTTCCTTGATGTCAGTGGGTTACGCTCTATGGTCTGTGAATAACATTCTCATTGCTGGCCTTGCCTGATATATCCATCCACACCAGACCCATATTCTGAAACACAGGCTTATGTGAAGATGGTTTCTCTTAATTTGCTGTGGCTTTGCAGCCAGGCATGGCTCCTCAATAAGAATTGGGGCTTTTATGCTTGATACTGCAGTCTTAACACTTTGACCCACGCAAAACAGAACTATTTCAGCGATGCAACTCCTTTCCTGTATCCTTTCTTATTTTCTTAATCCTTCTCTTTTTTGTGGTGGGTGCTTTTCGTGGCATTCACAAGGGGCTTGCCCTGGTTTCAGGAGCAAGGTTCTGGCACAACTGTGCGAGTGGGCTGAGCAAATCCACCCCAAACAGACATTGAAGTGACACACTTAACAGCCAGGAATCTGACAGATGCAGAGCGCTTTACTTCCAAACCGCTGTTTTGGGATCATGAATCTGAAAGCAGATGCTTTTTCTTTTACACACTTTTCTGTAAAAAGCTGCACAGCTGTTCATTTTACATTTAAATCACAACGGCGTGTTTATTTTATTCATACTGGTTTTATCAGCTGTATATTATGTACTGTCCCTATATGGACTGTCAACTCTGCAAATATTTTTTAGCACGTCTGCCTCTAAGCGCTGGGGATCAAGGTTTGAATCCCGATCTGGGTGTAGTTTCCATGTTAATCCTGTATCCACGTGGCTTTCTCCAGATTCTCCGGTTCCCTCCCATGGTCCAAAAAAATAGATTCAAAATCAAAAAATAGATTCAAAATCAATTGGTTGCTTGAAATTACCCCTACCTAATTTGCCCCTATATATTATGTGTGTGGGTGAGTGAGTGTGTGGCCAGTGATGGATTGGTGTCCTGTACTAGGTGTATCGTTACCCCCTGGATGGGTTTGGGAATCCCCTGCAATCCTAGTAAAGGATTAAGAAGAAGATAACATGATGGCATGTGATATTTGTCAGGAATTTATACATACATTTAAACTGATTACTTTTAGTTGTTCACATCTTCTCCATTCATTGGAAACTTAATTTTAAGCTATAACACAATTATTTGCACATACACACTATATTGGGGCAATTTAAAAGCAACCAATTCACCTTGAATTCATGTTTTTGAACTGTGGGAGGAAAACAGTTTTCTGGAGAAAACCCATGCGGACACTAAAACTCCACCCAAATTGGGATTCAAAACTTGATCCCCAGCCCTGTGGTTTACAATAAAAACTTTGGACATTGGTTCTAAGAGTTCTTGCATGTTTTAAAGTGAAACTAGGTACAAACTAGGACATCTGAACGAATAAATTTAGAAGAAAAAAAATCCATAAATATCCATGCGATTGCTTTGCTGTTGGCACTCATTTTTGTAAATCTCTTCAATTATCAACAATGTTCAAGTTTACACCCTCTAACCCTCTAATGTGTTCCATTTACATAAAGTGGGGGAAGCTGTATCAATATGCATTTTGTGATTTGCACGGATTACTTCCATTATGATCTTCATTAATGTTGCTTCATTCTAGTATAAATATGTATAATTCAGCTTTAAAGCAAAATATTAGCAATTATACATTTCCTAATCCATTTAACTTACAAATTTGTCATCAGGAAGGGTAAAATTGGAGCAGCAGGAGGGTTTCGTGTTTGTATCTGTGCTGTGTGGTGTCAGTGGTAAATACAGTCTGAACTATGTCTACCAGACTAACAATTTACATCTACATCCAGTTCCAAGTTGAAACTGGGAAAGGTCAGACGCTGGATTTTGATTACTCTTTTGATATATACCTAATGCAACCTTCCTAAAAAGGAAAGAATGGTTTGTTTAGAAGAACCCAAGGGACTGGCTTCTGAAAAAGTCGAGAGCTGGGCAAGCTGGCTGTGCTCTTGGACACTCTGGGAAAGTTAGAGGTGCCATCTGGTGAAGGGGCCAATGGATAGCATTGGGTGACCTTTGACACAAATTTCTCTTTCAGCAAACATCTCCACGCGGATTTATGGGCTGTTAAAGAACAATAATGAGCACGCTGAGTCGCAGGCAGACAGGCTTCTCATCCTTAGGTGATGGAAACCTAAAGTGAGACAAGCGTGAATTCAGAGAGAGGAAAACTAAAATGACCATGGGAGTCAATTATGTAGATCACGAAGTATTTCACAGTCAGGAGAGACTGCACGCATGGTTTAATATAACAGAGTGTTAGCATTTAGAAGTACCAGATCATTTATTTACAAAAAAATGTAAAAAGATTTGAATCTATGCATGTCTGCCTCTTAGCTTTAGCGATCCAGGTTTAAATCCCAATCTGGGTGAAGTTTCCATGTTCTCCTTATGTCTGCTTGGGTTTTCTTTGGGTTCTCCGGGTTTTCTTCCAATATTGTGGATTTAAGGTGAATTGGCTGCTTTGAATTGCCCCTGTATAGTGTGTGTATCTGTATGAGTGAGTGTGCCCAAGGATATATTGGCACCCTGTACTTGGCATATCTGCCCAGCGCCAGTAATGTTCTCCCCGGATAAGGAAATGGAATCTGTTAACAAGACTTATTAAACAATGGCCGATCAAAAATTATGAGCGCCCCCACAAGCCTCAGCCCACACAAGGTTTTTTTCAATAACACCAGAAAGTTTTTCCTAGTCACTGTCACTTCAGAAACCATCTTCAGTGGTTCAGAACGATGTACAGCTTCTTTGAGACTACAAACTATTGTTAAAAGTGCCATATAAATAAATTAACTTGAAATAAACATTGTTGAACACTCAATTCTGATTGGTCTGTTATGGCAGTCAGCTTGCCAAATTTGAACAGAAGTTGTACACTAACTAACTAACAATTAATTTTGCTCAATAATCTGTGTCAAGTAGTTATTTTTGTTTTAATAAATGACTTTGTAATGTGCAGGCTGTATAAAAATCCATTTATTATTGTGAAATACACCCCTCCTGGATGATTCAAGACCCTTCTGCCTTGCGTTAGATTGCTGCATCACCCTGTCGGGGTTTATTTCACTATAATGACCTGCCTGCTGTATGTTCCACCTTCTTTAATTGAGGACTTGGCCATAAACTATGAGTAGTAAATAAAAAAAAACACCATTTTGTCTATATATATATATATATATATATATATATATATATATATATATATATATATATATATATATATATATATATATATATATATATATATATATATATATATATATATATATATATATATATATATATATATATATATATATATATATATATATATATATATATTAACAGTAGGCATTGTTATTCTTTTACACATTAATGGACTATTAGTAAATATGGAGTACTCTTCATTATTATAAGTATTTTCTTGCTTGTATGATGAACTTCACTGATCAAAACAACGCCACTCACGGCAACTATTGTGGCACCACTAGGGTTAGTCCTATGAATTAACATTTAGTCACAATTAAACAAATAACATCACTGCAGAGATGAGAATAGCCAAAATCAGAAAAGCAATAACCAAATAGCCAAAATCAGAAAAGCAATCTGAAAAATTACCTGTCACTCCTTTTTGCTGTTTCATGGATATAAGGCCGTTATTTAGATATTACTTTCAATCTCTTACTTCTCCCCTTGCTTCTATTGCCTTTTTCTTATCCTCTTGATTTAAGGCAGGGGGTGGGGTGGGTTCATAAGAGGATTCAGCATGAATGGACTTTTGTTTTGCTCTTTCTTTTGCCCCCTGACTGTGTCAATTGCAGGGTGCCCCTTGCAAAGGCCCAGGCCATCCTTAGACAGCACCCTGACCAGCTAGTTAACATTCACAAGCAAACATGGGAAAGCTGTGCTTTAGAGGACATGCCAATCCTTAAATGATTCCCCAAAGCTTATGGCCCTGCTTATAGGATATCGTCTACGAATAGCTCTTATTGCAATTTCTTCACATGTCGAATACATCAGAGTGGGATAAATTAGAATATGGTCTTGAAATAAAATGTCAGTTAGTATTCACTTCCTATATTTACTTTGTCTTGCCTGCAGGCAGTCCACAGAAGGCATTGATGGACCACATAATGCCCAGCAACTGCAAGGCCTTTCATGGACCGGTGACATCATCCATGCAAATAGCTCTGGCCAGGGTGGCATGTTGTCGTAGGTGGCAAAGAATTCCAGTCATGCATTAAATGGTGAGCTGCAAGGACAAGTAATGCTTGCTATGTGCCTGATCTTGTGTGGACCGAAAAAGGCTTTGGGTCTGTACAATAATGCAAGGATTTCTTGTATGTCTCAATCGAGTGAAATGATCCAATGGTTTCTTTGTTTTTTGCCCCTGTTTTGTCGATGGTTTTCTAAGCGTCAATGGCTGTGGCATTTCAGGTCTTTATAATGGAATGAAAGGACTTTAGTAAAGTGCAGATTGACTATGTGGCACAGATGAATTCCATAGCCAGGAAAATATCAGTAATTTCAAGGCCTTTGGCCACATTGTTGGGGCTGTACTTGGCCTTGTATAACAGTGACTAGCTTGAGAAAAGGCCACTACCCTTAGATTTCTGGATTTAAATTAACATTATAACAAAATAATGAATTCACTGAAACAAATAAGTATGCAAGTCTTACATTTCTGCGAATGTGACTGGTTAAAATATTATTTCATTAGTGGAATAATTTCGAATGTCAGACTAATCAACAAATTAATATCTCAGAAATGAAGCTGCAGCCATGGTAAGGCATTTACATTGTCCATTTTTTTGTCGAGGTTGTTGTGACCTCCCCATTCCTGTCCGGTGTTAACCGAAAGAGCTTCTTCGTCCTCTGCTGAAAACCTCTTACAGTTGTTCTGCTCGAAGAACAGGAAGAAGAGAAGAAAAGAGATTGTGCTCTGGGGCTGTGACACTCATGAAATTAATCTATTATCTTCCTGTGCGGCTGCCATGTAGTGATACCGGGCTGGCGGACGAGTCCTCACTGCCATTGTGGTGCCATGACATTTGTCCATTCTGTTCAGCTTGCTGACACGGGCAGGATCCGGCAACTCGCTAAATTAACAGCATGTGGCAAAAATGAGAAAATCGGAGTGTCCAGAGGCTGCCTAGAGGATAGATTGTAGCTCTCTTCTTAAAAACCTGACCTCAGCGCCTTACTTTTGTCTGGGCTTGTATTATTCGGGAAGGTTAAACACACCTTTGTTGATAGACAGATGCTTTTTTATATGTAAGATTATGTAGAAACTTCTGGAGATAAACCAAACAAGTTGGAAATGTTAATGTTCACTGAAAAATATATGTGAAGTGATTGTAACAATCAGCATCAGGGTTTCTGATCATGTTTCTGTAACTGGGGTCAGTCATTTAGTTAATGGACTATCAAGCTCCATGTTCTGAACTGCCAGTCTGCCTCATTTGGGCTTTTGAACAAAACACCAAACCTTTAGCACTTCTCAGTGCTGAGTAGAGTTTCCAGGTTCTCCTGGGATTTCTTCAGTTTCCACCCGCAGTCCAAAACATGAATGCAAGGTACATTGACCACTCCAAATTGGAGTTCTAAAAATCTGAATTGCACCTATAGTGTGTGTGTCCGAGAGAGTGTGTCCAGCGATAGATTGGCACCCTGTCCTTGGTGTATCTGCCCAGTGCCCAAAATGTTTTCCCCACCCCTCCCTGATCCTAGTAGAGGATTATACAGAAAATAATTAGAAAATAATTTAGGGTAGCATGGTGGCTTAGTGGTTATCATGTCAACCTCTCAGCTCTGGGTATCCAGGTTCGAATCCCAATCTGGGTGGAGTTTCCATGTTCTCCCCGTGTCTACGTAGGTTTTTTTGGGGTTTCCGGTTTCCTTCCACAGTCCAAAAACATGAATTCAAGGTGAATTTGTTACTCTAAATTGCCCCTGCATAGTGTTTGTGTGAGTGGGTGTGTGTCCATTGATGGATTGGCGCCTTGTGTGCCCAGTACCTGGAACGTTGTCTCCTGAATGGGCATGGAGAAACCCCCCTGCCCCCTCCACCCCCTGACTCTAGTAGAAGAATAAGCATAAGACAATAAGAAAAGAAAAACAGACTTTATACGTATTCCTTTTGAAAAAAAGTAACCAAAGATGTATCTCTTTCTTAAAAAGCCAAACATAAAAATAAAATCAAGGGAGGACAAATAAATATGGCTGAGGAAGGGAGACTGTGGTGAACTATGGAAGACTATGATGAATGGCCTGATAGTACCCAAACATTCTAAAGAAAATCTTTGTGTGTGTGTGTGTGTGTGTGTGTGTGTGTGTGTGTGTGTGTGTGTGTGTGTGTGTGTGTGTGTGTGTGTGTGTGTGTGTGTGTGTGTGAAGATGAGACGTGAGAGAAAGCTATAGGCAACGCCTGTCAAAGCAGCTTGCTTTTATTTATTTATGGCCAGTGTGCTTAAGAGATGGTCAAGGTTAGGCTATGTGCCCGCTCTGGCACTTTTGTTGTGCAAGGTAGATCAATTTATGAAATATGTCTGTTAACAATACTGCTGATGGAGAGCTGCAGTACCTCCCCATGGTAACCTGTATACTCCTTTCATCGCTGTATTTCAAGATAAAGTGCTCTCAGATTCTCTGCACTTCCAGTCAGTTATTTACACATCAATTTAGATGTGTTTATTTTATCTGTCACCATCAATAGGACCGTAGCATCGTGTCTCTATGTGTGAACTGCAGAAAACACATCTCTGTCTCCTACATCATACCGTATATGTGATTGTGCAGAACATTGATCTTGGACTTCATCGATCTGAATAGGGCTGGATAGAGATTTTATAATGTGGCTTTGGGAGCTTCACTGTAAACAACATGTCAAGGATGTCCAGCTCGACCCTTACAGGACAGAAATAAATCTAAAGTACCATGGCCTGTCTGGTCATCTCTACTGGGTCATTTTGTCTTTTCTCTATTCCCATTGTACTCTGTACCTATCTACCTATCTGTCTCAATGCCAAGTCTTCAGACTTGCCATTTTCAATAGTACACAAGCCTTCGAATGAAACCTTTTGATATCTGACCAAAATGTGATATGACCTACAAATATATTCTGTGTGAGGAATATAAGGTCAAAGAAAATCAGTAATCAGAGAGTTAGAAGCACCGAAGTTTTTGGAATGGTCCCATGTGACATATTAATAAAGAAATAAGTATAATGCATTAAAGTGAATACATTATAGGAAAGAGGTGGTGTTAGACCCGACATGTAGCGGAGTAGTTACAACTCTTTCCCGTGACTTATTCACAATAATATACAACCTCAAGTGCCTTATTGCGTTTAGTTATAAACAGTTATAATTACATAACACTATAATACACTAAAAAACAGGGTTTGATTTATAAATTTTTTTACTGAAAATCAAATCAATTATAATCTGATCTTCCCTGACATAATCTCGGTTTTTAAAGCATAATCTCGGTTTTTAAACAACATACTGTTGTCTCTAAAAATAAAATAATGCCAACTAGTGGCCAAATTATAGACACAATTGTAAGCAGTACACATAGTGCTCATCTAGTATCGTCTCGCTGTTTATTTTAATCTGTATTTCCATTTATGGTACATGATTTAAAATAGTGTATTGTGAATCACGCATTGATATGAATGTGAAGTGGTCAGAGGTGTGCACATCGTCAATAATGTCACATCTCAGGCATATTTACAGACCGGATCTACCCATTTTATAATCATAGTAAAACCAATAATGTCAATAACCAATCTTAAAACACATCACTTTCACAAGCACTTGCTTTTTTTTTTTTTAAAAAAAAGAATGACTTTTGTTGTTCTCTCATTTGTAAGTTCATTAATTAATTCATTCATTATTTTCTTATTTATCCTCTACTAAAGTCATGGTGAGTTCCCCATTCCCCAGGGAGAAAGTTTCAGACACTGGGCAGATACACTGAGGACTGGGCGCACTTACTCACACAGACACACACACAAACACACTATACGGCGCAATTTGGAACATTCAATTTACCTTGAATCCATGTTTTTGGACTGTGGGAGGAAATCAGAGAACCCAGTGGAAACCCATGCGTACACAGGGAGAATATGGAAACTCCGCCCAGATCGGATTCGAACCTGGACCCCAAGTGCGAGAGGCGAACATGCTAACCACTATACCTCCGTGCCACCCATTTATAAGTTGCTTTGGATATATTTTCTGGTAAATGACTAAATGTAAAAGTTTTAAAGGAAATTTTAAATCTTTTTGTGAATCTACAATTTTGCAGAAAGCCTTAAAACAAATATAGCTTTGCAGAATTTGTGTCCATGACCTGAAACTCCCAAAGTTCAGCAACCCATATCCAGTTCAGATCAGTGCATTGCGTAGAGCATGCTCACCCTCATTCCCTTTTATAGTAACAATACAACAACTCCCAAAGCATAAACTCTTTATCCGAATTTGAAGATGGCCTTGTAAAGAGGTCAAATTCAGTCCTCCCTCTAGATAAAGTGATGGGATCGAGGGAGGAGATGGAAAAACAAGAGAAGTGAGGGAGGATAGTAAATAGACGGGGGAACTCCAGAGCAGACGGATTTGCTTTGGCCCCGCTAAGCCTGCAATTTTTAGTCACAAATATAAACACCATGGAGAAAAGACGCATCTCAAATGCTAGATTAAGAAATAAGAGGAATCCAAGACAACCCCTGATTACAGGGTTAGTGAGAGAGTTGATTGGCTGGCGAAATGACAGTGTTATCAGGCTTGCAGAGGGTGAAATCATATAAGTGACAAGAACGAGACATGCTAATTTCGGTCAGGTTTTGATTCGGCCTGTTTACGGACAGATCATCGGCTGCAGTGTTGTTTTAAGCATGACAGCAGGCTTAAACTTTACAATTATCAGAAATCCTATTAGTCTAATTCCCTGTACGATAATGTACAGAAGATGTATTTTGCTATTTGTCTGAGTTTTCACGTCTGTTGATTTGTCTGAAGGTTCCGAAGTCAACGGTCCCGTTCCTCTACCCCACTCTCTCCCGCCAGAGTTCACAGGCTTGTAGATCTTTAATTATAGATCATGTTCTTTTGGCCCTGTTTTAGAGTGACTCCAGACTGGCTTCGCTCATGTCATCCACTTGAAAGTTTGAAAACCTCCAGTGACAGGAATATTAATGTGCCAGCAGTGTCATATCAGTTTCAGCTCATGCATATTCAATGTCCCCACAGCTCTCTAAGATTTATGTCAGACGGTGAAGAAGTGTGGTTCCCCACCATTTTAGATAATAGCATGCTAAACTGATGTTATCAGGGAGAGTCTCTTTCTTTTTCTCAGTCTTTGTCCCTCCAGTTTTCCTTTTTACCACTTTTACTATTCCGCGCTGTCTAATTCTGTCTCTGCTTACTGTTTGAGTACTAAAGAAAAACACAGAACCCAAAGCCAAGGAAAATACTTGGAGTGACTCTTATACTTACTGAAAAAGTTTTTTTTTTTTTCTTTTTTTTTTTTTCTTTTTTTTTTTTTGGGGGGGGGGGGGGGGGGGGGGGGGGCTTTATTTTTTTTGTTTTTGGAAAGTGATTAGGGAGCAATCCATTCGGATTAGCTCTTAATTAAGGGTGCTTGAGTTATGCCTATTCTTCTAAAGCAAATGCCCAGCTGCCAATGAAGTTTGGACAGACATACTTGTTTTAATTTGCTCTAATCACCGGGGTCTAAAGTCTAGGTGTCTTTGATCTGACTGGGCAGTGTAATCTCCCTGGCAGATAACATCGGCCATTAAGCCCTGACTGTTGTGGGAGGTCCAGGATTAACCAGGGGTTAATTGAAACAGCCGGGGTGGAAGTGCAGTCAAGTGTACCTGTGACTGTATGTTTTTGGGAAAGAGTGATGGATATATATAGGAAGTACTTTTATTTTTATTAGTACTTTTATTTTTATTTTTAATTTTTTTACTCTTGATGCTTTGGAACTTTGGTTTAAAAGGTAAAGTTTATTATTTAACGGTTATAAGTTAAACAGTGTAATTATGATAAATCTCCATCATAAAAAAAGCTTTCATAATATCATGTATTTATGTTTGTCACGGTGGCTTAGTGGTTAGCAAGTTTGCTTCTGAGTGCTGGGGATCCAGGTTTGAATCCCGATCTTGGTGGAGTTTCCATGTTCTCCCCATGTATGTGTGGGTTTCCTCTGGGATCTCCGGTTTTCCCCCACAGTCCAAAAACATGGATTCAAGGTGAATTTAATGCTCTGAAATTGTCCCATGTAGAGTGTTTTTGTGTGTGTGTCTGTGTAAGTGAGTGTGTGCCCAGGGCACATAGTTTGGCGCCCTGTCCTGGGTATATCTGCCCCATGCCCGAATCATTCTTCCCTGGATGGGCATGGGGAACCCCATGTTGACTCTAGTAGAGGATTAAGCGCAAGATAATGAATGAATATTGTCATGTAATCTATCAGTGGTTTAGTGGTTAGCACATCTAACTCTCAGGTCCAGGTTCGAATCCCGATCTGGGTGGACCTTCCATGTTCTCCCTATGTTCCATACGTTTTCTCCAGGTTCTCCAGTTTTTTTCCATAGTCCAAAAACATGGATTGGCTAAAAGGAATTGGCTGCTCTAAATTGCCCCATATAGTGTGTGTTTGTGCCTGTGTGAATGAGTGTGTGCCCAGTGATAGATTGATGTCCTGTCTTGAGTGTATCTGCCCAGTGAATTGTCCCTATAGAGGTGTGTGGTTTTTTTTGTTCTTTTTTCTGAAAAAATTAAATTAATAACTTTTTATGACTTATTTGATTAACTAGCAGTGTTATATCCATAACACCTTAAAACCATTTAGCTATTTTTTTTGTGTAAAACTGTATATCAGCCTCAGAAATGTGTTTTGAGAGACATTTTAATATTTTACATTTAAAACTTTATTTTACTACTTTAAAGAATCTACAAGTTAAGGTTTCAAAACATTTCCTGGAAGAGGATTAACTGCAGAATCTTTAAATGTTCTTCAAGGATCATGTTGTTTTAACACTACAGAGTTTGATGTAGTTTTTTTAACAGCATTTTCAGAAACAATTTTCCTCACTTGCTTTGATCCAGTTGATCCATTTCTCTCAAGGCAGTAACGGATAAATCTTTATGAAATCTTCCGTTCCTCGGGCATCTGACAGATAAAGAAACTTCATTTTACAATTTCGTCCAATAGAAGGAATACTGCTTTTAAACTTGAGGAAAATCAATTAGATTGCTTTATTAACCAGTAACACGTAGTTTAAGGAACATATATTTAATAAGCGCACAATGTTTCCACATTAATAAACTTATGTGGACAAAAACATGGACAAAAAAAACACAACACTGAGAAGTTCAGAGACGATAACAGAACGTTTGGTTCAATAGCAGGCCACTTCATTTGTGTGGTACGAACACTATTTGCTTGTTTATAAATGTGCCTCCTTGACCTTTTGAGTTAGATGCTAGTGGTGGTATACATCATTTGTTGTTCTTTTATTTGCAATGCCTATCGAGCCAAGAGACTCTCAAGAGACTGTGGTGTCAGGAACGGCTCCATTGCCCTCCTGGTAAAGGTTCATGTTTTACAGGGACCAAATGTTTATTTTAGACATTTGTGGTGTAGTGGTGGTCTGTCAGAGCTGTGGGATCCAGGTTAAAATCTTGAGTTTGGTGTTGTTTTCATGTCCTCCCTGTATCTGTGTGGGTTTTCCTCAGATTCACAAGTCGAAAACCATGGATTCAAGGTGAATTGGCCACTCTAAATAGCAAAAATTGAACAGTATAACTGAAAAAAAAAACACATTTTTTTTTCTCCTGATAAACCCTAAGCATAAGCTTAAGTCCAAAATGCCATATTTAAATTTATTTCAGAAGTGTGAACTTCGGATTCAGAGCTACATCATTCAAGTCACAAAATAAGAGATAATCATGGCTTCAATCCACCTGTCAAGACAGATTGAAAACTATTATCAGGGCTTTTCTTTGTACTGGCACCCAAATAGCAGAACACATATCCCCCTACAGTTTCTCTGTCTTCAGAGACCACCCACTTCAACCAACCAGCACTGTCTCAGATGAACATGCACAGCACTTTGAGTGTTTTAAAATCATTATATCTTTACCTCACCCAGTATCCAGGAATATACACCGCATCTTATCTTTTGATGGCACCAATGTCTGTAAATTCTAATCTGAGTGCTGACAATCAGATTTATATCTTCAATTAGACAAAAGTAAAATAGCCAAATTATTCATAGGCTGCTTAGAAGGATGTGGAACGAATTATGCATCACTTTCTGTGAATAATTGAATCTTTCATTTGCAAAGTATGACAGAATGGCTAATTTATTAATAGAGAGACACAAAGTCGAGTCAAAACGTCTATCCTCAGGGTGGATCGCTTTCAAGATAGCGAGAACTCGTTAAAGAAGTTGGAAATGACGAGGCCTTATGCTGGTGGTACGCAAGTTTACCCGCAAACACCAAAGCGGAAGCTTCCGGCTTGGCACGCAAGGGCTTTATGTCAGCTTTGCGTTCTCCGAGCATCCCGTCGCATGAAATATTTAATCCGCTGTGTTTATTAATGGAATGAAAGACAAAGGACTTTTTCCCCTTGACTTGTGCACACTGACATCGTGCTCATGACAAACAAGAGGGGGAAAAAAATCAGTTCAGGTCCTTGATCCATAATGGATGATAAGCCTTTCTTTTGCAAAAAAGCATTATTGAAGAAATGGGGCAGATGTGGTGAGCTCGTTTGTCAACTTCACCATTTTGTCAACAACAGCGATAGGAAGTCGTGCTCATGCCGCATTGTTAGCCACATATTGCCCGAGTGCATTTAAAAACCACATGATGATTATTACAGCAGAATGCATTGTTTTTAGTCCTGCCACATAATAGTGTAAAGAGATCCAGTCCTAAAGGCGACAATTTGTAATTGTCACCAAAACACAAACAGGAAAAGGTATGCATAGCACTATCAATTGCATATGTTATGAACTTCAGTAAATACCACAGTGATGCCTTGCGACGTGTCCCATTTTGGAATACAAAAACATACATAATCAGAAGAATAGCATCTGTAGTAAGGCTTTTTCACACAAGATCTGGCACGATGCGCTTAGAGAAAATACCAGAGGGCTTACAAGATTTACATTATACTCACATATGCAGAAAGACTAAGTCATGAATACTTTAAACAAAGTTGTTTATAAATTTTGCAATAAAATCTATCATTCATTTTTTCAGCTACTTATACATGAAATCATTTTGTGTTGATGTTCTATTAACAAGTTATCATATGGTCCTGAACAAGCATATCAAATGTATTTGGGCTATATATATATATATATATATATATTATATATATATATATATATATATATATATATATATATATATAATAAGAAAATTTGTATAATAATTATATATATATTTATTATATCACAAAAAGGAGGCAGGACCAGATATTATCAACAATGTCAAGTAAGTCATGGTGTTCATACAAAAGTACACAATATATCTTATTGTAAGACAATAAGCTAACTGAAAAGTTGTTTTGGGGTGTATTTAACTGGATTATAAATAAATTTATGGTACTTACTCGATACACATTAACAAAATATAAGCCAGACGTTTTGGTGACTTCGTGGTCAAGCACGTTTGCCTCTCAGTGCTGTGGATCCAGATTCGAATCCCAATCTTGGTCGAGTTTTTATGTTCTCCCCATGTCAGCATGGATCTCCCTTCAGTTGACCCTATATACTGTGGTGTGTGTGTGTGCCCAGTGATGGATTGAAACCCTGTGTTGGGTGTATCTGCCCAGTGCCCGAAACATTCTCTCATTGATGGGCATGGGCATGTCTACTGAGTTTCTTCTGGTTATCCAAAAACATGGATTGAAAGTAAAGTGGATGGTTTAAATTGCCCTAATTTAAATTGCCCTGCAACCCTAGTCCTAGTATAGAATTAAAAATAAGATGAAAATGGCAACACGCAATTAACACTAATATATATCTCCCTTCTTAAAAAAAAAACTAGACTACATCATGTGTGAAGTCTGAATCAATACATTTGGTAAACTTTAATGTCTGTTAGGGAACATAGTTTGTATAGAAACCCAGGGTTACAATACTAGAATGGACATTTAGAAGGAATGTGATTTAGTTTTTATTAGCCTTTTTTGTGTGTTAGAATAAATAATAATAAAAACTGATAAAACATAGCTGGTGCTGCCTGCTGTGCAATTCTCATTACCACAGAAGAATGAATAAAGAGTGAGAGTGTGTGAGAGAGAGGGTGTTGTGGATAAATAACAAATTTGTTATTAAAAATTGTAATTATTTTTTTCTTAAGTGTCATAATCAACCAGATGTGCTAGCTGCTTTTATTAGCATGACAATTTTGTTTGAATTAGACATCCAATACGAACCCTCAAAGGAGAGCATAATGTAAAAACCCTTGTAATTTACTACATTCAGGAATTAGGTTCGAATCCCAAACTGGACCCTGTTCTCCTGTTTCACTATAGGTTATATCCAGGTTCTCCAGTTCCCCCCACAGTCCAAAAACATGGATTCAAGGTGAATTGGCTGCATTAAATTGATTCTATATAGTCTGTGTGTGTATGTGTGAGTGACTCTGTGTTCAGTATTGGATTGGCGCCCCGTCCTGGGTGTATCTGCCCAGCACCCTAAACGTTCTCCCCTGGATGGGCATATTGGACCCTAATAAAGGATTAAGCGTAAAATAGGGATAAGATGACAACATTCATTTTTGGTACATCACTAACTTGACAAAATCTTGATTACAGGTGTAGCTTTAGAATAAAATGCGTCTCATAAGTTGTTTTTCTTCCCTAACCATCACAACTTACTGTATTTGCTTATTTGGAAAGGATATAAATGGTTATAGTTAAATATTATGCTTACCCAGGGCACCATGCAGGAAGTGGTCTGTGCAAATTTCAGATGTCCAAACATCCACCTCAACCATGTTCAAACATCCACCTCAGTTAAAAGTGCAAATATTTCTTGTGGATTTATTGGCAGGGCTTAATGAGCTACTCAGAACGTGGTGGTTTTTGCTAAAACATCAGCACAGCACTTTTTCCTTTAGCCTTTCTATCATTCTGAGGACATTAAAGTAGAGGGTTAGCTGAGTGTCTAATTACTGGCTAAGTAGTATGAGAAAAAAAACTGTGCATGAGAGAGGACAGCGTTTCTAAATATGGCAGAGAAAATGATGTCCATGAATAAAACAGGATGATATTAGGTCCTGAGATGCTATTTAAAAGGAGGAATTCACTCTATTTGGTCTTAAAAAATAGGAAACAAGACAGCAAGTGTTTAAGTTTGATGTGCAAAGATATCTTACATTTTTGAAGACTATTGATTCAATATTTTGACTCAAGTTACATGTACTGTAGACTATATTAAATAACCATGTTGAATAAATGAATTAAAGTAAGCTTAATATATTTGGGGAATATGCAATAGGTTGTTAAGCATGACATAATTTTGATATCTACTAAGCCTCTATTATTATTATTATTATTATTATTATTATTATTATTATTATTATTATTATTATTATTATTATTATTATTATGCCAAGCGATATGATAGATTGGTGCTCTGTCCTGGGTGTATCTGCCCAGCGCCCGAAACGTTCTCCCCTAGATGGGCATGGGGAAGCCCCCCATGACCCTAGTAAAGGATAAAGCAGAAGATAATGGATGGATGGATTATTATTATTATTATTATTATTATTATTATTATTATGTTTTTAACATTTTTTTATTATTATTATGCGGCATTGTGGCTTAGTGGTTAGCATGGTCACCTCAGCGCTTGGTATCCAGGTTCAAATCTCAAGCTGGGTTGAATTTTCATGTTTTCTCCCCGTGTCAGCTTGGGTTTACTCCAGATTCTTCCACCCACAGTCCAAAAACATGGATTCAAGGTGAATTGGTTGCTCTAAATTACCCTCAACTAAATTGCCCCAATATAGTGTGTGTGTCTGTGTGAGTAAGTGTAGTGTACGTCAAGAAATTTTTCAAGATTATGAGGAGAAACCCTGTCCTGGGTGCTGCCTAGTGCTTAAATTGTTCTCCACTGGATGTGCATGTTAACCTCCCATGACCACGGTAGAGGGTTAAGCGAAAGTTAATGGATGGATGAATGGATAAGTATATATATATATATATAGTGTGTCTGTGTGTGTGTGTGTGTGTGCCCAGTGATGGATTGGCGCCCCACCCTGGGTGTATCTGCCCAGCGATGGATTAAAATATATAAATTAAAACAAATGTTTTATTGGGTGGCATGTTAGTGTAGTGGTTAGCCTATACCACTGATCCAGGTTCAAATCCCAATCTGCAGTGATAATTGGAACTACTGTGAGTTTGAAGTACCAGGCAGCATTTGTCACTGCAGGAAATATGGACTGTAGGTGAGCGTTGGCAGATCTACATATCGCTCTGCAAGCTGGTGTCATGCTCTTGTATTGAATGCAAGCAGCTAGTGGAAGTCAATGCAAAGAGATGGATAGCTTAGTTATGTGGGTTTGCTCGGCATGAACATCAGGCGAGTTGCAGAGTTCTGGATCAGCCAAAGACATTTGACCAGGAAGATCAATGAAGAGAGGCAGGCAAGCGATGTCAAACGTGAAGCTGGCCAGGGAGATTTTACAACTATCGATTAGGAGGATCCACTCATGATAAATGGAGGTGTTTGCTGAAAGGATCAAGCTTGGTTTTTGCCAAATTTTACTTAAGTTCAAGTAATTTATTTATATAGCCCTTTTTACAACAGTACATTGTCCCAAAGCAGCTTTACAGTGTTACAAGCATTTAAACCCCCAAAAAGCAAGCCAAAGAGACAGTGGCAAGAAAAAAAACTTCCCGTTATGTTGTTATTTTAAGGAAGAAACCTTCGGAGGTCCAAAGCTGAGTGGGGACTCATCCTTCTTGAGCAGGGGGGCAGCATCAACAGTGTAGGACAGCCATGTACAGATTGTGTCGTGATCCAGGTTGCATCCAGTAATTGTCGTAAAACTGAAACTTTCCCCTCAATCTAAATCTAAACTTAGAATTCCTTCATAAGTAGTATTTTGTTAAAAAACAACCATTGGCTTCAATCTCACAGGTGAAATGGTAAATACTCATGTGAAAAAAAAATGTTTTTATTTGTCTAGTGACCCCAAAATATTTGCTCACATCTTGGAAAAAAGCTGCGTAACATCACTCTATCACCTTTACACCCTTCAGCCATTTCAGCACGTCTTGGACACTTCCTTAATAAACATTCATTTAGGGAAATTCCACATGCGCTTACACTTAGTGGTCTATTTTAAAATACACCTCCAGGTCTCAATTCTTGTAAGAGCTTAATGGAATATGAGTGATGAACATCCTGGGTTTTATTTTGTAGCTGACACAGCAAAAAAAAATACTGTATATATAAATATAAATATCAGTATTTTAACAGGGACTGCACAGTGGCTTAATAGTTAGCACATTTGCCTCTCAGCACTACGTTAGAATCCCAATCTGAGTGGAGTGCGTGTAGGTTTCCTCCGGGTTTTCCAGTTTCATCCCACAGTCCAAAAACATGGATCAAGGTAAATTGAATGCAAATTGTATGCCCAGCAATAGATTGGCGACCTGTCCTAGGTGTATCTGCCCAGCGCCTGAAATATTCTCCCCTGGATGGGCATGCTCAAGTTTAAGTTCAAGTAGTTTATTTAAATAGTGCTTTTCACAATAGTACATTGTCACAAAGTAGCTTTACAGTTTTATAAGCCTTTGAACCCACAAAGAGCAAGTTGAAGAGACAGTGGCAAGAAAAAACTCCCTGTTGTATTGTTATTTTAAAGAAGAAACCTTGGTAGGACCAAGGCTCAGTGGGGGACTCATCCTCCTTGAGCGGTCCCCTCAGCATCAACAGTGTAGGTTGATGCCCACCCCCTATGACCCTAACAAAAGATTAAGCGGAAGATAATGTATTTAAAATATACACTCATTGGATATTTTATTAGGTACGTTTTAATTCTACACAGGAACCCCCCCCCCCCCCAACCCACACACACACACACATCACACCACACCACAGATAAGATATTAGGGTGGTGAATAATACGCAGTACTGCAGTGATACTGACATAGTGTTGGTGGTGTGTTAGTGTATGTTGTGCTGGTATGCGTGGATCAGATACAGCAGTGCTGCATTTATATTTATTATTTATATAACATTTATATGAATATCTAATATATTTTGTAAGGCCAACTGAGAATAATGAATCTGTCCTTTACATGGGGCAGCCTTTCCAACAGAAACTTCCTGGTTTGATACCCTGTCCCACATAGTACACAGTACTATAACTGAAATGCCCTTGGGCAGGACACTTAACCCCAATTGCTCCCTGGGCGCCGTGTACAGCTGCCCACCGCTCTGGGTACATGTGCTCACTTCACTAGTGTGTATATGTTTGTGTTTCATTGCATGGATGGTTTAATTGTAGGAAACAAATCTCTTTGTGTGTAAGTAAAGTAGGCAAAATAGATCACTTCAACAGGTCACTTCATCCATTTGGAACTTCTGTTAGTTCACCTTAACAGACTTCAAATTTCTTTATACCTTTATGCTCCAATACAAACCAACATCTCTATCTGGTGATCAGTCTCCTCTAGCACAGTTCCTCATGCTCTCAGAACCACCTCTTCCCATTTTTAAACCCAACTAATTTTAACCTGGCGGCACGGTGGCTTAGTGGTTAGCACGTTTTCGCCTAGGGTGGGGGGTTTTTGGCTTTTTTTGTTTTTTTTTTTTTTTTTTTTTTTGGGGGGGGGGGGGGGGGGGGGGGGGGGTGGGGGGGTGGGGTGGGGGGTTTGGGGGGTTAGGGTTACAGGGGGGGGGGGTGAGGGGGAGGGGGGGGGGGGGGGGGGTGGTTTTAGCGTTCGCCTCTCAGCTCTAGGGATTCCCGGTTCGAATCCCCATCTGGGTGGAGTTTCCATGTTCTCCCCGTGTCTGTGTGGGTTTCCTCCGGGTTCTCCGGTTTCTTCCCACAGTCCAAAAACATGGATCAAGTCAATTGAATTCTCAAAATTGCCCCATATAGAGTGTGTCTGTGTGAGTGAGTGTGTGCCCAGCGATGGATTGGCGCCCTGTCCTGGGTGTATCTGCCCAGCGCTCGAGACGTTCTCCCCTGAATGGGCATGGGGAATCCCACCGCGACCATAATAGAGGATAAAGCGGGAGATAATGAATTAATGAATGAATAATTTTAACCTTGTTATGAAATATACCAGTACAATCAGGATAGAAAGTAAAAAAAGGCATTGATGGATTGCTCTGGTCATTTAACACATTCACTTTTCAGCTGACTTCATTTTATAGTCACATAACTGTTGCTGAGCCGTGACCCGTCCAACTGAAGCAACTCCAGATCCTAACACTTAACAGTCCAAAACAGCAACTATTTTTGGCCTGACTGTGTGGAATGATTCCTTATAACTGAAATCAAGGTCGAAACGTTGGAAGATGGGTTATAACCTTCGCATCGTATCTCATAATAAATGAAAGTTTGCACCTTGGGTAATGTTTCCAAATTATTACGTTGTACTATTACACTGCCTTTACAAAGCGCTACTGTATAAATGCAGCTTAGCTTCAGGGAATAGCAGGAACGAGAGAGAACAAAACAAAATCGCAGTCATGCCAATTTGTCATTTGCTAATGAATCTTCTCCTCGTTTCACAGCAGGTGCGTGTCAAGCTTTCATTCATTAACACACTGTTACATGAATGTGTAAAAGAACGAGTGAAAATAGACTTTTGGAAGGAAACTGTGAGGAACCAGCATGCATCATTAGTGTTCAGATTGCTCTACTGTGGCAACATCCACAGGGCTTAGCCAGCTCGAGCTCGCCGAGAATTCCAGCTTTTTTTTTGAAGCATCCTACATTCCATTCTACACTGCTCGTCGTTGCCTGAATATTCTCACAGAACCAAATATGAGAATGTGAGAGAAGAAGAGGAAAAAAAACCCAACAGTGTCCAACTAAGAGATGTTCTTGACCGGTCAAGAGAGAGGAAAAATAAACAATCACAAAAGAGGAGGGGAATTTTGAAGGATAAAGGAAAGTGTTTCCATCTTCTATCCCAGCTGTTTTCCCATGGATGGGAGAATCTGAATGTATTTGACAGACAGTGGTGCTTGAAAGTTTGTGGACACTAGGGTATATGTATTGTGTGTGTGTGTGTGTGTGTGTGTGTGTGTGTGTGTGTGTGTGTGTGTGTGTGTGTGTGTGTGTGTGTAGGTATGTATGTATGTATGCTTGATACTCTACTAGGGTCGCGGGGGGTTCCTCATGCCCATCCAGGGGAGAACGTTTCGGGCGCTGGGCAGATACACCCAGGACAGGGTGCCAATCAATCGCTGGGCACACACTCTCACACAGACATGCACACAAACACACTCTACATGGGGCAATTTGGAGAACTCAATTGACTTGATCCATGATTTTGGACTGTGGGAGGAAACCGGAGAACCTGGAGGAAACCCACGTGGACACGTGGAGAACATGGAAACTCCACCCAGATGGGGATTCGAACCGGGAATCCCTAGTGCTGAGAGGCGAATGTGCTAACCACTAAGCCACCGTGACGCCTATATATATATATATATTTCAGCATGAGGATACCTATGTACACAAACCAGTTTGAAATGATGTATAGATCAACCCCAGTGGACTACACTGACCTACTCTGCACTGAATGCATTTTTTATTGGAAGGTTGATTAAGAGTCAGGTCTTTTAGTCATCATCTGATTTCTAATCTGTTATAATGATTAAACTGGCAAGAAGTCCCACAGGTCAATTGTGTGGACAACGTTTGCCAAAAAAAAAGTATAGATGAAGTCGATTCTGCTTTATCTGCAAATTGGAAGATTTGAGGGAACAGCTATACATTAAATGCAATGATTTGAAAATCCAGACTCAAGCCATTTTACTGAGGAAACTATAGGTCGCTTTTGCTTTGCTCTCATCATTAAGACTCATAATTTTCTGCACATCACAAGCACTCATATATGTCCATCTCCATTTCTGATGGTTGATCTAAACTCGTATCTACAAGATTTAAGGCACCACACATGATTGGCTAAAGTATATAATTATTTAATGAGGCGTTCTGTTGTTCCCACTGAAGTGCAGATGTGTTGGGCAGGTAGCTACATCATTTTAGGCTTGCTTTGTTATTACCAGCTCATTTTGGTGGATGTCATTGATTCCTTTTTGTGTTCAGGGTTACTAAGATGATTTACTGTTGTCTGCTGATGGCAGCTCTGAAGGGTCCTCACAACATAAACTGGAATAACAATTATGATATTGTACCTGAAATGATAACTGTGTGAGTAGGTTGGGTTTTTTCCACCCCATCTGAGAGTGATGCTTGGTGGTATCATGGAAATGACTTCTTTTTGGTGAACTGTTAAAGCCTTACAGATGTGCTGCAGAGTGATCATCACTGTGGACACTATAGGGAATCACACTTCTAGCTGAATGAAAGCACAAAGGCCTGACGTGAACTATTGCTGAACCCACTATGTGAAGACTTCATCAAGAGGCACTTCGATTTTTTTTTTTTGCTACTCTCCCCCTTCAACATGATCAAAAGTTCAGAAACCTGTGTATTTTGTATTCAGGGAAGCGAGACCCTTTGAAACCTTTCGGATTAAAGAGCACTGTCAGTCCGTTTTAAAGCAGAGGAGAGAGACCGGCTTATAGTTCACAAAGGTAGGTGTGTGCGTGTGGGTGTGTTTGTGTGTGTAAAGCATAAAAAGTTATGATGAAGGTGTCAGTAGGGGACATCACTGGCTCTCTGTGAGAGTCATGAATCTTTCAGAATGCCACCAGAAACACCTTGTCCTGTTTTAGAGGCTTCTGGGTTGTGTGTTCACATTTTGCAGCGACTCTATTTGAACACATTGCGTTAAATGAAGTGATAAAGTGATAAAGCGAACTATTTTGCCTACTGTGCTTATACACAGAGGAATCAGTCCTCCAAATTTATCCCATCCATGTAGTGAAACACACACACACTCATTGAGTGAAGTGAGCACACCTGCCCTGGGCAGTGGGTTCATGGCTCCTGGGTTAGGTGCTTTGCCCAAGGGCTTCTCAGCTATAGTCCTTGGTGGGACCAAAAATCAAAAGACCCTTCAGGTCATAAGGCTAGTTCCCTAAACAAAAGTCTACGACAGTTTTAATCAAAGTGTGATTGAACTAAACATTTCCCAGATTTCCCACTTAACATTTTTAATAAACTTTAATAGGTTCTTGATAGTGGCCTGGTTGCTTAGTGGTTAGCACGTCCGCCTCTCAGCACTAGGAATTCCTGGTTTGAATACCAATCTGAGTGGAGTTTCCATGTTCTCCCTGTGTCTGCATGGGTTTCCTCCGGGTTCTGCGGTTTTCTCCCACAGTCCAAGAACATGGAGCAAGGTAAATTGAATGGTCCAAATTGCCCCATATAGGGTGTGTTTCTGTGTAAGTGAGTATGCCTAGTGGTAAATTGGTGCCCTGTCCTGGGTGTATCTGCTTAGCACCTGAAACATTCTCTGGATGGACATAAGGAACCGCCCTGCGACCCTAGTAGAGGATTAAGCTGAAGATAATGGATGGAAGTTAGTGATAGCTTTTTGGCCATAAAGTCATGACAACTGAGCTTCCATATGATTATAACACTACAACAGGCAATAGGAGTGAGAACTTCGGAACCTGGTTTGTCTTACCTCATACATTGTTTGTTCTGTGAAAGTTTTATTATGTAAAATTATTCCTGATTATAATCATTTTTTGGTCTCAGCACCTCTTTATTGCCCACAGATCGTTTAGAAACACTCGCATCAGATTTCCGGCTTTCCGTCCTGTTCTCCTTCCCTCCTTTTCCCCACTTCACTAATTCTGGAATGACCACAATTGTTGCCTCTAATCAAGCGAATACCCAACTCAGTCCCTCTCCATCAGCTAAGTTGCCCAGCGCGCCGTCCTCTTCACTCTCCTCAAGCGCCTCTTAACTCAATGAATCCGACGCCCAGCTGGGAGGCCCATTGATGGCCCGCTACAGGCTGATTGTTCCCTTTGGAAAAGGGGAGGAGAGGCGGAGCTATGTGTGCCGCCCTAAACCCACCCCCAGGCATTAAGCTGAGTCTAGCAGGTGTAAACATCCAGCAGTTCGTTCCACCCAAGTGGACAGTTAAGCACCCCAGGTAGCCATCATGGCCTCATCTGAAAAATTAAGAAATTTTTCAAATGAAGGAATTGTGATGAGAAGCCAGGGCCTAAATGTCCATGAAGTTAGTAAGATATCCTGCACCAGTTCTCAAACCCTGGTCAAAGCTTAGTTAGCGAAATGAAACGATGAAGTGATTTGGATATCATGGGCAGAACAGGATTGTTTCATTTAGTTGTGGCAACGCACAGCTGAGCAAATACAATAACGCTGCACTCTCCATCACAACGAGCATCTTTGCAGATGATGAATTGCAGTTAAAACTTTATTTCACATTTCTTATTCTCCAAACGGAACTGATTAAAAATACCAGGAACACTTTCTATAAAATCCAGTATTCATAATGCATTATAAACACATTCATAAAGATTTATAACATATTCATACCCTTTATAAAATTGCGCCTCTGTTAATGTGCATAGTTGTTTATAAGCACCCTCACTTTATAACCATACTCAAGTATTATAAGCGTATGCTATAAGGCTTTATAAAACTAAATGACATGATGCATTATAAATCAATTATTTTAAGAATTCTTCAACGTATTGTGGAGAGCACTGTCATGAAGCTTTATAATGCTTTATGATGTTTCCCAGTAAAGCGCTTTATAAGTTTTTATAATGTGGTAACACTTTCTATGAATCCCAAAGTATTCATAACACTTCATAACTTTTATGGAAAGCCTTTGTTAATGTACATAGATGTTAATAATCAAAGTCCTTAATTGTTAAAACTTTTTGACATAAGGCTTTATAACACATTCTAATGTCTGTAGATATACATAACCACACTCAAAAAGTGTTATAAGAACACAGGCTTTATAGTGGCATAATGCGTTATAAATTATATATTTTAACTGTTCATCAATTTATTATAGAGATCAGTGACATAAAGCTTTATAACTTTATAAAGCGTTTATTTATAACGCTTTTCCTAAAAATAACTATTATTAATAACTATCATAACTGTTGATAAAAGCTTATAAGCTCTCTATACAGGCATGCAGTAAAGTGTTGATTAATTACCTCTTTGAAAGAGACTGCACATATAGTAGTACATAATGCCTTATAAATGCTCTTTACAGACTTTAAGTAATCAAAATTTGAAATAAATTCATATTATAATGAATTATGTCACTTTGTTATATCAGCCTTATTACAAATTGTTATGACTGTGATTATGAACATCTATGTACATTAACAAATGCTTATGACAAATGTTATAAAGCATTATGAATACTTTATAAAGCTTTATAAATGCACTTATAATGCATTATGAATAACAGATTCATAAAAAGCGTAACGAAAAACTCCTGTTAGGTATTTTTGAAAGATGTACCACCTGTGTGTTTTATTTAAATATGTATACTCGTAGTATGGTTCTTTTCTCTTACCTCCTCTTTTTCCTCATGACACATTATTTACTAGAAAGATATCATCCCTACTTTAATCCTCTTAGTGTTGGATTTTGGGGTACTTACAGCAGCATGCACCTGCTAAACAGCCTTCTGCTAAAGCTTTATAAACAGCCTGCTGCAGCATCACCTCCACACAGACAAACAGTATTTGTAAAGCGGGAGGAAGCGGAAAGGCATCGGGAAAAAATTAGAATAGAGAAAAAAAAACTCTCCTAAAAAAGATGATGTTGTTTGTGGTGTAAGTAACATAGACATCTCTCTAATCTTTTTGAACATGTCAGCATGGTGCAGAATAAAGAATGAGGAACGATATACGCTGGACAGATTGGCTTGCTTTATATACACAACATTGTTACGGAGATAAATTGCCTTAGGGAAGCAGTGGAAACATTATACATTCCGAGTGGTTCAGTATTTATTGTTTTGCTCAAAACAACGATTAACCAGGCGGCAAAGTCATCCCCTCATATCATTCTGAGAAATGCATACTATTCACTTTGCACTTTCTGAGGTCATTTTTGCCAAATTCACATCCTTAGATTGATCTGTAGGTGGATGGAACTGTAAAATTACTTAATTCAGGGTATTTACATCCTCCAGTCACTTACACATTGAGCAGAAAGTTATTTTTTAATTATGTGTGGACTACAGCTCAGAGGATTAAACAAGTCTAGCCAACATCTCACATCTGTGTGCTCAGCAACAGGCCTGCCCAGTGCCCGAAACATTCTACCCGGGATGGGGATGGGCATGGGGAAGCCCCAGTGACCCTAGTGTAGGTTTAAGCACTCAAGATAATAAAATGAAATCAATTGCTATTTCTAATGCTAAATGTTCTACACACTTTCATAACAGGGAAACATACTATAGTCTTAGATTATTAGTTTCAGATAAGATTTCAAAAAAATAAATCTGGTTGCACAAAACCCCCTTAATTCTAATCTTTAAGGTTGCCATCGAATGTTCATACATGAATTTAAGATTTGCTCAGTATTTGGTTCCAATATTAATGAATTCTTTTAAGTTCTAAACTACAGATAACAACTTAATATACCAGCAACATGCATTAACGATTAAAGCTCAAACCCTATGAGCAGGAACTCTGAATACACCTGATGACGAGCAATTAGTTTTACATTATAGATCTGACCGGCCATCAGCTCATGTTTTATTAAAGCATCTGAAGTTTGATCATTGTTTTCTGTAGGTATGCTCTTTCTGATCCATTGCGTTTAATGATTTTAATGATGAATCCAGTCAGTAGTAAGCTTTGCGTTTTTGCTTCGATTTATAATAGTTGCAGTTTATTCACACTCGTTGTTTTGCGTTATTCATTCATTCAATCATTGTCTTCCACTTAATCCTCTACTAGGGTAGCGTTGGGTTTCCCCATGCCCATCCAGGGGAGACTGTAGTAAGAGCTGGACAAATATACACAGGACAGGACACAAATCTATCACTGGGCCCAATTACACACACACTACATATATGAGGCAATTTAGAGCATTTAATTTACCTTGAATCCATGTTTTTAGACTGTGGGAAGAAACCAGAAAACCTACATAGGAAACCCACACGGACACGGGGAGAACATGGAAACTCTACCCAGACTGGGTTTCGAACCTAGATCCCCAGCACTGAGAGCCGAACGTGTTAACCGCTAAGCCATTGTGTCGAACTGTTTTGCTATAATGAACCAAATTGAATTTTTAAGTATGTACCACTTAAGTAACCTTCTTAAAATACAATCTTTTTTCTCAGACCAATTTTGGTTTACTCGTCTTCTCGTCCTTCAACTTGTTTCCCGCTTTGTAAGGCGATACAGGGGAGGTGATAACAGAACGGCCGCGGCGAGAGAGCAAATAAACTGTGGAAATGAGAATTCTCTGCTGTAAAACCTCTTTCAACACAATAAAACTCTTAACATTTTTTGTTAACTAAGGAAACCTAAGTATGCAACCCTCAAGTAAGTCACTTAGCTAAGGACAAATTAGATCTTGAGAGCGATGCTTAAAGGGAAAACTGTATGTGTTTCGTGAAATTGGCCCGGTTTAGTTCAGATTTGTGAAGTCTTCAGGGGCTCATTACCCAGTCGTGCTTATTTTGGTGTTTTACCTGCTGAAGTCAGATTTAGGTCGGCGTATTTTTCCATCCATGAAACTTTATTTGATTGCTGTCACTTTTCCACATGCTTCATAATATGATTACCATTTAATATCCTTGTACTTTGTACTTTAATGTACACAACTTTGTCTTCCCATCCAGAGGGGAACGTTTCAGGCAATGGGCAGATACAACAGGACAGGGCGTAAATCTATTGCTGGGCACACACACACAAACACACACAAACACCATATATAGTGGAAAAATTTTAAGCATCCAATTCACTTTGAATCCATGTTTTTGGACTCATTCATGCATTATCTTCCGCTCAATCCTCTACTAGGGTCAGGAGGGGTTCCCCATGCCCATCCTGGGTAGAACATTTCAGGGGCTGGGCAGATATACCTATGACTGGGCGCCAATCTATCACTAGGCACACTCACACACAAAGACAAACACACACAAATACACAATATATAGGGCAATTTAAACCATATAATTTTTTTATTATAATTAAATCTTGGATGGGACAGTGGCTTAGTAGTTACCCCTCCAAATTGTAGAGTGTGTTTGTGTCTGTGTGAGTAAGTGTGTGCTCAGCAATAGATTGGCGCCCTGTCTTGGCTGTATCTGCCCAGCGCCCGAAACGTTTTCCCCTGGATGGGCATAGAATTCCCCAGCGACCCTAATAGAGGATAAAGTGGAAGATAATGGATGGATGGATGGATGGATAATTAAACCTTCATTAAACAGGATGATCTCTTGACACTCAAGGTCTCAGTTACAAGAAAGACCTGCTTTACACAACATTCTTACAAATATATATAATTACAGGATAAATATATAACTATAAACAAGTACAAGTTCCCCATAGTGATTCAAAGATCTTTCAATAAATAAAGGTAGAAAGTTAAAGGTAGGTGAAAAATTGCACTAAATCCGTGTTTTTGGACTGTCTGAGTAAAACTGGAAAACCCAGAGGAAACCAACGCGAACACAGAGAACATGGAAACTCCACCCAGAACGGGATTCAAACCTGAATCCCCATCACTGAGAGGTGGACGTGGTAACCACTAAGGAACCATGCTGCCTAGTTTAAAATTGAACCAGACAAAATCTGTATACCCTCCTGTGTCATTAGGAATTTTCTCAACCTCATTTAATGGATCAGGTGTCTTTATTCAAGACGGAATGTTCTACTTGTGGCCTTAACCCTTAGATCCAATAACAGGCAAGGTCAGAAGAGAAGTCATAGGTCTCTGTCCTGGCTAGTCACTAATCCCACTGGGTTGCATCTCCATGCTATTTGTCTGCGTGCATGTGTGTCCGTGCATGTCTGTTGAGCCCACAAGGGAGTCAATCGGAGCTATTCGGAGGCTTATCGTGTTCTATGTCTGAAGAACTGACCAGCCTCATTTCAAGCCAAGGACTGCTAACCTCTAACCTCTGTGGTAAACCAAAAGCAGATGCCTTCAAAGTGACTCATATCCGGCTCTTAAATAAATCGGTGAGGAATTTTTCACCCTCTTTCACTCCCCAGCCATTTCCAGCATTTCATGGGTTGTTCTTGAGGAACGTGTTTTGGTGAAACATGGTATGTTCATTAATTACGCTGGCACAGTTGGGTATTTGGTTCAGTTTTTTGGGGGAAAAAAAGCTTGATTCTTACCATGACCCTTACAGAGAGTTAGAGTCAGACTTGTCAGTGGTAGTGTTCTCTTGGCAAGGTCAGAGTAACTCTGTTTACTTTTGAGAAGAGTATTTACCCTGAGGGCTTTTTTGAAAGCTCCCTGTGAAAATTCATTCAAGAAAGTTAGAGGGAAAGGAAGCACATACACAGATGCGCACGCTCACATGGATGGGGATAAGAAGAATTACATAGTGGGACCCCCAAAAAGCCAGAGTTTGTTATTAGGGAAGATGATTCTGTGCACTCTGAGAAATAGATAAGGTCTGTTTCTTTCCCATTTTTCACGTTGTGTTTGAGAGGAGAACTGTTTTTGTATCCACGTCTTATTTGATTTAATCCTGTACCAAATTCATTTTTTTTGCATAACACAATACAAAGCCCAATACAATAACACAGCTCTGTTCAGAAGCCCTGCCAGAAATGTATTACATTGCACTCCAACCAGGCTTAATAGTGATAATATGAGACAGATAGAAGACAATAATAAAGAGCATTTGAGATACCTTGCCTGAATGCAAGCATACATGGATGGGATTAAACCATCAATAATCACTATCTGCAGCCCCATGCTTCAGCCCTCGCCAGACTAATGATTTATATAGCCCTATATGGGACCGATTCCTATCGGATTGATGAATGCACTGACCAATCATGTTCCCACAAAGCAGCAGCATGTACATACACCAATAAGTGATGATGAAGGGCCCTCGTCCTGGTTATTTATGTCCCCGAAAGAGATGGTGTGGGCCCAGTCATTTTAGTTGATCCAGTTGGTAGGTGGTCTTCTCTGATTCCCATCCTCTCTTAGAAAGGAGGTTTTCATTCATGCTTTACACAAACTGTGAGCTTTACAGTAACTGGTGTATCATCTTTGTTTTCTTGAATAGCCATATTAACGCACAATATAATTTTAAGTTCTCATGTAAAAAACATTGACATTGAACCTAAGAACATTAGTTCATTTTCCAGATGCTTTAATCCAAAGCAGTTTTTTCTACCCAAAGTGACTTACAAGTATCTCAGCTTGTTACAGCATGATACTCCTGGAACACTGAAGGTTAAGGGTCTTGCTCAAGGACCCACATTGGTAACTTCAGTGGACCTGGGATTTGAACCCACAACCTTCAGATTGATAGCACAACACTCTAACTACTGAACTAACACACCCGCTGAGATATGGTTTCTTTTTAGACACTTTTATGTTTACACACACACACACACACACACACACACACACACACACACACACACACACACACACACACACACTCTTTGTGACCATGTCAGATATACATTGATATACGACGTGACCTTGACTTATGCTTCATAATTCTCCTCACTGCTTACCGTCTCGAATATTTTGTAGCTTAGTGCTGGGGTTTATAGGGCTGGACTAACTAGGGACGCCTCTTCTTGAACGTTTTTATGGCTCATCTTTGCACTGTAGAAGGAAAAGGTCTGACCCCAAAGCTGTTGGTTTATGAGTTTCCTGTGGATTCTTAAACCCTACTTCTTTTGTCCGTCTTGCCCCTAACTGCCTCCTCTCCACACATAGGGACGTTTTACAAGTGGTCAGTTGAGGTAAAGCACAGATGAAGATTGTCTGAATAAATAAAACCTTTAAGTCAGGAATTCTCATTGCTGCCATTTAAAAACAAGGTGTGAAATTAAGTTCACACATGTAATGCTCAAATAATATCAACTTAATATCTCAAATAATATCAACTTTTTTATAGAGAACAGCGACATAAAGCCTTACTGAAAATGACTTTCTAAGTGTTCATTACTGCTTATAAAAATGGACATAAAGTAATGTGTTGTAATTAATAATCAATCACCTATTAATTACTGAAATGTAATCATCAAGTAAAAATATCTAAACATCCAAGAATCAGAAGTTGAAATAAATTAATATTATAATGTATTGTGTCACTTTGTGTCATGTCAGCCTTATGTCAAATAGCTGTAATTATTTATTACTATGATTATGAACATCTATGTACATTTACAAAGGTGTATGACCAATGTTATAAAGTGTTATGAATACATTATAAATGCACTTATAATGCTTTATGAAAACCATAGTCATAGAAAGTGTTACCATATTTATTTACTGCAATAACACATTGAAAAAAATATACGTGATACAACAGTAATGGCAGCATAAATCATTTTTCCCCTTTCTTTTAATAAGTTAGCACAACAATACAAAATTTTTAAAAGTGGAAAGCCCAAATCGAGCCACATGTACAGAATTACACAGCCAGGTGTTCTCATGCATTAGTAGACTGAAAAGGAATCTGAGAAGAACAGCTCCTGAAGACTCTGCCTTTTTAGTTTCATTGCAGAGCACCGTCTCGAACAGGCGAGCAGACGTTAAGCCCTTATGCTAAAGCTTTCTAAACTAAAGTGACAGTTATTGGCCCCTCTCGTCCAGGAAAAAACATGAAGCTATTTCCTGTTGTGTCCTGTTTCACAGTAGGAGTGTATTCCCATGCATTTGATATGGCCATATTAACCGTGCACTTTTGAGCTTAGTCCATAATTCATCCCGAGGCTGAAATTTACAGCTCTCCACTACATTATAAGATGCTCTATATGTGCACGCTGCCTAATGCCTCCTCCTTAACTCCCATGATGCTATTCTTCATAAAACGCACCACATGTCTGCTTTATGTTTGCTTATGTCTGTCAAGCGTTTCGGCTGAAATGGGCCTTTCCATAACAATGATGGTGAGGGAGGTTAAAAGCACTGCCATATGTGGCTTTGCTTGCCTGGGCTTCCTCGAATGTAGGCAGTGCACCACCAAAAGATATTTAAAGCTGAGTTTAACAATGTGTTAATTACTGGGTTCAAGCAGAGGAAGCTAACAAAACTATACACCATTCTAAAGTGAAATAATCATTATTTAAAACATATTACTTTGATATTAATGTTATTGTAAAAAAATTATCAGACAGGTATACGGAAATGAAACATTTGCTCACGTAACACATTGCTCATTACACGGGAATGGGTGGTGTAGTGGTTAGTCTCAGCGCTGAAGATCCAGGTTCAAATCCGAAGCTGGGTGGAGTTTCCTATTGCCCCTATCTAAATTGCCCCTTCATAGAGTGTGTGTTTTTGTGAGTGAGCGTGCCCAGCAATGGATTGGCACCTTGTCCTCAGTGTATCTGCCCAGTGCCTGAAAAGTTCTTCCCTTCATGGACATGGGGACGCCCCCACTCTCCTAGTAGAGGATTAAGCAGGGGACAATAAGATAAAATGAGATGATAGGGGAGTTTCCAATAGCCCCTATCTAAATTGCCCCTTTATAGTGTGTGTGTCTGTGTAAGTGAGCGTACCCAGCAATGGATTGGGGACCCCCCTGCTCTCCTTGTAGAGGTTTAAGCAGAGGATAATGAGATAAAATGAGATGATACATCTCATACCTGTTGTCAGGAGTGCCTGCATACGCTACTATATTATTAAGTAATGCAATATATTTTGTAATGTTCTGAAATAGACTCTAATGTATAATATTTAACAGCAGAAATTTTAATACCATGAATGTGATACACATTGTCACGCCACACAGCACTACACTGAATACCATTAACTGCTATTAACAGTTATTATTTAGTTCATTTGGTTTGAAATGGTTTGGAAACAATCATTTCAGGGTTGTGAAGCAAACACTGCCGGGCAAGATGTTGCAAAGAAATTGTTTGATCGCTACTTACTTTTTAGTCCATGTGTACATGTGTCCTCACGTGTGTTTCCAGCACATGCGTGCATCTGAGTAAGAGCCAGCTCATTTGGCCTAGTCTAGTTTAAGCTGTAGCATCCTCGCTAAGTCACATACGCTAACAGTGGGTGCACTGGACTGTGACGGTGTGATTGGGCTGAATGTACATAAGCCATGCATGGTCAGGTCTCCCAGATGCTGTCGGAATAGCTAACGCTGCAAATAAAAGAATCCTTCCCCTCGTGGGCCTGAACAGGCCTAAAATAACATGGATATCAGACTCGAATCATGCATCAGCCAGTACGAGATCGGGGTGGTAGACTTATCTAACTTCTTAACTGGGAGGAAACACTATATGTCCAACTGTTATAATTAAGGCTGGCAGATAACGCGTAAGTTTTTACGGTCAGTTCCGATGTTTTTCCCGATTCTGACTATTCATCAGGCTCGCTTTCTGCTGCACCGGCCATCAGCTGAAATTAATTAGCCGTCATCTCAGTGGGAGTGAGTTTAAATCCAGCATGGATTTGGACTTCAGAAATGCTGATGCTGATGTCTGGTAGTTATCATGCCTGAGAGGAAGTGAAGGCATCTCTCCCAAACCAGCAGTCATTATTCGGAACAAAGACAGTGACAGTGTGAGTTTGTTCTGACACATTCTAGGGAGAAAAAAAAACTATCTGGAAGTGAACTTCCTCTGAGTAATAAGTACATTGTAATCATTACAGTGAAATTGTGTTTGGTGGGTTTTAATTATGGAAGAGGAGAGGACACACTGGCAGGCACACAATCCAGATATTCATGTATCACAGCATTGTAATTAAGTAGCCATGATGTATACACATGTTCATAAACATGGACAGTGGCAGCATGTGTTAGTGTAGTTGTCCACATGGTGGGGGTCTTACTATGTCATCACATCCCTTGCGCCGCTGTGATTTATTTCACCTTGGCCATCAGTGTTTTTACTGGGCTGAGATCACTGGGAATCTGGACAGTTTCAGTGAGCAGAACACTTTAAAACCTTCAGCAGATGGACCTTCTTACCTTCAGGATCTCTGTTGAAGGTCTACGCGCATCTGTATTATAATAGTGTGTGGAAACTCCATTTCTAAAAAAGTTTGAAGCTGGGCATCTTTGTGCAATTTTGTGTAATTGTAAAATTCAAGGGCGTTTATGATGCACGTAGTATTTTATTTCATGTCATGTATACCGTCTTGTATTTTATTTAACTTTATATTTATTAGATTTTTATTATTTTTCAGAGATGCCTTTTTTTATAATTCATTCATTATGTTCCACTCAATCCTCTACTAAGGTTGCGGGGGCGGGGTGGGGGGGGGTTCCCCATGCCCATCCAGGGGACAACATTTTAGGCGCTGGGCAGATACAATCAGGACAGGATCTATCGCCGGGCACATACTCCCTCACACAGACACATACACACAGAAACATATGGGGCAATTTAGAGCATTAATTAATTAATTCATTCATTCATTATCTTCTGCTTATCTTCAATCTATCGCTGGGCACACAGACTCACACACATAAACACACTCTACATGGAGCAATTAAGAGCATTTAATATAGCTTAAATCCATGTTTTTAGACTGTGGAAGGAATCCTGCGAACCCGGAGGAAACCCACGCAGACACGAGGAACATAGAAACTCCACCCAGATTGTATTATTATTATATTAACGTTTACATATTTTTTAGACTTTCTGTTTCTTCTGAATCAAATCTGCAAACATTTAAAAATGGGTCATTCAGTAAAATTCACTGATTTGTTTTAAATACAGTATACTGTACTGTGCACCTTTTCTATGTGTTAAATACAGTTAAGACAGTTTACAGATCACCAAAACATCAAATCTTTGCAAATAAAACAACTGATGCTCATATACATATCGAATGTACATTTTTTGGAAGTTACTTTACCCAAGCACCAAATTAAAACATGGTAAAGGGTTGAGTGAAATAAACAACCTGCAGCAGTTGTGTTAAAAAGAAAAAAAAACAAAGGATAATAGTTAAGGTGATAGTAACTTTAAATTAAGTTATTAGGTATTTAAATTAAATTCTTTTTATAATTATATTTTTTTGTATTTGTTGCTGTCTGAGTGCTTAATCTACAGATTTTGGTTCTAAGCTTTACAAAGATAAATCCTGCAAGGCTCCTATTTATTGAGCATGGATTCAGATAAACTTGGATGTTAATATTTTCAGCTGTATTTATTATGTATAAGTTGTCATCTTCAGTCATACTGCTTATCGTTCTCTCTCACTCCCACTTTTTTCACACTCATTTTGCCCCCTCTTATCTTTCTGAGGGGAACAAAGCGTGATCTTAGCCATGGCTTGATCCTTGCGCTCTGAGCCGATAGTTTTAGCCCCGAATTAATATGCTCTCCCACTTTGATGTCAGCACCATGTATTGCAGAAAGGGTGGACGGGGGCGCGTGGGCTTACTGACAGACAGTGGGGAATGAAAGGAGAGGGTGAAAAAGCAGGATGGAAAGAGGATAGAAAAGGTGGCAGAAATGTGACGGATTCCCTCTTGGCAAGTGAAGGCCAGATGTATTATCCAGCGTGTGAGCCAGCGCCCTCTCACTGCTTCTCCCGTTGGCAAGACATGTGAAGCAGCAAACGGCTGGCCGTGTTTGCACAAGCATGTCGCCGTGGCTACCGAGGCTGGAGGTAGGAGGGGGGGCAGCTGGGTCAAAACGGGCTTCGCTTTATTGGCCCCTTTGATGGAGTTGCTGGCCCCGAACATTAGAACAATCACTCAAACACAGCTGACCCCCTCGCAGCCAATCGATTGGCTTCGTGGAGGGAAGGGAAAGGGAGTGAGAGAAAACAAACAAATGGGGCACGTTATTACTGGCTGAGGGGAGCTTAGACGGGTTCCAGAGGAAGGTGCCAAAGGTGAGAGACGTCTTATGGGCGAGAGAGCGCCCTTAATCTGTTCCAGACGAGGCCACAGAGAGCTCTTTCCCCCTCTGCAATAATGACATTAGAGGAAAATGGAGTCCACGTATCTGACAGCAACACATTTTTGCCCTGAAGGACAATCCCAGGCTAATTGTAATGCGCCAGAAGAGGAGAGGAGGAGCAGACATGTAAAGAGCCTACGTACAGTGTGAAGAGCTGCTTTATAGGGGAATGTGGGAGAGATTTTTTTTTTCCCTCAGAGAACACAGTGGCTAGAACGTGTGTCTTGCCAGTCTAATGTGAGTGAGTTTAGGACTGTTTAGGATTCAAGTCTTTCTAGGTCTATGTAAACTCAAAATCATAATGTCTATGGAAATATTTCCTAAATACGATAATTAGACTTTTCCAAAGTGTACAGTGAGGCAAAGTATCCAATACCGGTAATTTTATATGGATTAGTATAAATTATTAATCAATCAAATGAGCTTTTGTGGTCAAGTGTGTCATTGTGGGCCAGGGTATCAGAATAAGAATAATTAATTAATCTCCGGGGGGCAATTGTAGAGGTTACAGATTTTTTTTTTATGTTATAGAAAACAAATAAAGAATAAAGGATGAAAAATACTACTAGTAATAATAATGAAAATAAGAAACAACCATAGACTTTAATATAGTCGAAATAAAAAAGTTTAAAAAAGTATTAGTGGCTTAGAACAAATAAAATACAAATAAATATATAAATAAATAAATAAAATGTGAAAAATAAAAACATTTCAGTTGTTTGTAGATAACAAATAATAATTTTAATAGTCTGGCTGGATGGTCACGGTGGCTTAGTGGTTAGCACATTCGCCTCTCAGCACTGAGGATTCTGGGTGGAGTTTCCTCCGGGTTCTCCGTTGTCCTCCCATATAGAGTGTGTTTGTGTGCGTGTCTGTGTGAGTGAGTGAGTATTCCCAGTAATAGATTGGCACCCTGTCCTGGGTATATCTGCCCAGCGCCCGAAATGAATGGATGGATGGCTTGATGGTCTTCGGTCTTTTCCATGTTCTCCTTATTTCCTCACGGGTTTCCTCCAGATGCTCCATTTGTGTCCCACAGGCCAAAAATATGGATTCAAAGTGAATTGGCTGCTTTAAATTGCCCCACTCTTAAATGGCCACAATATAGGTTGTGTGTCTGTGAGCAAGTGCGTGCTTAGCATTGTATTGGTGCCCGAAACATTCTCCCCTGGATGGACATGAGGAAGATAATGAGATGAGTTTCCTCTAGATTCCAAAGACTTACATATGACTGTAAATAAGCAGACAGTCCAACTCTGTTTGTAAGGTCACTTTGCATTTTTAAGAGAAAAAAAAAAAAACTAAAGAAAACGCAAGCATCTGATTAAAAATAAAGAAAAATTATTAAAAATTTAAAATGAGTATCTATTCTATTAATGAATATCTAGAAAATGAAATTGAAGCCAGATTGGATAATGCTCGGGTTTAATTATACTATGTATACTGTGTGTATACTATGTGTACTGTTTTTTCCCTTAAATGACTAACTTGTTTTGTTATTTAATTTTTGAATTGCTTTGGATAAAAGCTAAATGATTAAACTAATGTGAATTTCTCTGAATGTGAATATGTTTTCGTATGCATTTACTTTGCGATGGAATGGTGACCTGTTTTGAATGATTTCCAACCTTTTATCCACATGTTTGTCTGGGACCATAAAAATATGACCTATGCTGAACAAAGTGACAGGCATTGAATTTATATATATATATACTTTATATTTATATATAAATGTATATAATTTATATATAATTTATATATATATTCTGAAGTTCTATATCTTATAGTTGCTGGTTTCCCTAATTGGGATCAATAAAGTATCTTTCTATCTATCTATCTATCTATCTATCTATTTTTAAAATATGCTGTCTATTATGTGGCTATTATATCCCTAGCATAACTTTGCCAGGCTAAAATAAAATGCGGGTCTAGATTTCCACAACAGGTAACGTGTCCTTATTTCTTGGCTTTGTGCTGAGCCTCAGTGCTGGCAATCCGGCTGATGCTGGCATCTCAATCAGTCTTTAAATAATCTGCCTGCCAGGGGGGCTTCTCTCTGCTCAGGTGCCTACAGAGAATGGGAGGAACAGTTGAATATTAATACTGACATGAAACCCAGTGTGGTCATATAAGCATATAAAAGTAATAAAACTGGCTGGATAGATCCAGTTACAGCCAAGTTGTTGGTGGTTGAGTGGTTTCTTTTCATTAGACTGACTGATTTTTTTGAAAGTAATAGGAGTATCCGCTTAAAATGCTTCTCGTTAAATAGATCCTGTCTTTATGCGTAATGCGTTTTATGATTTTCCTTTTCTTGCTGAACTAGCAAGGCCTCTTTTTATATGAAAAAAATCAACACTGGAAATGCTGTTTGCATTTTGACCTCAATTTAATCTCGATGTCATGTTTGACTCCACTTCTACATGACATATCTCCACAGGACTGCTGCCACCAAGAGCTTGTCATCCTTCAGCTGGCATTACGTTCTCCTAAGGAGGAAAGGTGCCATTTGCGTGTTTCAAAATAGCGTGTCACCTGCATGTTGTGCCAGATGTCTATCAGCGTTTAGGACCAATGTCAGTTTGAAAAAGGAAAACAAGCAACCTGATGCTGCCAAGTGCATGGCATCCGATGTAAAATTCCACCACCCACCCGTCGACGCATCCTGCCTTCCTGAGCTCACACACATGCGTGAGCACATACACGCACACACACAAACACACCGACACGTGCAAGATTCTCTAACAGGAGTCACCTGTCAGCTTTATTTACCTCGCCTGGGTTCGGCGGAAGAAGCGACAGAGTTAACACAGGTAAGAGAGGATTGGACTGGCAGAAATGGGCGAGGTGTCAGAATAACGAACAATTAATATGAGTGATGGTGTGGCGAGCGCGTATTTACCCAGGATCCACATTTCACCGTGACAGTTCAGGGCTTTCCCTCCCAAAATCTGAGCGCAATCCAGCGGTACAACTGGATATTAGCTGGATTTTGAAAAATACCATGAAAGCAATTATTAAATAAGGAAATTCTTCACATCATGCAAATACCTTCTTATTTTCGCACCATTCATTCGCATGCAAAAATCCCAAATCGGAGTCGAATTTGGTGTATTTAAAGATGTTCTCTAACTTTCCTATCACTCTTTGCCACTCTGAAATCATTCCTATTGTTATGTGTGGTGACATGCAGCAGTGGGAAGGCTAAACATACGCATTTAATCTTTTTTCCATTTCTGGAACCTTCCCCGTGTGCTAGCCGTGTGAGGCAAGCAGGCTCTGCTAGGGAAGATGGAGTGTTGTGTGGGAGCAGTCCATTAGAGTGAGTAAGGGGAAGGAGCCCTGTGTTCATACTAGTATGAGGAAGTCTCATTCTGCCATACTGATAGTCCATCATTCTCCGTAGCACTGTCCCAGACTCGGCCTCGGAACCTGGCTCTTACTCTCGCTCTCTCTCTGTCTCTTTTGCTTTCCCGTGCTTGTTCTCGGCAATGATTATGGATCTCCCGCATGGAGAATGGCACGTCTGGGCTGGAGCTGTCACCCAGGGCATGCTTTGTCTCTTTAAAAATAGGCCTGGGGCCTGTCTCTTGCAGTAAAGGTCGGGAGCAGGTGGTGCGAACTCATTGTCAGCTCATCGTTCCTCACCAGAATGGATCATGTTAGATGTGTGGATCTCCTGAGTAAAAGTGGGGGAACCCTTCCCCCGCCCCTTTTATCCCTTCTCAGTAGGAGAAGAAGGAAGTTTTAAGCTTCCATCACCAGAGCCTGGATGGCTTAAGTAACGTGTGTGGGATTTGGAAGTGTTGAATAACTTGTTTTTTTACTTTCACCAATATTTATTTTTATTTGCTGTTTTGTCTGGTGGCACATGTGAGTCAAAACAGACGGATAGCTGACTGCATTCTGATCACAATCTCTGCAAAATCTCTCAAAAGTATCCAGCAAAAACATAAGGTGTAAATTGCTTGGGGTACTTCTTCCAAAACTTCCTCCAAAACACATTGGGTGAAAAGGCATAGAGCCAGATAAGTAACCCATTGTAGTGCACCCTTGTGGACCACCACATTTTGGCACCCATTTACATCCAGAGAGAACTAAAAAAAAAAAGAGAAATCTTTACACCTGGTCCGATGCTCCAAAACCAAAGCTCTAGTGATTTTGTGGCCTTATTACTCCAATTAACGAGCTTATAAAATGACCTTATAATGTGTTGAATGCCGTGTTTGATGGCAGAAAGGTCAATATTATATACTACACACTGGACTTCCAGGTCCAGGTTAAGATCTAGTTGACCATCTTGGGTTTAGATTAAATTTACATAATGATATCAGTCTGAATCAATAATCAATAACACCAACAGACAGCCATTTGCAACGCTTTTGAAAGATTATATATTTTAAGCAATTTCAGATTCAGTATGTGTTCTGAACATCAAGAAAGTTCAATTGAAACCCTCCAGATCTCAGCTTTAATACAGATTTCATGTTTCCAGATGACTGGATTATTAATCAATGGCACAGATGAATGTTTAATTGCCATGAACATGCTTGCTGATTTCTTTCTTTTATGCAGGACTCTTTTCATGGTAATTTTTGGGTACAGGCTGTGGAATGTCTGGCAATAAGGACCTCAGATAGGGAATTGTCACACATCATTTGACCAAACTATTAGAAGAAAGAATGTACAAGCATTGTCATTATTCATCTTGTACATGCTTAGTCCTTTGGTCTTCCTTTGTCATAGTTGGGAGTCAGATCTCTATCTTGAGTGTTTAACTATTTATTTAAAACCAGAACATGCAGTGTAGGCTTAGAAGCTCAGGTGTGCTAATTATACAAACCCCATTTTGAGAAAAAGTTGGAATTAAGTGTGATAAAACAAAAATCTGTAATTTGTTAATCTTCTTTAACCTAATTTAACAAAAGCAAAAAGCCAAACCTGGTGAACTTTTTGATACCTGCACCACACAAAGAAGTGGAAACATGGGCAAAATAATACAAGAAAATGGAGTGCTGAATTGATGTATTTTCAAATTTTTCATAATGTTAATAACACTTGAGGAAATCTTAATTAGTTCTACAGTAAAGGGACCATAAAAGGCTCAGTCCTTGGAAGCAGAGATGGGTCATGACACATAATTTTGTGCTCAACTTGATGAGCAAAAGATTTAAAATGAACATTCTCATTGTTAAGAATTTAGCTTTTTCATGTTCAGTTATGAATAATGTAAAAAGTTTCAGGAAATCTAGAGGAACAAGAAAAACATGAGGAACTTCTATAAAGGTTGTGACCCTTGGAGATGGTATCTCAGTGGTTTGGGTGTGGGCTATCAATCTGAAGGTATGGAGTTCAAATCTTGTGTCCAAGCTACCATGGTGGGTTCTTAAGCAAGACCCTTAATTTTAATATTGCTTCAGTGGAGCTGTATCATGACCCTGTGTTCTGATCCAATCAAGTTGGGATACTTTTAAGTCGTTTTGGGGCAGTCATGGGCTTTTGGTTAAGGAACCAGCCTTGTGATCTGAAGGTCTCCGGCTCGATTCCCGGTCCCACCAAGTACTATGGCTGAAGTATCCTTGGGCAAGGCACCTAACCCCAATTGTTCCCCGGGTGCCATATTCAAGGCTGCCCACCGCTCCGGGCATGTGTGCTCACCTCACCAGTGTGTGTATATGTGTGTGTTTCACTGCACGGATATGTTAAATGTGGAGGACAAATTCCTCTATGTATACGCACAGTAGGCAAAATAAATCACTTTATCACTTTAAGTGTCCGCCAAATGTAAAGTTAAATCTAATGAGCCATATACCAAAGCTTTGCCGGAAAGGGCAAAAAATCTCAGTAGTTGTGTTTCAGCAACCTGATTAACAATAAAATAAGATAAAATGTAATAAATGGTCTGAATAACATTTATAAATTTTGCTTGCAGATAATCATTTAAATCTGCATTTATAAAGCATTACACAAAAAGTGAAAGAAGACAAAAAAAAACATGATTCATTCAAGTTTCAAGATGTACTATTTTGAATACTCTTAACACAAACCAATTACCACTGGTCATTCATAATAATTTTTCAAAAGGTAGCCGTCATAATTTATTACTTTGCACTTTAATTATGGCCTTTTTACATGTTTTTAAACTGACAAGTTCATTCAGAATCCTAGCTTTATTATATTATCATATATTATTCAACTCTAAAGACCTGTCTACCTTGTTCAAATACTTTGGATAATGAGAATTAAATTAAATTATAAATTATTTAAATTATTTAATAAATTATTTCCATGCCCCATGTGTGTTCCTCCGGGTTCTCCGGTTTCCTCCCACAGTCCAAAAACATAGTTTTTTTTTTAAAGTAAAATGTTAAATACTCTAAATCTATATAGTGTGTGTTTGTGTGTGTCTGAGTGAGTAAGTGTGCCCTGCGATAGATTGGCGGTGGAAAAGTTATCCCCTGTATGGGCATGGGGAACCTCCCACAACTTTAGTAGATGATAAAACGGAAGATTGTGAATGATGTATATAACGGAAGATAATGAATGAATACTTTTGAGAGATTTCAAATCTTACTTAATAAAGATATTACCTCTGCATTTCCTTTAAAGTTTAAAGTTGATCAAATTGTGGAACCTCTTGTGGCAGATCTGTCTGTTGAGCATGTTCTGTCTTCTTGACTGTTCTTGACCAAGCAATTGTAAAGAAAATAAATAAATAAACAAATAAATTTCATCTCTGGGTGAAATTAGCCATGACAGGTCTTCAGTAAACAGGACTTGTACATCAATTGCCCAAATGGGTTGTCAATAGTCACTGTAGACAATGGCCTTTGGAGTTAGTCAATCATCTTAACATAAATAGGTGGTGTCAATGTCAATTAAAGCACCAGTGGATGTTGTTCTAAAGTTTGGCTGACTGACAAAGTCAACATGAAATGAATCATGCTGAACTTTTGCCACTTTAATGTGTTATGGTCTGTCCTTAATGTTTTAAGATGTTAAATTACTTTGGTCAGGAATATTATTTTAGTCTATGAATTTTTCCCATTGCAGGTTGTTTAAAAAATGGTTTCGAACTGACCACATCCAATAACGTTGTTTTTCTTTCGCCCAAGGTTTGGCCATCAGTTCTCACTTAATAGACACTGAATTAGACCTATTTACTTTTAAGACACTTGCGGTTTGGGAGTTTAACTATCAAATACTAAATACAACCCCATCCTTCAGCAGGTTAATGTATTCCAGTTTGCAAGCTAAATGTTGATAATCTGTCTCTACAGAGGACATTTTCCATGTTCCCAAGAAAAGTCTTCACACCAGGAGTCCCTGCACAAATATTCCGGGGTTTGCAGGCTCCCATGACGTCGGTCCCATGATGTTTGCATATGAGTGTGTATGTGTGTGAGAGAGAAATCCGATGCGTTGAAAGGGGAATGGGGTCGTTTGACCTGTTCTTTATTTTTTTTTTGGTGTTACAAAGGCAGAGAAAAGAAGGATGTTAACTTTAGCGTTGTTTGTCTATTATACACAAATTCACACATACATTTATTGAATACCTTACAGGGATCAGCTTTTATCGACCTTTTCAAATCTTAACATTAATTCCATTTTATATGTATGTAATTTGTTACATTCAGATTTAGATTTAGTCATTTAGCAGACATTTTTATCTTTTCTTATAAATAACAAAGCAACACAATTCAGTAGTTATGGAAAAACCAGCTACACTGTAGAATTATCAAACCTGATCATTATCCTATCCTGCAACCACCACACCCCCCCTGTTTTTTATATATATATATTGTATATCAGATGTTTGTGAAAGAGATGTGTTTTGAGTTCTTTCTTAAAAAAGCCAAGTGACTCTGCCTTACGGACAGAGTTGGGAAGATTGGTCCAGTGGTGAATGCTATGGAGTGAGAATTACTACCAGGGTGAGGTGGAATCACCAGGCGACATTCATCATTAGAGCGAAGTGAACGAGTCATATTCCATCCATCCATCCATTATCTTCCGCTTTATCCTATATTAGGGTCGCGGGGGGGTTCCCCATGCCCATCCAGGGGAGAACGTTTCGGGCGCTGGACAGATACACCCAGGACAGGGTGCCAATCTACCGCTGGGCACAACGAGTCATAGTGGATTTTGGAAATATAGACTGAAGGTAAGAGGAGGCAGACTCAGAGATTGTCGTGTAGATCAGAGTCACTGTCTTGTACTGAATGCAAGCGGCAACAGGGAGCCAATGGAAAGAGAGGAGAGGTGGAGTGACATGAGTTGGTTTGGGCTGGTTGAACACAAGCGAGGCTGTAGAGTTTTGAATCAGTTGTAGAGGCCTGATTTTGCAAGCTGGGAGACCAGGAAGCAGTGAATTACAATAATAGGGCTGGGATAGGATGAGGCTTGAACTAACATCTTCCCTTGTGAAGAAAGAACCTGCAAGAAGTTTGATAATGAAACAATTTGTTTTATTTTGCAATAGTGAATCGCTCAACATGACCCTATACATAACACCTGTTTAAGTAGAGTGATAACTGACTTTAGATCAGTAGGAATTCAATGCATTTCATTGATCTTGTTTCTTATGATCAGAGCATGGTGGTTAGTGTCATCAGTTTTGCAGTTCATTTACACGTTCAGGGCGGCACGGTGGCTTAGTGGTTAGCACGTTCGCCTCTCAGTGCTAGGAATTCCCGGTTCGAATCCCCATCTAGGTGTAGTTTCCATGTTCTCCCCTGTCCCCACAGTCCAAAAACATGGATCAAGTCAATTGAGTTCTCCAAATCAAATCAATTGAGTTCTCCAAATTGCCCCATGTAAAGTGTGTTTATGTGCGTGTCTGTGTGTGTGAGTGTGTGCCCAGTGATAGATTGGCGCCCTGTCCTGGGTGTATCTGCCCAGCGCCTGAAACATTCTCCCCTGGATGGGCATGGGGAACCCCTAATATAGGATAAAGCGGAAGATAATGAATGAAAAAAATTTTTTACACATTCACATTTATGTGCCTTCTTTTTCATCTCATCTGTTGCATTCTGGTTAGTGTATATGTGCCTGGGGTTGGTGTGGCATATAAGGTGGGCTGCACTGCCTTACATGTTCCTCCAGCTGTCCTAACATTGTGCTGTGTTGACTGTAAACACAGCTGCAGGTCAGAGGCCCAGTCCAGTCACATTCAGGGTCAAAGAGTGGAAAGGGAAGATAAAGCAGAGGATTTGTCTCTTATTGTTAACACTCAAAAGTAATAATAATTATGAAAGCCAGTAAATAGAATAAGATTTTAAACTTTACATACAGCTTGAGTATAAAATTATTTAAAAAAAAATGTATTAACATGTATGATGTTGTTTTAATTAGGTTCTGTAAGAAAAAAAATTAATTCTTGATAAAGCTACTGTCATGAATCACTGCTCTCGAACACCAGCGTGTGAAAATTATAGACCTGACTGGTTAAACAAAAGTGAAAAACAGGATCTGATTCTATTAATTAACAACATTTACATCTGGCTGAATTTATGTTTCTTTACGGATGCTAAAAGACACATTTAAACATTTTATTTTTGATGTTTCCATGACTTTGCCCCACTGTACTGCTTTTTCGATTGCAGTTAGTATTTAAATAACATTTTACTGGTATTTATGTGTGTGATTTTTTTTAAAACAACTGCCTCTTCAAATTCATTTATTAATTTATTATCTTTGGCTTAATCCTCTACTAGGGTATGAGGGTTACTCATGCCCATCCAGGAGAGAACGTTTTGGGCGCTGGGAAGATACACCCAAGGCGAATCTATCAGTGGGCACATACTCACACAGACACACTCCAAATGGGGCAATTTAGAGCATTTAATTTACCTTGAATCCATGGGACTTGAATTGGGACTGTGGGAGGAAACCATAGAAAATGGAGGAAACACACACAGACATAAGATTGGGATTCGAACCTGGATCCCCAGAGGCGACCGTGCTAACCACTAACTAATTCAAATTATATATAATTAAATATTGTAGCAGGGCGAAACGGTGCCATTGTGGCTAACATGTCCACCTGAATCCGGATCTGAGTGGTGTTTCCATGTTCTCTCCTTGTCTGGGGAGATGGGTTAACTCTCTGTCCTGGGTGCATCTGCTGAGTGCCTGGAGTTTCCTGCATGGGCATGAGGAACCACCCTGTGTCATAGTAAAGCTATAAGGCATCCAAAATAATGAGATGAGATGAATATTACAGCATTATTATAAAATAATATTTTAATTTAATATAGTAAACAGTTTGTAAGGATCTTCTTGGTGCAAGTCTCATATTTGTGTAAGGGTAACAAATTTTGCTGTTAAGAAAAAGATATTGTTAGAGAAATACGCCTTACTGCTTAAGAAGAAGAATAATGTCATGACGCAATCTGTTTTTTGTTGTTTGCTGATGTTTGCTATTTCTTTTTAGCAGTTACAGCAGTGGAGGGGTTAAAACTGTTTGGTGGAAGATCTACAAGAGTTGATGTGCAAGCAGAGCCGCATAAGGTAAAATGATATTAGCACTCATCACAAAATGCTTACTTAGTAAATATTGGATTATTATTAAAAAAAAAACAATGGAATATGTTTTTTTAAAACTCCATCCAAACTTCCTGTGGTCTGTGATGGTACTACACCATTTGAAATAGGGGATTCCTGAGAGGTTGAGGTCAGTGGCTATGTTAAGTTTGCCAATTAATTTCTTCCTTACTGTGTATTGTGGGCTAAAATATTTTTTTTAAATATTGCTTTAGGTTCGCAAATGTGAGAACGCTGTTAGTTTGAACCTCCACAGCTTCACTTGATTCACCAATTACATCTTCTCTATATACCACACCCACATTTGATTTTTTTATCCGAATACAAATAGAGACAAAGATATAAATGTGTATGTATACACCATTTTCTGAAAAACAAATAATGAAATTGTCAAGTGTTTGTAATGTTTGGGGTAAAATGATACTGGGAAACTCTTTGCCAAGGCAATCAGTTAATCAGGCAATATCTGTTTCTAATGTGTCGTCTTCTTTGACTTGGCACAATAATCTTCTTGATAATATGATCTTTAGCTTTGTGAAGTCCATGATTATCTGAGTTTATATGTGGTTGTTGGGGACAGCAAAACAAAGAGGCTATATGTCGCCTCATTGTTTAGGCAGCATAATTTTTTCATGTAAGTAATGAATGTATGACGTGATGTTTCCATGCGTTTGTGTCCGTGCACATAGTGAAGGCTAGCTGTTCTACTACTTGAAGCCTTGTTGATGGTAGCCCACGGCCCCAGAGGAGCAATCAGTCACAGCTGCTTCAAGCAGACCAGGCCTGGCCCAAGGGTCAAACTTCAACATTGGAACCCAGCAGAGGTCAGAGAGTTGACCTCTAGAGCCCATGTGGTGTGAAAGGTTAGGTGTCTCACTGACACCTTGGTGCACCATGCAAGAGCTCTTTTCATAGCGCGTAGATTTATAGATACTGATATCGAACACCATCCACAAAACTCCATGCTTACTGATGATGCAGATGTTCGGAGAGGTTAGTTCATAGACATAAGCTGAAACAGACCGGGGAGAACACAAAAGAAAAGCTGAATGGTGAGAGAGGGTGTGAGATATTTGTTACTAAGCATGCTCTCGTTCCTAGCAACGAGACCTTTTTCACATTAGACACCAAACAGACCTGAGGAAGGTCACCGGGGCCCCCTCCAGGGTATTTGCAGTCTATGTGTGTGACCATGAAGGAAAAAGCAATGCAAAAGAGAGGAACAGATGGAGATTATGTGAGTGGGAATCTGAGAGAGGAAATAGAGAAAGAGGACAAAAAAAGGAAAAAGAAATAATCGAATTAGCTTTTTTTGCAAACGGAACTGGAGATGTTGCGGTGTCCTGCACAGTGATAGTTTCCCGTGAGAACGGCTGAGGGATCTACGGCTCACAGACAGCCAGTTCAAACATATTTACCCCTTGTTGGAAGGTACAAATTAAATTATCCCTTCCACAAAGCCAGGATGCTTGCCCCTTCTGTTCTGATGTCATGGTACTGGGGTCCATGAACTGGGGAGGGGGCATATGGGGGTTGTTGCACACTGTCCTAAGTGCATTAATCTTGGAGCCCATTCATCTTTACCCACACACACACAATCCCACATCACTGTCGCCACCAACACGCAAAATGAAAGAGCTGCCCCAACCTGGCACTTCCTATGTCTGCTCTACTAGCGAGGCATTGTGGGAGCTGAGAGACAGAGATGCGGTCAAGGTCTTTATGGGTACTCTGGTTTGGTTTTTCAGTACCGTAGAAAAGATTCCCTTATGGGGAATATCTTCTAACCTTCCTGTCCAGCCCCCAACCACAACGAGAGTGAAAATCCCAATTTTGATGTCAAAACACATTTGCCTCAAAGACTTATAGCTAGTAATTGAAGGCTTACCACAATAGGTTCTAGCTAATTAACTGTAGCTCTGTTAAATTGTTGACTGAATAAAAATTGCCATGTCAACCTTACAATCTCAGTTCTATTTAATCCCTAATGTGAGGTTTGGGCTTGTTGTCGACAAATTCTTCCACATCAAACCTACCCAACAACGCCTTTAAGGGCTTACTTTGTGTACTAGGGAAAAGAAAAAGACTTTTCCAAAACTATTCCTGCAAAACTGGAAGTATTGATCTGTCTCACCTGCATGACTGGGTGCTTTATTTTTTACACCTGTGCCAAGGCAACAAATTCTTATCTTATCTCATTATCTTCTGTTTAATACTATAGTTGAGTAATGGGAGGGGGGATCCCCATGCCCATCCGGGGAGAACGTTTCTGGTGCTGTGCTGATACACAATGACTGGGTGCCATTTATTCGCTGGTCAGACTTACACAGACCCACACACTATATGGGGTACCTTAGAGCAGTCAATTTACTTTGAATCTTTGGTTTTGGACTGTGGGAGGATACCAGAGAACCCAGAGAAAACCCTCAGGAATACAATGAGAACATGGAAACTCCACCCAGATGGGGATTCGAACCTGGATCCCCAGTTCCTAGAGGCCAACTTGCTAACCACTGCACTGTGCCCCCCGGGACTGAATTGAACATTTGCAACCCCTGTTTGTATGATCACTGCAAAAAATTTTTAAAAAATAAACACAAATCAGGAAAAAAATATACATGAAACAAATAAAATTATCTGCCGATAAAGTGACTACATTTATCTTAAGATTTCTGCAAGAAGTTTGGTAATGAACCAATTTGTTTTATTTTGCAATAGTGAATCGCTCAACATGACCCTATACATAACACCTGTTTAAGTAGAGTGATAACTGACTTTAGATTAGTAGGAATTCAATGCATTTCATTGATCTTGTTTCTTGTGATCAGAGCATGGTGGTTAGTGTCATCAGTTTTGCAGTTCATTTACACATTCAGGGCGGCACGGTGGCTTAGTGGTTAACACGTTCACCTCTCAGCACTAGGGATTCCCGGTTCGAATCCCCATCTGGGTGGAGTTTCCATGTTCTCCCCGTGTCCGCATGGGTTTCCTCCGGGTTCTCCGGTTTCCTCCCACAGTCCAAAAACATGGATCAAGTCAATTGAGTTCTCCAAATTGCCCCATGTAGAGTGTGTTTGTGTGTGTGTCTGTGTGAGTGTGTGCCCAGCGATAGATTGGTACCTTGTCCTGGGTGTATCTGCCCAGCGCCTGAAACGTTCTCTGGATGGGCATGGGTAACCCCCCTGCGACCCTTATATAGGATAAAGTGGAAGATAATGAATGAATGAATGAATGAATGAATGAATGAAAACTAAGTTATGTATCTTGCTTAGAAATCTATTCAAGGCAAAAACAAGATTTCTTACAGATTTTCTTTCTTTTTTATGTTTTTTATACGTTTTATGTGTTTTCATTTACATTTTCTAAGTTTTTATGTGTATTTCATGCATCGTGCAAATTTTCATTTTTTTGTGTTTTTCATGTGTTTTCTGTGCTTTTTGTGCATTTCCCACATTTGTCATGTGTTTCTCGGTGCATTTTGCAAGTTCTGTGGATTTTTTTTTTTGTATTTCCCTCATTTTTTATGTGTTTTTCATGTTTTTAATAACTATTTTGCACGTTTGCTGTGCATTTAGTAAATTTTTGTCTGTTATTTATGACTTTTCCATGTGTTTTTTGTGCATTTTTGCTTTCCAAACTTTTCCAAGTTTTTTTGTGCGTTCCACGATTTTTAAATGTCTTTGTAATGCATTTTGCATATGTTCCATGCTTTTTGTGTGTTTTTCATGCGTTTTTTTTTTTTTATTCATTTTTGTGCATTTGCCACTTTTACTCGCCATTTTTTGCAGTGACATTACATATTATATTGTGTTTCTCTCACTTGCTTTATTGATACTACATCCAATCAACTGACTTCAGCAATTATCTTGACTTGAAGTGGTCCCAGGCAAATCACGGAGACTTTATTAATTAACATTAGCTATTTGACGGCATTTTTACTAAAGCTTTGCTGCTCGTCAGGGTTTGTTTGTGTGCTATGGGTTTGTGTGCATAACCTCCTTCTTTGCCCGGAGGTAATTTGACATTCCTCATCCTTCATTTTTCCCACTGTCTTTTTTTTCTTCTTTTTTCAATTTGAAGCCTTGGTGGATCGTAACTGCTTCCAGACAGTGCAGAAGGCTAGCCGGCATAAAGGCCTTACCCAGAAATGTATTTCTGCAGTTTATATGACTTCAACAACAGGCACATTGTTTCGAACCTCAGCTTCTACAGAACACAGAATAACACCACTGACGTTCCTCTACATCCTACATGTGGATAATTTCAGACTTTTCTTTTTAATTGCAAATGTATTTACAAATAATTAGCAACTTGGGATTGGAAAACGGCCGGCAATGTGACTTGGTGGTTAGCACATTCGCAGTGCTGGGGGTCTAGGTTCAAATGTCCACTATGTTTAAACACAGAGGAATTTGTCCTCCACATTTAACCCATACGTGCAATGAAACATATATATATATATATATATATATATATATATATATATATATATATATATATATATATATATATACATGTGCATATACACACAGTGAGGAGTGTCCGGAGCGGTGGGCAGCCCTGTACATGGCGCCCAGGAAGAAATATGGGTTAGGTATCTTGCCCAAAAGCACTTCAGCCAGAGTATTAGTGGGACCAGGAATCAAACCGGGGACCTTAAGTCACATAGCTGGTTTCTTAACAACAAATCTAGGACTGCCCCATGATTGGAAATCTTTTCAAAATTAAATATTTTCCAAAATAATTGGAGTTCTCTCGTGTCAGCATGGGTTTTCTCCAGTTCTCCAGTTTCCAACCACAGTCTAAAAACATGAATTCAAGGTAAATTAGCTACTCTAAATTGCCCCTATATAGTGTCTGTGTGTGAGTGTGTGCCCAGCGATGGATTGGCACCTTGTCCTGGGTGTATCTGCCCAGCGCCTGAAACGTTCTCCCCTGGAGTGGCATGGGGAACCCCCCTGCGACCCTAGTAGAGGATTAAGTGGAAGATAATGGGATGAGATATTATATTAACAGAACATTAAAGAACATTAATTCAAGTTACATTGAATGCTCTATTAAATTGGCCCATATAGTGTATGTCTGTGTATATTTGTCTGTGTGAGTGAGTGCCCAGTTATAGATTGGTGCTCTGTCCCGGGTGTGTTTGCCCAGCGCCTAAAATATTATCCCCTGAATGGGCATGAGGAACTCCACTGCGACCCCAGTAGAGGATTAAGCTGAGGATAATCAGATGAGATAATGTATTAGTTATATCTTCCATTGTTCCTTTCTTTGTTTCCTTACTTTGTTATTGTTTTTATTGATTTTCGTTTGTTGGGATCTTTATTGCTTGGTATCTAACATTTGAAACTTCTTCCTTGTTCTCACGCAACAGTTATTTGTGGACATTTGTTTGTAAATTTTGTACATAAATTTATTAATAGTATAATTTATTTTTAAAATCAAGTTCCTTCAACTTCAGCATTAAAGTCTTTTAAATATCATAGTATTCATTTACTAATGTGCCATGTTACAACTTCAAAAGTTAATCAGAATAAATTGAATACAAATCTGTCAAACTCAAATTGATACTAATACCATATTTTCTTGGTCTGATGCAACCACTTAGTATAACGGCAGTACCCCTTTAACTCATGTTTTAGTTGTTTTGTAACTCTCTGAGCCACAAAAAGACCGCTTGCCTGCCACCAGCGGCACCAGCGTCACAGAGAATATCAAAACAGCTACTTTTAATAAAGTCTCAGTCTAGCAGGAAATGCCTCATTCACATAAAGCAACAATGTTTATCATCTCAGATGAGAAAATAGGAAGCTGTGGTGAGTTTTTTTGGAAATCAGACCCCCCGGGCACGTGAGAACGGCTTGTGTTAGTGTCTCTTTTTCCCTAAAGAGGTGGGAACATGCAAACAAACAGCTCACTGGAGATCTCTGGGAATGAAAAAGAAGGGATATAAGCAGTCGGACAGGAAGGCGAGTATGTCAGCTGTCACAATTTGTTCTTTCTCCTGCGTTTTTCCTCGCTTGCTCCCACTTTCTCGCCGATGGCCTCTGCCCCCAACCATGTCTGTATTCTGTCATCGAGCTATTACAAAAGGCTGGTCACCGCCGTGCCTGCTGGACATGTAAACAATACCATTGTTTACTGTTTTGTTTATTATTGCGAGAAGAGATTAGTTGGTATTGGTTTCCTCTTAGCCTAAAGGAGGGAAAGAGCTGCCATTCAAAAGCGGACCCCCCCTCCGTGCACACACCGAGACACTCACACCCTCCCTCCACCATTCAGGCTGTCACACCCCTGTCAACTCCAATAACAGAGCCCTACCTGAAATATGCAGATGGACCCCTTTGTGGTGTTCAGGGCCTGGACAACCACATTTTCTTTGGGTCCGTCACCATTCTAACGCAGGCCTCGGGCCTCGGCTTTTCTAAGGTCATAGCCTTTCACCTTCTGGGGCTTGACTTCTGCCACTGCTGCCTGACAAATCACCTCCCGACACATACGCGCATACGCGCATACGCGCATACACTCATACACGCGCACACAAAAGGCTGCTTGAGCCCCAGCGTGAGAGAGCTGGCTGGCTGTGCACCATCGCAGTTAAGTTTGCCGACTTTTAAGTTAAGGCTTTGCCGCAACTAGTTGGCAACTGTTGGTCAGAAAGGGAAAGAGGGGATTCTGATAGAGGACAAGAAAAGAGCTAGTGAGGGCAGGAGACGGCGTGAAGGGGAAAAGGGAAAGAGATGTTTGGGTCTTTTCATTTCAGGGTGACTGTGATAAATGGTTGCCCTTTTGCTTAGCTGTGTGCTCCCACCATTTGCTCTGAATCCTGGATGACAACAAGGAGGGAGAGAGGGAAGAAAACGAACCCCACCAACGTTGCTCTTTGTCCATGTTTGGCCTGATCTTAAGCCCTTTTCCTACTTTAATCAAGAAAAAACCAGTAAAAAGATCTTGTCTCACTCTAGTCTCTCTCTCTTCCTCTGCGTGTGTGTGTGTGTGTGTGTGTGTGTGTGTGTGTGTGTGTGTGTGTGTGTGTGTGTGTGTGTGTGTGTGTGTGTGTGCACGAGAATGTGTGTGTGTTTGGATGTATCTTTAACAAAGCTTTGTATGGAAGGAGCTTGCCAGAGCCCTGTGCTATGACTTTCCTTAGCGGCTTTTTAAGCACATTCTAGCTGTGGGGCAGACTTGCTAGTGATGGGGTGAATTTGATTTCAAGACCTTATCCACCCACTGCTTTACAAACTTGGCCCTAAACTGCTTGTTTCTGTGTGGGTTACCACTATATTGCACCCAGAGCAGAGCACTGCATACAGACTCTGTTTTCAACTGAACAAAATGTTTTACATTTGTTTCTCTTTTTTTCTCTTTTTATTTACTTTCTTTTATCTAGCACAATTATTAATATTTAAAATCAATACATTTTCTATCAGGAATAGTACTAGTATATATATATATATATATATATATATATATATATATATATATATATATATATATATATATATATATATATATATATATATATATATATATATATTTATTTATTTATTTATTTATTTATTTATTTTTTTTTTTACTTTTTTTTTTTTGCCCCCTTCTTCTTCTTTTCTGGGATAATAACAATAATGCAGTAATCAGTTATTATGATAAATTATCAGTTAAAATTTAAACACACACACTGGTGGCACATATTGTTTATAAAAAAAAATTTTTCATCTATTATTACTCATATCATTATTCATTCATTTATTCATTATCTTACGCTTTATCCTATATTAGGGTCGCGGACAACATTTCAGACACTGGGCGGCAAATTAGCAAACTCTGAGAACCCAAAGAAAATCCACATAGACACCGGGAGAACATAGAAACTCCACCCAGATTGGGAAAAAAAAACTGAAAAGCGAATGTGCCAACATAAAAATAATATCAAAAATAAGCATTATATAAATTATATAAAACTTTTATGCTTTTATAAATATTATAATGGTTAAAATCTTCCACCCAATATATTTTCCATATATTATATATATATATATATATATATATATATATATATATATATATATATATATATATATATATATATATATATATATATATATATATATCACTCAACAAGACCCTACAAGACCTTATCAGCTGACTAAATATAATAATTGGCTTTGAGTATTTTATTTAACCAAACGTTAATAATACATTCGACTTACATTTTTTGAGGCAAAACACAGCCCAGGAACATTTTGACAAAAATAGGATGCAAAGGATGAAAGACCTGATCGAATGCTATTAAGTGTATGATGAGGTTAATTGTTTGGGATGAGCCCCCAGTGAAAGCAGATGAAGATGGGAGGCTAGGATTACATGCTGCTTTAAAGTAGTGCTGTGCAGAAGAAGAGGAGAAAATCGGTTGGCTCTCAGTATTTAGAGCATCTTCCCTCCCACCCTTAGCTGGAAAGTCATGGTTATGATGTATTGTGCTAAGAAGCAACGGAAAAGAAAGTGAAGGTTATGCTCCTTTTTTTGTGCCAGATTTTTCTCTCTAATCCCACCCTGGAGGCTCAAGGAAGCAGCCTCTACTGTGAACACAGAGCAAACACGGAGCTAACACAGCGGCTATGGCTGGGGTTGCTTACTGACATGATGCATCCATATTAGTGTAATATTTCGGGGACACAATAAACTTTTTTTATTAATAATAATTGTATTACAATTTTAATTTTGTAGTGATTCTATGGTCATTTATTGTTATGCATTGTATGTTGACCTAGGTTGTGCATGGCCATGCTGAAGCCGAAAAAAGAAATAGGTAATTATAAATAATATGTGAAATAAATAGCAATGGAGTATCCAGGTTATATTTACCTTTATATTGTACTTTACAGTATAATATACCATATATGGCAATGTTGGTATTATTAGGAATAAATAATAATTAAACTTTATTTTTGTGTTCTTGTGTTGTCATTTGTAAGTGGCATTGGATAAAAGCTGCATAATGACTAAATGCAAATGTAATATATAGTATAGTAGAAGCAGCCTCTAAAATCAGTGGCTGTGTCTGGGACTGGAGGTTGCTAACTGACATAATGCATGCATTCATTCATTCATTCATTATCTTCCACTTAATCCTCTAATAGGGTAGCAGGGGCGATTCCCATACCCATCCAGAGGGAGGACGTTTTGGGCACTGGGCAGATACACCCAGGACAGGGTGCAAAGTGCACACTCACTCACACAGACACACACCCAAGCACATGCTATATGGGGAGTATAATTTGGAGTATTCAATTTACCCTGAATCCATGTTTTTGGATTGTGTGAGGAAACTGGAGAACCAGGAGGAAACCCAAGTGGACATAGGGAGAACATTGAAACTCCTCCCAGATTGGGATATGAACCTGAATCCCCAGTGCTGAGGGGTACGTGTTAACCACTAAACCACCATGCCGCCCATGAGACTTCTCAATGAGGAGGCAAGTTGCAAAACAGGGTGAAAAAACGACCCCAACCCATCACCTTATTTTATCTACTGCTGTATAAGATCAGAATAAGAAATAAACTCCACTGTACCTCTGTATATCCCAACCTTGACCAATGGCAACAAATGTGCAATGGCTTTAATCTAAGATTACAGACTGGCAGCAAAAGGACAGGGGTTGGTTGGTAGAGTTGATTATTGAGGAAGTACGAATAGACCTCTCTTTGGGTGGGCAGCTTTGAGTCGAATGCTTCTTGAGAACACTTTTTGCACCCATGCAACTTAGTTGAACTCTTGGTGGCCATGATTAGAACAATCACCCCTTTCTTCACTCTTCTATTGCTTGTCGGGAAAGAGACAGTGCTGCTGTGTGTTCTGCTCAGAGACGTGCTTTTCAAATGGTCTTTAAGGAATCAAACAATATACAAAGATGTCATTTTGCAACATGAATGATGTATTGATTTACTTTTCACTGTTGCAATTGGCCAGAACTAAACTCGGATGAAAGTGTCTATTATAATCTTTTATAAACAGATTTCCCTTGATAGGTTTATTATGTTACGGTATAATTTTTATTGCTGTATTTATATTAATAGTTATCGTTTTATATCCAAAACAATTATTGCCAACACCCCAAATAAACAACATATGTTTAATGATTTTTCTTCAGGTAAATATTTTGGGGGCACACGGTGGCTTAGTGGTTAGCATATTCACCTCTCAGCACTAGGGTTTCCTGGTTCTAATCCCAATCTGGGTTTCCATGTTCTCCCCATGTCCACGTGGTTTTCCTTTGGGTTCTCTGGTTTCCTCCCACAGTCCAAAAAAACGGATCAAGGTCAAATGAATTCTCCAAATTGCCCTATATACACTGTGTTTGTGTTTCTGTGTGAGTGAGTATGTGCCCAGTGATAGATTGGCACCCTGTCCTGGGTGTATCTGCCCAACGCCCGAAACGTTCTCCCCTGGATGGGCATTCAGCCGAGGATGTTTCGGGTGCTGGGCAAATACACCCAAGACAGGGCGCCAATCTATCACTGGCACACTCACTCACACAGACCCACACTCATACAAGCACACGCTTTATGGGACAATTTGGATGTGTGTTTTTGTGTTTAATGATTTTGCTTCAGGAAAATATTTTGTAAACTAAATGTTCAACCATCAGCCACTTTAACTTTATTGTCCTGCAGCTACATGATAGATGTTAACTTAGAAAATAATGCTTTATATATAATAGTCCAGGCAGCATGATGCCTTAGTGCTTCTCAACGCTATTAATTTAGGTTTGAATCCCGATCTGAGTGGACTTTCCATGTTCTCCCTGTTGTCTGCATGGGTTTTCTCTAGGTTCTCTAGTTTCCTCCCACAGTCCAAAAACATGGATTCAAGGTAAATTGCCCCATATAGTATATTTCTCTGTGTGCCCAGAGATGGATTAGTGCCCTGTCTGGGGTGAATCTGCCCAGCACTTGAAATGTTCTCCCCTAGATGGGAATGGGAAATCCTCCCCACACAACTCTAGTCCATAGTGGGGGCAATTAATTAAGCAGAAGATAATCAGATGAGGGCGGCACGGTGGCTTAGTAGTTAGCACGTTTGCCTCTCAGCATTAGGGATTCTTGGTTCGAATCCCAATCTGGGTGTAGTTTCCATGTTCCCCCATGTCTGCGTGGGTTTACTCCAGGTTCTCCGGTTTCCTCCCACAGTCCAAAAACATGGAACAAAGTCAGTTGGATTCTCCAAATTGTCCCATATAGAGTGTGTTTGTGTGAGTGAGTGAATGAGTGAGTGAGTGAGTGAGTGTGTATCCAATGATAGATTGGCGCCCTGTCCTGCCCAGCGCCCGACGTTCTCCCCTGAATGGGCATACGGAACCCCACCACGACCCTAATAGAGAATTAAGCAGAAGATGATGGATGGATAATCAGATGAAATATTATATCTCATATTTGAGGGGACAAGGTGGAGTAGTGGTTAGCATGTGCACCTCTCAGCGCTGGGGATCCAGGTTCGAATTTCAACCTGGTGGATTTTCCATATTCTACCTGTGCCTGGGTCTGTTTTCTCAGAGTTTTTCTTTTTCGCCAGCTTCCTCCCATAGTCCAAAAACAGGGTTTCAAGGAAAACTGGCTGCTCCAATTTGCCCCTATATATTGTGAGTGTGTGTGTGCCCAGCAATGGATTGGCTGAGTGTATTATAAAATGATGAGATGAAATGAGATACTGTAATCTTGATAACAGTATAGTAACATTATAAATAGCTCTCTACATGAGGCATACATGAAAATGATGTTAACTATAAATCTTAAAAAAGATTTACTGTTGAGTTTTCCTAATTAAGACACAAAAGGTCAGTGGCAGCTCTGGTGAAAGGCCATTGGACTGTTGGCCAAAAGTTACAGTTCAGCCAATTTGCATTCGAGAAATTTTTCAAACACCCTCCCCAATTAGACTTACAAAGCTTATTACATTATACAATCTAAGCAAACCAAGAGATAAGGACTTTGCTTAGCTCCCTAACACTGACATTTTTCTAAATAAAATGCTTTGATAGGTTTCAGAAACTGGCTGTGAGACAGCACCGAACCGTCTTTAGTCACTGAAGTTTATTTATTTACAAATAACATGACAGATAAAGGGCGGCACGGTGGCTTAGTGGTTAGCATGTTCTCCTCTCAGCGCTAGGGATTCCCGGTAAGAATCCCAATCTGGGTGGAGTTTCCATGTTGTCCCCATGTCCGAGTGGGTTTCCTCTGGGTTTTCCAGTTTCCAATTGAATTCTCCAAATTGCCCCATATAGAGTGTGTGTCTGTGTGAGTGAGTGTGTGCCAAGTGATAGATTGGCACCGTGTCCTTGGTGTATCTGCCCAGTCCCCGAAACATTCTCCCCTGGATGGGCATGGGGATCCCCAACCCACAGCTCGAGTAGAGGCTAAAGCGCAAGATAATGGATGGATGGATGGATGGATGACAGATAAAGTACTTTTCGATGTTTTGTATGGAAGATAAATGTAGAATATCTATTCTGACACATTGTATTGGTTTGTTTAAACCACGATCACGTCCGCCTCTCAACGTTGGGGATCCAGGTTTGAGTCACAATCTGGGTGGAGTTTCCATGTTTTTCTTGGTTATGTAATGTACAGTATTTAATATAATGTGTTAATTCTAAAATCAGTTTAATAATTAAAAATGTCATAACATTAAAAAAAAATTTTGTGATAGCTGTATCATCTAAATGTGTTTAGACGTTTGTTCTGCATATTAAGTGATGTGCAATTAACAAAGAAAATGCCATGCAGTCACCCCCATTGCTTCACTGATATAAAGCTATTATCTGGAGTTGGCAATGTAATAGTAATCATGCAGCAATAGGTCAAGAGGTGGCTGTAGACGCTACAAAGGCAACTAGTCAATAATATTGGTATTAAACCAATCAATGAAAAGGCGCTTAAAGATTGACCTTAGACCAGATGTAGACCTGGGCGATGGTCAACATAAAGGCCATGGAACCTGATTAAACATGAATGTGAAAAGACATTTACATGTTCAATTATTGGATATGTATTGGAAATAATGTGATGAAATATAAGTGAAACATTTGGCATTTAAATGACTGCCTTTAAGCACGTATGAATATGTAGCATGCACATTTTAGATATTCAGTGCTTTCAGGTGCAAATGAAAAAGATTTAATATATTATGAATTTAGCAGAAAATTAAGAAATGCATTTGTGGCTGTTTTTTGTTCCTTAACATGGGTGTGTAGGTGTTTTTAGGTGTCTTGGTTTCATGGGTATCACACTAAACCATCTCCACTTCTTTGAAAAGACTAAATTTTGTAATAATTATGCAATTAATTATTGTTATGCGTCGTAGATTGACAAGACTCCCAATGTGCACGGTCATGCTGGAGCTGAAAAGAAATATTCAATTATATAATATCATTGTTTGAAGGCTTTTAATGCTGTAGCCTAACCAAAAAAAAGTAGTTTACGAAAAGTCTTCAAATGCTGGTGGTGTATCCACATCATTTTACCCGTATATTGTACTTCACAGTATTATATGTCATACAGGCAAAGTTTATAATATTGTGTATAATTGTAAAAAATATATAATAATTTAACTTTATTTAGTAATTTATAGTTTTTTTGTGTTTTTTTAAGCATACGTTCTCATCCCATAGTGAATATCCAATATATATTATCCATCCATCCATTACCTTCCACTTAATCCTCTAGTAGGGTCGCAGGGGAGGGTTCCCCATGCCCATCCAGGCGAGAACGTTTTGGGTGGTGGGCAGAAACATCCAGGGCAGGGCGCCAATCCATCACTGGGCACACACTCACTTGCACAGACACACATACAAAAACACTCTATATGGGGCAATTTGGAGCATTCAGTTTACCGGGAATCTCTAGTGCTGAGAGGCGAAAGTGGTAACCACTTTCCGTTAGAAATCCTCTTAATTCTTAATTAATTCTTAATTAAGATTACTGTAAACTGTATTTCCAAAAAAAATCTAAATGTTTAATGAAACATGCCAAAAAACAAGATTTTATATTTCTCCTAATTATTTATTTAATTAAACATAGTTAAAAGAAACTAACTCATTCACAAATTAAACCCTGTAATATTTTGTTCCAAATTAGTTATATGCCTGAAAATACACATTTTGTACAAAGCCCCAGAGACGAAAGTGATTTTTTACTTTTTCTTTATGTATGTTGTGAGTATGACATACTATATGGTGCGTGAAATATATTATGTCATTCTTGTGACATATTATTTGGTGTGATAAGATACAATGTTGTGCTCACAAACCACATAGTGACAACATACGCGCCACATAGTATGTTATATGCAGTACTTAGGTATAGATGTATAATTCAACGAAATGCAATAGTAGCATTGTGCAGATATACAGTAAGAGAGTGCAAAAATGGCAGTATGTAATACAATATGGTGCAAAAATGGTATTGTTGTATTGTGATATCATAAATGCAATCCATTAAGTTAGTAAGGACACTGTATATATGTATATCTCTGCAGATGGTAGGAAACAAGAGGATGCTAAACAAGCTAGCAACTCTTATGGACAATTAATCCCACCCCATGTACAAGACTCTCGGCACTGGGCAGCACCTTCACTGACAGGCTGCGTTATCCGAAGTGTGCTAAAGAGCAGTTAGACTGCACAATCAGCACTGCTCTCAGTAACCATTCACTGCCAAACTGACAAAACACTGTGCAATAAACATTCTATTGTTATAGGTGCAGTACAGTTTTTGCTAGACAATCTGTTTTTTCACTTAATTTAATTTTTAATCATATGTGCAACACTTTATACTTTATTTAATGTTTTTCAGATCGTCTTCCCCTCTGTATTATATGCCATGTACATAATTGAGTAGTTTTTATTCTATTTTATTAATTTTTTTATTTCTCTATGTATGGATCTCTATTTCTATTACATTATTTTTATTTTTTAAAGTACTGTTTGTAATAGATGCATCAGATCTTTCTATAAATTTCCCAATTACTGTCACCTCTGCTGCTGAGAAAAGTTAATTTCTTTGACTGTGGGACCAATAAATGATTATCTTATCTTATCTTATATATAAAAATAAACTTCTGTAAGTACAATGTCTAAATTTAGCTTCTTACAAAATTCATTTGGACGCCATGAGTATGTGTTAACGTTGCTCACGTCTACTATTTAAAGCCATCTTGTTTACATGTCACAGCCTTACACACAAGATCTTAGTTTTGAAAACAAGTTTTCTGGACCGGTGTCTTGCTCTGTAGTTCTGACCTTCCTAATTAACATCGCTGTGTCGTGAATGAAGCTATTGCTTTGGGAATGACACCAAAGTGTAAAATATGCCATAAATCCCTTTCACGTCAAGGTGTAGAGACAGCACTGAGGAACGGTTGACTGTTCTGTTCAGGAGTGCAACATGATAATACTGTCTAAACATTCAAAGTTTCCATGTCTCCAGAGTTTCTCTAGGTTCTTCCACAGTTCAAAAACATGGATTTGAGATAAATTGAATATTCTTAATTGTCCCATATAGTGTGTGTTTGTGTGTGTCTGTATGAGTAAGTGTGTGCCCAGGGATGGATTGTCACCCTGTCCTCAGTGGATCTGCTCAGCACTCGAAACATTCTCCCCTGGATGGGCATGGGGAACCCCTCTGCGACCCTAGTAGAGGATTATGCAGAAGAACATAAATAAATTACGAATGAATAAATAATGTCACAGTGCAACCTAAAGCAAAAGTTTCCCAAAATTCTCCCACCTGGCTACAATTATTATAGTTGCAGAGTAAAAGAAAGTCATCTAAAGGAAATGGGTTTTGTATTTTATTATACATTACATATATATATATATATATATATATATATATATATATATATATATATATATATATATATATTTTTTTTTTTTTTTTTTTTTTTTTTTTTTTTTCCTTTATTGAAACACCATCTCTGCTCCTAATATAGATTCTGATAACAAGAATTTGATTCTTGATTTATTAATTAGATTTTGATTTATTAAATATATGCCATCTATTCCAAAAAATATCCATTTCATTATATTTTTCATTCATTCATTCATTCATTATCTCCCGCTTTATCCTCTATTAGGGTCGCGGTGGGGTTCCCCATGCCCATCCAGGGGAGAACGTCTCGGGCGCTGGGCAGATAGACCCAGGACAGGGCGCCAATCCATCGCTGGGTACACACTCACTCGCACAGACACACTCTATATGGGGCAATTTTGAGAATTCAATTGACTTGATCCATGTTTTTGGACTGTGGGAGGAAACCGGAGAACCCGGAGGAAAGCCACGCAGACACGGGGAGAACATGGAAACTCCACCCAGATGGGGATTCGAACCGGGAATCCCTAGCACTGAGAGGCGAACGTGCTAACCACCTCTACTAGGGTCATGGGGTTCATGACCATCAACGAGAGAATGTTTGAGGCGTTCGGCTGATACCACCAGGACAGGGCGCCAATACATTGCTGGGCACTCTCTCACACATTTACACATATACTGACTATAGGGGGCAATTTAGAGTGTTCAATTTATCTTGTTTCCATGTTTTTGGGCTGTGGGAGGAAACTAAAGAATCCAGAGGAAACCCATATTTACATGTGGAGAACATGGAAACTCCACCCATATAGGGATTCATACCTGGATCCCCAGCGCTGAGAGGCGAACATGCTAACCACTAAGCCACCGTGCCACCCTATTATATTTTATAATAAACAATTATTAATGCACAGTATTTACACAGTAAGGCATACACACATCTATAGTAACAGAGAGAGCCATATATCCAAAGGTCCAGTTACCACATACAAACATGCTATCCTTGAAACTGTAATATTGCAAAGTATATCATATTTATGGCTCTTAAGCCAATTCTACTGGCTGACTAGAAGGACAGATTGTTGGAGTGCTTGCTTGTAATGCAGATAGCACCTCATTGTAGGCAATTACTTTAAACTTGGCCCACTAAGCCTTTAGGGGGCTCAATGTGAGCCTGAATAGGAATGGTGTCTAAATGACTTGACTTGGCAGTAATGTAAATGAAGCTGCCTCCGACACTGGCAAGGTCGTGGATCCAGCTGTCAGCTCACGTTTGGGAGTAATCGTTTACAGGGTCTCATTCACCTCCTTCCCCTTCTCCCTCACTTCATTCTCCACATGTCTCTCGCACACCATCTCTCGCAATCCTATTTCCTCAGAGTGGTCCGAAGCCGTATGCATGCAGTGGCAAGAATCAGCTTTCTGACCTTTACCAGATCTTTGTTCTAATTTTGTTTCACACAACACGTGCACACGTGTACCGCAAAGGCTCATGCCCCTTGGAGCAAAGGCTACATCCATCACCCTTGCACCCAGAAGAATGTTTTCAGTTTAGGGAGTTCAAGTCCAGTCAAGTGAGTGGAAACAGCTGGTCCACTTCTCCTCGCTGGAGCTTGAGGGCTTGGGATTTTGCATCCATCTCAGTTACACACCCTCTTCTGCCTGGAATCCTGAATTTCCTGCAGCCAGATCAAATGGCAGCTCCCTTCACTGCATCCTTTGATATATGGACACCCATTTCGCCAGTCCCTCAGCATCGGGATTTACGCTTGACAACACAGTCAGTGTCACCTTTGCCCAAAACACACACACACACACACACACACTCACACACAGCAGAACACACACACAGCAGGCCCCGTCCCTTGGAAACATTGGGCTCCTTTGACGGCCCTCCCAGAAGTCATTTATTAAATTTGTTGTGTGCAGATATTGTTTCGGGAGGCCTGCTCAGTTTTGGATTGCACACGAGATTTTTCAATTATGTGCTCCATTTCACCGTGCTGGTAGGGGTTTACCTCCCCCACAGTCGGATCACGGCCAGAGGACAGACCTTTAATAACTTCAAAGCAAGGACACATTATCTTCAATTTGTTTTCCTTTCTTTAACGTTGCGGAACCTTTCATCCGAACTCAACAGGATGATCTTTATCACTGCCAATTCAACATTTACATCCTCACTAGCTCCAAAAACAAAAATATACCACTCAAACAATTTGCACTGACCAGGTTTGCAGCAGCAGCCTTCACATGGTTCGTGTTAGTAAGTAGGTGATTGACAGCTGCTGCTGTTTGTTGTGAGGAGGCCTCGAAGGTCTTTCATTGGATTGTTTTACAGGTAAAAAAAAAAAGAAGCTCATCACAGCATGCCCAAAAGAAAGTAGTAGGATGAATGAGATTTACTAGATCATGGTTTCATCATATTTTAGGTTCACCCCTGAGGTTCCCCAGAGTGGCACTGAAATACTGTTGATGCTGCCCGGCCGCTCAAGGAGGATGACTTCCCCACTGAGCCTTGGTCCTCCCAAGGTTTCTTCCTTAAAATATCAACATAACAGGGAGTTTTTTCTTGCCACTGTCGCTTTAGCTTGCTCTTTGGGGGTTCAAAGGCTTATAACACTGTAAAGCTGCTTCGTGACAATGTGCTATTGTAAAAAGCATTATATAAATAAATTACTTGAACTTGAACTTAAATACTGTTAAGAAATTTGTAGCCGAATTATTGAGCAAATTTTGTAAATCATGTTCCAGATGTATCAGAAGAACATACTGTACTTCAAAAATGAACAACAGCTACAGATCGTAGCACAAGGTTATCTCCCTGAAGATAATTGTATGTTTTATAATAGCCATAGACAAAATCATAGCGTGGGCGGCACAGTGGCGTCATGGTTAGCATGTTCGCCTCTCAGCGCTAGGGATTCCGGGTTCGAATCCCAATCCGGGTGGAGTTTGCATGTTCTCCCCGTTCCCTCCAGGTTCTTCTGTTTCCTCTCACAGTCATTTTGTATTTCAGTTTGTATTTTAGCAATAATATGGAACATTAAACTTATTTGGATAAACACCGCTGTCCTGACTGATTTATTAATATAACAATACGCATATTAGATAAATTTTAGGGATTATATAATTTGTTTGTGGTGGTACAGTATACTTGAATGCTAGTGCCAATACTAACGATACCCTACAGTTTTCTATATACATGTAAATGCATAAGAACAATTTTTACCATTCATATACACAGCGGCTTAGTGGTTAGCATGTTTGACTCTCAGCGCTAGGGATTCCTGGTTCGAATCCCAATCAGGGGGAGTTTCCATGTTCTCCCTATGTCCACGTGGGTTTCCTCCGGGTTCTCCAGTTTCCTCCCGTAGTTAAAAAAAATTGTTTCAAGATAAAGTGAATGCTCTAAATTACCCCATATAGTGTGTGTTTGTGTATGTGTGAGTGAGTGTGTGCCCAGTGATAGATTGGTGCCCTGTCCTGGGTGTATTTGCCCAGTGGCTGAAACTATCTCCCCTAGATAGGCATGAGAAACCCCACTGTGACACTAGTGGAGGATTAAACAGAAGATGAATGAATGAATGAATAAATGTACTTACTTTACCGGGGCGGCAAAAAAAACGTGTTTACAAACCCTGTGGCAGCTCAGTCTTTAGGGTGTTGGGCTATTAATCTGAAGGTTGTGTGGTTAAATCCCAGGTCCAATGAAACAATAAGGGTCCTTGAGCATGACTCTTAAGCCTTATTGCTCCAGGGGGCGCTGTATCAACCCTGTGCTCTGACCTCATATTTGTAAGTCACTTTGGATTAAACCAACTGCTAAATGACCAAATTAAAGTTTCATTGTAATTGATTTTTCAATATCTGATGTATTTGTCATGCTGTAAATCACAAAAATAAACTTAACAAAACTATTTTTGTGATTTGAAGCTATGGGATGTAAATGTGTCTATTTTAGATTTTTTAAATGCAATTAAATATTGTAAAGGCTGGATGTGAGCGTTTTATTAGTTCTTTATTCAGAGGAAGTACATATTTACCGATATTACTATTGCTGTAACTGGGACAAGAACATCTTTACGTATTTGTAAATATTAATAGAGATATACAAATGTAAAACGTATTTAAACAGTGTTATTTGACATTAAATATGAGTGAAATCAAAAGCATCATTAGGACAATTCTCTTTTTATTATTATTATTACCACCCCTATATTAGCTTCATCTGTTTGTCTGTGTGTCTGGTAAAAAGTTTGCAAATGCTATTTCAAATGCTATGTTATCGTTGATAACAACACATGAATCAATTAAAAAATGTACCAATTAATTAACTAATTAGTGGTAATTAATTAATTTAGTTTTCTATGGATTAATTTAGTTTTCTAATTGGCCATTTTGTACTAAATTTTATACCTCACAAGCAGAATTTATTTAGGATAATTTAATTTAAAACGATATACGGGTGTTTTTTAAAAAATATATTTTTAAATATTTTGCTTGTTTAAAAAGTTAATTTTATTTGACATTGTGGTTCCTGGGGTCCAAATGGTAAAGGGAAGGGGGTGAGAAAAAGGGCCTCCATAAAAGGCCTGAGTCACAGTGTGATTTAAGGGCTTTGTTTTTGGAAGCTACACACCGTCATTAATATACAGTAATTCACTACTCATGAAAGTATTTTGTCTTGACAATTCATCAGCTGAGCCTTTCTTTTTGATTCTGAAATAGAGGGCCATTTGGCCTGCCGGCATTGTTTGAATAAACCAGAGAGATGGAGGAGGCCTAACCTTGGCCCGGCTGGGGTTGAGTGTGGGAAATGGATTGTTTTGTCTTTTTTTCCTCTTTTCTTCTGCTTTCTCTCTCTCTTTTCTTCTTTCTATATGACTTCCAAGCTAAAGTCATGAGACTGGGGAGGGGGGAACTGGACGTTGGAAATTTATATCCAAAAGCGGCTGGAGTTGGAGGGAAAGGGGGAGTGGAGGTGGTAGGGGCGGCCTACCATCCTTTGCTGTTCCTTTCTTTTTTTTTTCCTCGCTTGGTCCTTACCAACTGTCTCTGTTATTCGCATAAATCACGGTAATAAACTGGCCCTAGCATTCAGTCGGTATACCATGACCACGATGTGACCTTTCTTTTTAGGACCCCCTGTGACCCTTACTACTAGGTTCAAATGGTCAACTTCAGGTCACGGGTCAGTGCTTTGGTGTAGTGTCTGTTTTGTAATGGTGTATTTACAGTAAACGGCTCATCTAGTCTTCCACCAAACTCTTTTCAGATCATCGATCATTCACGAGAGTAAATTCACTGACAGGTTTCAATGTTGTGGTTGATTGGTGTAGGTTTAGTTTCCTGCTGTGGTTAGTTGCATATGCATTGGAACGAGTGGACGTTTAATGCGTTACCTTGCCTCTATCTATTATTCTCCTTCTCCTTCACTCTCTTTCCTTCTGTAAACACTCAGCAGGACTGGTGAGCACCACACAGCATACTGAGAAGAAAAGTGATGACTGCGGGAGGAATGTTTGACAACAGTTTTAAGCTGTCTATAAAAGCTATTAGACAGATAAATGGTGAATCTGCTAGCACACGACAGACTTGGTATATAAGTGTGTTTAAGAGTGAGAGAGAAAGATAGAGCAAGAGAGAGAGAATATTAGAGTATTCTAAACGATTGACTAATCATGATTTATTAAAGACGAGCTCTTTTTCAAAGTTCGATCTCTCCTTGTAATTCAGAGCAGGTACCAGGTCACAAGGCTAAAGCTGCATTGGACTGAGATTTGGTCGGGGTTAGAGTGACAGTGCCGGCTTTGTTTACCCTTCCTGTAAGTGCCGGGGATTTGTCACAAGACTGCTTGCATTCCCCTGTCCCGACCCACCTCCACAGATGCCCCGTTTGCATTGGAATCCCCCGCTTCTCACGCCTTTGTTTTTCCATCCCACTTTGTAGCCTTTGAGAGATCGTTTGTTTAGCAAGATGTTGAACCCCAGAGGGCATGTGTCTCAGATACGTAAACCATGTTCAATGAAGAGGTTTGCTCCACCCTGTCACCCTCTATGACCACAGTCTCTCCCTGTTTACTTTTAGGCAAAGTCAACTCTCTGAACTACAAAATACATGACAGGAAAAATACTGCTCTGCCATTGGACCATTTATTTAAGACAGAAACAAAGGTGCCGGGCATTTAAAATCTTGTATTGTCAGAATATATCTTCCAGATTTCTAGGCTTTGTCAACATTTATTACAACCCGATTTTTACAACATTTTATCCTTTTTCCACTTGGGTGGCACGGTGGCTTTGTGGTTACGTTCACCTCTCGGCACTGGGGATCCAGGTTCGAATCCCAATCTGGGTGGAGTTTCCATGTTCTCCCTGTGTCTGTGTGGTTTTCTCAAGGGTCTCCAGTTTGCCCCTACAGTCCAAAAACATGAATTCAAGGTAAATTAAAGCTGTAAATTGCCCATATAGTGTGTGCTAGTGTGTATGTGTTTCTGAGCTGTATACACCCCCCCTCCAAAAAAATTATGAATGAATGAATATTTCTCTATTTACCATATAAATAGACATTGCAATTCTACAAGATCAAATATGGATGGATCATTTGGAGACACTCAAAAATGTACTTATATGGTGACTTTAAGAAAGGGGCCTAAGGTTAAAGCTGCTAAAGCTACGTATTGAGGTCCGTGTTTAGATGACACTCAGAGCTGTAGTAGCCTTAAAGACAAACAATGCTGTATGCTTGTGGTAAAGAACCAGCCTTGTGACTTAAAGATCCCCTGGTTTGATTCTTGTACCCACCAAATACTATGGCTGAAGTGCCCTTCTGCAAGGCACCTGACCCCTATTGCTCAATGGGCATGGTGTACAGGGCTGCCCACCCCTCCGAGAACATGTGTTCATTTCACCAGTGTGTGTATATGTGTGTATTTCACTGCACAGATGGGTTAAATGTGGAGTACATTCCTCTGTGTGAAAGTACAGTAGGCAAAATAGATTACTCATCTTTCTAGTAATGTATCACAAGATACAACTTTAAATTGTACTTATGTGCTTGAGGTCCTGAAGTATGCTGTTTAGATTTTTTAAGTAAATATCAAAATGATCAATTTTACAGATTAGTAATACACAACAATTGTTGTTGAAAAAAAAATCCCTGGTAATAAATACGAGTACATGACATTAAGCATGTGCTGCTGTGCTGACGTAATATGAGAACCAAGAAATGTTGTAAATGTTGCACTGGCTGTGATGGTAGGTGTTAGAATGTTGCCGTAACATAGCAGGAACATTGTAATGAGTTTTCGTCTGGCTGGGTGAGTGCCAGTCAGGCCTGCCAGTTTAGGGCGAGTTTTAAAGCAGACGGTGATATTTATGAGGCTGTGAGCCCCGAGGAAAAGCGAGAATGCCTGGAGTTCAGCAGATTGACTGTTCAACTGCAATCAGCGGAAAACGCAAAAGACAATACTCATTTATTTGCTTATTTACTTGAATGCAACTCCTGCGGGCACGACGAAATAAAAACACACAGCTCGGTTTTACTCGAGTTCTCACTGGCCAGTATTAAGCAAAAAAATGCTTAACCAGGGCTTTAGGTCTAATTTAGGCAAACCCCGTTTGACCCAAGGGCAGCATCCCCTTCTAAACAGATAACCCAATTCCAGCACCTTTTCCTAAACAGATAATCCAAATCCGACCATCAAATATCCCTCCTTTGCTCTCTCGCTGTCTCCTTTTCATTCAGACCTGACCCAGAAAACCAGCAGCACCCCTAAGGTCACAACAAAGTGTGTATAATCACTTGTGTATGTGTATGTGTGTGTGTGTGTGTGTGTGTGTGTGTGTGTGTGTGTGTGTGTGTGTGTGTGTGTGTGCATTGTAGCTCATTAATGTGGAGGAGTGAGCAAATCAGTCTCTTAAGTATCTGATGAAGCTTGCTTGTCGCTGATGGCATCTGGATCCCTGCCAGGATGACAGATCAGTCGCAGATGCCTGGTGGAGCAAGAAAAAGAGAAACAGAAAGATTGAAATTGGTGGAGGACTATAGTGACGCATTGCTTCTGTCCTGGCAGGTCTCTGGCTCCAGCTCCGCAGATAGGAGTTAAATAAGGCCTAATCTGCTTATCGGTCTCCCGCGGCTCTGATCAGCCACGAACGCTTAATAGAAGGCAGACGTCGTATACAGCTCCATTTGCGTGAAAGCATAAGGTAGGCAGCAGGGTGGGAGGAGCCTTGCTGCTTTAATTTGAATCATTAAAATAAACAATAAAATGCCTTAGAACTCTGCTGCCTTGCATGGAAAGCTCATACAGAGGTTTAGCTACATACAGTAGTATTTTCTGGAGCAAGATCTAGAAATTGATTTTTAAAACGAATTTTTAGCAAGAGCTTTTGAAAAACAACCATGTGCTCATTTTTTATGACATGTTAAATACACACTTTATGCAATTTGCAGGGATATGTCTGGTACCTTCGGAAAATTTGACCTAAGAGGGAGATACATCCAGGACAGGGCACCAATCCATTGCTGGGCACACATACTCACATACATACATACACACACACACACACACACACACACACACACACACACACACACACACACACACACACACACTATTTAAATAGGGGCAATTTGGAGCAGCCAATTCACCAACCCTGAGAAAACCCACAGAGACACGAGAAAAACATGGAAACTCCATCCGCATCGGGATTCAAACCTTAATCCCCAGCGTGAGTCGCATATTTATATATTTATATATAAATATAATGTATTATATCTATATACAAATTCAGTACCATGTTCTCAGTTTCACTTCCTATAAAGATATACTTTGTAGTTTAACAATTCCAGACTGTAGTCCATCTGTTTGTGTTCTACAGTACATACTGTGTACGTCCTCTTTACTCTGTTCTAATCATCAGAACCCCAATAGTACCACCACAGAACATGTGTTATTTGGTTGGTGCATTAGTCCTAACCCAGCAGTGTCACTGAGGTGTTTAAATGAAACTACAGCAGCACTGCTGCCCTAAAACCCCCTCACCACATCAGTGTCACTGCAGAACTGACAAAAAACAATCCACCACCCAAATGATAGCTGTTCTGTGATGCCCCTGACCATAAGAGAACAGAGAACCAACAAAGAAAACATATGTTCTACAGTCTGTATTTGAAAAACTACAAAGTCCATCTATATGGTAAGTGGAGGAAATAAATGATGGAGTAAGAAGTGGGCGTGTCCAAACTTTTGACTGGTTTTACATATACATACAGTATATATTTACTGTCACTCTCTAAAATAAATTATCTGATAAACAGCCAATCCTTTCACTGTAATAAAAACATTTAATTCTCTTCTTCAAACAGGTTCATGTTTTAATTGTGGGAACTGCACTTTGGCCAAGGAATGCCCCATATGTTTAACCTAATCAATATCTGACACATTGATCTACACAGACCATTCCATCAGTGTAAAGACAGGGATTAAACCTTGAACATGTAAGTGTGATTGTGTTCCTAAATACCAGTAAAGCCCCTAATTCATATAGCAAAGCTGAAAAAAGATTTACATCATATTGTGTACTTAAGATCTATATTCAGAACTACTGAAGGTAAACAGAAACATTTACAAAAAACTTGCAATTTAGATAACCCCATGCCCCTTAAATAACACAAGCAAACGTGTGTTGTACAATCTACATGTTCGTGAAAATATAAAGCTTAATGATTTTTTACACAGACAATGCACAACACATAGCACCGGTTGTTTACATATATAATGAAACTGACACAGTGAAGGGAGTACACTTTAGCAGATTGGACCTTCCCTTGTGCTTAATCCCACCATATCCTTCTGTGTTTATGCCACAAATAAGAATTTATGAATGCCCCACAAAGCAGGTAATTATTAGGGTGGTGGATGATGGTACGAGTGGGTCAGACATGTATGTTCTGATTGGTGTACATTCTCGGTCCACTTAGACCAGCACAACACACACTAACACACTTACACCACCATGTCAGCATCACTGCAGTGCTGAGAATCATTCACCACCCTAATACCTTCTCTGTGGGGGTCCAGATCATAAAAGAACATACTGAAGTGGACTGGTAATAGTGAATTTTAATTGAAGAATTACAAAGTCCATCTATATGATCAGTGGAACTTAAAACCAGACAGTGAGTGTAGAACTGAGTAGGTATACCTAATAAAATAGCCGGTGAGTGTATACTTATTCTTCTAAATAATTATCGATGTTGTAGTCAATGTTAAAATTTATAACAACTTTGAAAAGGTCAGATTTTTGAAATGGAAAAATAAGCCAAACACTAACATATCCGCTGCTAGCATGTTTGCACACACCTTTATGCACATCTTGCACCTTTAGCACACTCTTTGCACATTATAAAGAACTGCCACAATTATAAACTCTTAAGAATTTTTTTAAATCAAGTACATTTGTTTACAATAACCAAACTCAGGGTTTACTTTCAATACCATACCTGAATGTTTATTGTTTACTGTACTGTGTATCGTCCTGTATTTATTGTGATCCTTGTGTTTGCACATGTACACTTTATGTCGGTTGTGTTGTAGTTGTTATATGGAGCACCTTGTTCCTGGGGAACGCTGTCTCGTTCCACATATACTGTGCTGTACTTTATATTGTGTAATGACAAATAAAATACTTGAAGACTTGAATACTTGAATAAAATCTTCCCGCTATACTCTGAAGAGACCACAATCAAATCATATATAATATAGGGATTCCCGGTTTGAATCCCAATCTAGGTGGAGTTTTCATGTTCTTCCCGTGTCAGTGGATTTCCTCCAGGTTCTCCGGTTTCTTCCCACAGTTGAATTCTCCAAATTGCCCCATTTTGTGTGTTTATATATATATATATATCTGCCCAGCGCCCAAGACGTTCTCCGCTGGATGGCCATGGGGAAACCCACCGCGACCATATATATATATATATATATATATATATATATATATATATATATATATATATATATATATATATATATATATGTATATACTATCTATCATTTAATATTAGGAGGTAACATTTCTTTTTAAAAGGTTAATTTGTAGTTTTCATCCCTAATTTTTCTGCTCGAGCCCAGCAGCTTCAGAGCTCACAGGAGATGCTAAGTGTCAACCTCAGCCATAGACAAGTGCCTTCTGCTGCTCTTATCAACTGTAGGTAAGTTGCAAGGGCAGCTGCAGGATTCTTTTTTAACATAACACCACCTAACATCATTGCAGTCCCAACCACAGGAGGTCTGCCAGATTGTGGACCTTTCACAAACTCTGTTTTCATCTGGCAGGCCTGGCCAAGGTCACCTGTCTCTATTGTCAGGGTTGCGCTTTAGCTCCAAGGCAACATGCATGTCCTCTGCCTTGCAGCATGGAAAACAAATGTTTTGCTGAGGCATAAAACCCGTACAGAGTTTGAATTCCGAAAGATTTAGGGTAGAAAATAAGGATCAAAAAGGGAAAATGAGATAAATCCAAACCGTCTTTGGATTGACAATTGGAGAAAAAAAAACACAATAAGCTTGCTTATGTTTCCTCACACGTAAGCATATTACGACAATAAGCGTATTATGACAAACTACGGCTAAGTTTTCATTTTTAAAAGTTTCTAACCAACCAATTCTTTAAACCACCCTCCTCACCCTACTTACTGGGACGCAGATGGTCCCATACATTGTATTACATAACATTATATTTAGTCATTGGAAGTCCCATGAATTCCTCTGTCCTCCTTTCCTGCCATCTGGAGTGAGGGGGGTAGCTTCAGACGTAGCCTGACCTAGGAACAAACAGTGATGGGTGGAACCTGTAAACAGGAGGCAGTGATGGGAGGCAGATCAGGTAAATGGTAACACCTGCTACCTGTAATTATCTCACATTCGTTGTGCAGTTAAATTAGAAAAAATGGAGTGAAAACCTGACCTTTTATGTGACTTTCTGCATTACATAATCTGGTTGTTTCAGTTTTAAAACTATTGTGGTGAGTAAGAGCCTTTTCCAGGTTCGAATCCCAATATGGGTGAAGCTTCCATGTTCTCCCTGTGTCCACTTTGGTTTCTTCTTGGTTTTCCGTTTTCCTCCCACAGTCCAAAAACATGGATTTAAGGTAAATTGAATGAGTGTGCGCACAACAATAAATTGGCGCCCTGCACTGGATGTATCTACCCAGTGCCCGAAACTCCCCTGGTTGAGCATGTGGATTAAACCCCTCTGCGCCGGGACTCTAGTAGAGGATTAAGTGGAAGACAATGAATGCATGTACAGTGTATATAACACAGTGATACAAATGTGAAGTGCTTAAAGGTGTGCATTATTGTCTAATAATGTCATGGCTGGGCAAATAGCTCAGCCAATCGGAATTACATGTTAATAGGAAATAACCAACATTGTGATGAATGTTTGAATTGACCTTCCAGATGCATCACGGTAGTCGATGTGAATTTTTTTATTCACCACACAGCAGTCAGGTCAGCCAGTGACACTGGCTCCAAAACCAAAACCACACAGTTATTTCCCAGTTTCACCTTTCATCCACTCCAGTGCCTGGCTTTTATTTTTATTCAGCATTTGTACTATACTGGGTCAAACCGAGGGATTGGTGTTTTCTTTTGGACAAAGACAAAGAGAGTCTTCAAGGCTTGGGGTCATGCCTTGGATATAAAAGAGGTAAGGCATTGTTACAGATTAGGAACATTGCCGAATGGTCTGGCAAAAATTACAGGCATCGTCAGATGTTGTGGATGGTGCTAGTATGTAGAAAAGAAATCTCAAAGCTGCATGTGTTTTCGTTTTGCTTGATTCCAGAACAACAAACAACATGCATCCATGAAAGGGCGTGTCAAACCACAATGTAGCCCAAAGATGAAATAGACATAAGTTGTAAGATCACGCCTGGTCAAGAAATCAAGAGCAGCTTTCCTCTAAAGTAGCAAGCATATCATCCTATAAGCTCGTCCTTTGTTCTCCACAGATGAGAGATGTCCTCTCGAAAGTTCAAAACAGGAACAAGGCTGTGAACCTTCTGTGCAAGGCTTTTTAGTGCTCTCTATTTGACGCTTAAATATCAGCATCTTCACAATGTAGGCAACATGTCTGATGTCTTCGCATAGCAAGACGGTGGGTCAAGGGATCTTGTGCTGACAAACCCACACATGTGAGTTCTCAAAGCCCTGCGAAGCATCTAGGAAACTTGGCCTCTGACAGAACTTGGCCACGCTCAACCTCTGTGCAGCAGCGCCATGTAAACAAAGCCGCCTTTTGTCCGGGGCCAATGTGTCAAAGCCACCCGCTTCAAGGGGATAGGAGCGGTGGGGGGCAAGCATGAGCTGAGCGTCTGGGTAATTGCAGATCAATTGCAGTTGCTTTTGATCTGAGAGATGAGAGGTCTTGCGATGGGTAAGCAAGTTTCGAGGAGAAACGCTGAAGTTGATCAGAAGGTCGACAAAGATGTTTGCTCTGAGAAGAAAAGTGAAAATCAGAATGTGTAGGAAAACATAAAGGGATGTAATAAAGAAAGAACAAGCTGATATTAAAATTATACGAAGAAATAAATGTATCTAGAAGGGAGTGAGACATCAAATTAATTGTCCCCAGGGACCACCAGGTTTCCCCCTTATAATGTTCCAGTGTTTGAGCGTGCTATGGGCTTGCTGTATGTGTGTTTGTATGCTGTGCTGCAGTGCAGTAACCTCAGTCAGAGTGAGCCTGATGCTTGCTCTTGGCTTCGAGCTCTTTGAACTCACTCTACTGTGCAGCCTGAACTGGGTTAATTGCTATTAATATTTAACACTATGAAAAAAAAAAAAGAAGTTTAAGCAGTGAACTAAATCAAAGCCCGAGCAGGCATCCCTTAGCCCACTTGCCCTCTGAAATATGAACAGAGAAAATATTAATTATGTTATAAGCACACTGTGCATTTTAATTTTGTTTTTAATGAAGAAATGATTACCGCAGTTATTGGAATGGCAGCCTTGTCTTTGTCAGATGGCGAATAAGGTAGCTTGGTTCTTTTGGGCGTTTTTTGAATTGGCAGTGTTATTATTTCTGATGTGAGCGATGCATTCCGTTACTCAACATCTCCCATACTTATGAATAAATACAGAATGTTAAATTTGTGTTTTCGATACAGCGCACATAATGAAATCCCCTCTGCTTTGCTCTGATTCCTACCTATCCATGCGAACAAGATTGTTTTTAATGCCCAAGGTCAAGAGAGGATGTGATTACCAGGATGATTTAGTCTTATAGTAAATGATTTCATCATCGAGTTGGGGCTGGATTGTTTTGCCAGGCCACCGCGTTCCATGCTCGGGGTGCGAGATCTCAAACAGCATGGTTAAATACCCTGTTGCTCTTCAAACAGACTCCGGTAGTACAGTCAATGGAACAGGTCCAAGAGTTATTGTGTCACGACTAGTGCACTTCACGAGGACCTTGATAGGCATCTTATAAGTAGGTACACCTGGGCCCCCGGGTTGACCGCAAGCCACTGTAATCTGAGCGGTGAGAACTCATTCTGAAAGCCCGCTTTTAAACCACCCCGACTTTATTCTGCTTGTAAATCAGGATTTTTAAGCAGTTGTTTCCATTGTGCAGGTATTTCTCGTGTCTAGCAGTGCAATGTTTTTTTTTTTATGGCTCATATAAGGTGTCCTGTAGTGCTTTGGCGTATCCCCATAAACGTCATCCCCTCCCTACTCCCACCTCTCACCATGTGAGCTACAGAGACATGTGTTTAATTGGAGCAAATTAGCTTTGATTACTTAAGGTTCCAAAAATTGTTTCTAGATAGGGCGATTTTTTTTTCTCTTCCGTGATTCTAAACAGACCACTTTGTGAAGAGATATTGGGAAAGAGCTGGAAGCAATTTGCCAAGGTAGCAGATTAAAGTTATTCAGCACCAAGGGTAATTTAATTACCATTCTTTAAATGTTTGAATGACTTTGACCTCTTCGGTGCTTTAGGGTCACACAGGTGTATTTACTTAAGCTAAATCAGAATCGGTAACGTGAAACAAGCTCCTCGATTCAACCAAGCCCTTCGACTCATCTCTCGTTTCCCCTCCTTCCTCAAGATGGATTTAATTGTTCGGAAGAGAAAAAAAAAGGCACATCGTCCCAGCCGCGCCGTTAGGTGGTGGCTTGGAATGGATAAATCTGTTGTAGTTCTTTATTAGCCCCTTGAGTAAACATTTCAGACAAGGGGAAATAAATAAATAAAGCAGGAGAATGTCACAGGGGTGAGAAACAAAAAAAAAGAAAAAACAGACATGTGGCAACGGCTGGCAGTATTCGCCACCGTTCGGGCTCGCAGGCAACGGCGTGAATAAAAACAGGTGTGTCGCTGATTGTGTGGTGGGTCTGTGTGATGCCTATGTGGCATGTCTACTGGTTGGGTGATTTGGGTCAATGGAGCACATCTGGTACTAGTCACAACAGAGCGCACACGTTCCTGGGCCCTGATCCACCCCGGGGAGGCTCACATCTGGGTTAGCTCTGGCACTCTGAAGGGGGTGGATGAGGGCAGCGGGAGCTGGATTCTCCAGGTGCATTGAGGGTGAGAAGAAGGAATTTTTTGATGGACACATCTCATCTATGCCCAAGGGTCTGCCCTGTGCTGCCTCACTGATTTCTCTGTTGTGCCAGTGCTGGGAGGCAGCTGGAAGGAGTGAAGCCATGTTCTTTCTTTGTCTTTATCACTTTCTTCTGTCACCCCCCCCCCCCTTTTTTTTATCATCTTATGATATGAGCATAGATACATAACACATGTTTCTACAAACAGATTCTCGTACTGTCCTCAGATAGCAGGGTGACCTGTCTGGTTTAGTGTGCCTTCCTGCCCCATGTGACCCTGTTCCAGCTAATCTGCCATCTCAGACCTGCGTGTGCTCAATAATCCTCTCGTTTAATTACACGATGAGACTGACCTACTCACTAACCATGTAGCAACAAAGCCTCCCTCTGTGAATAAGCCTCTTTAACAGAACACACATCCACAGTGTTTCTAGTATCTCTGTGGAATTTGTGGATGATGGAGGTCATTACCTGCTTGTTTGAACATAACACAATTGTTTCATTAATTAAGGTATATACAAGGAATAAAGCCAGGTGTATTCTCTATTCTTTCTTTATTCTTTTTCTTTGGAGTGATGAAAAACAAAAGTTGTGAGATTCAATTTTAGCAAAATGTACTTTGAGAACAAAATGATGGAAAAGATCCATCCAACCATTATGCTTCTGCTTTATCCTCTACTAGGGTCAGGGGGGTTCCCCATGCCCATCCAGGGGAAAACGATTCGAGTGCTGGGCAGATACACCCAGGACAGGACACCAATCTATTGCTGGGCGCACTCACTCACACAAACACACTCTATATGGGGCAATTTGGAGAATTCAATTGATCTTGATCAGTGTTTTTGGACTGTGGGAGGAAACCGGAGAACCCAGAGGAAACCTACGCGGACACGGTGAACATGGAAATTCCACCCAGATTGGGATTCGAACCGGGGATCCCTTGCGCTGAGAGGTGAATGTGCTAACCACTAAGCCACCATGCCGCCCTGGTGGAAAAGATAATTCTCCAATTTATATAGTTTTAATGCTATACTGCTAAGCTGATGTTAACGCATCCTGCACCTAGAACCAATAATAGAAGCACATCTACCTCTCAGCGCTGGGGACCTACGTTTGAATTCCCATCTGGGTGGATTCTCCATGTTTGTGGGTACCCCATGTCCATCCAGGGGGGAGAACATTTCAGGCGCTGGGCAGATATATACACCAAGGACAGGACGCCGATCTATTGTTGGGCACATACAAACACTCACACACACTATATGAGCAATTTAGAGCATTCAATTTACATTGAGTCCATGTTTTTGGACTTTGAGAGGAAACCCACATGGACACAGTAAGAACATGGAAACTCCACCCAGATTGGGATAAATTGGCTGTTCTAAATTGCCTGTATTTTTTAGCCCCTTCATACAGTGTGGTTGTCTGTCTGTGTGAGTGTGTGTGTGCCTTGCGAAGATTTGGTCCCTTGCCTCCTGGGTGTATCTGCCCAGCCCTCAAAATGTTCTCCCCTAGATGGGCATGGGGAACTCCCCCACGACCCTAGTAGAGCAGTACCTGGAAAATAATGAAATGAGATGAGACTTTACTTTGTAGCTGTCCCTGAGAAAACTAATGCAAACATGGGGAGAACATACAAACTCCACACAGACAGATCATGGTCCACTCTATATGAGAATCAAACTCAGGAACTTCTTGCTGGAATGCGAGAGCACTAATCAATACACCATCTTTACAACCTTAGTAACAATCCACAAAATACAGGGGTTTAGCATCTAAATGTTTTCAATATCTACTGTGGCCTCTGAAGCGGGAACTCCTAAATTCACTGCACAACAAAAGCCATTTTGAAAGGTTCTTTACCAATAAAATTGATTTTATACGAAAAATCTGGCATTTTTTTAAATTACATGTCATACTGATGCCTGTCTCCTATTCAGCTTGTTCTTCGTTTTCTTCCCTTATTTATGCTTTCTAAGGAAAATGTGGGCATTCCTCATATGAGTGTTTTCTCACCTTTCTTGTAAGAAAGCCATTAGTAAAGCTCATATGACAAGATTTACAAAACGATTCATTCACACAAACCCCCCCCCCCCCCCCCCCCCCCCGTTCTCTTCACTGCAGGCAGCTGTGAGGGAGGCTAAGCAAAGGAAAGCAAGCAAATTACCAAACACATTATGGTAACAATTAGATAGCTCTTCAGAGACTACAGTTGTTGCTCTCTTTGTCTGTCTCTCTCTCTCTCGCTCTCGTTTTTTGTTCATAGTTGTAAAACAGCGCAAATGAGTGCTTTGACTCCACTGCATGCAGCATTTGCAAGACTGTCGCACCATACAAGCAACACAAGCCCTAATTAAAAGCGTAATCCATGTGGTATAGGAAGACGGCATCTAAAAGTTTATGCTAACTGCTTTTCACAAACAATTAATGAATCAAATATGCTGGGTTTAGGATGCTGATCATAGGAAAGAATGGCAAACATGCAATTTTTCCTAATTGTTGTATAGCTCAAAGTATGCGGACAGCCAGACATCAAGTATAAAGCCATGAGTACTAATATAGTGTTTGCATTTCTTGCTGATCCAGTCAACATAACAACAAGTGCAGACTAATCGAGTTGTTTAGCCCGAAACTAGACAATCTGTTTAATTTAACTGCATTTTCATTTGTGTATAGGACACTGTCATGTTGAAACTGTATAAACCTTAATATTGTGCTGCATTAAAAACCCCTCACTGCATCAGTGTCAGTACAGAAGTGATAATAAACAATCCACCACCCAAATGATACCTGTTCTGTGATGCTCCTGACCAATAGAGAAGAGAGAACCAACAAGAGACTAACAAAAACAAAGAACAGATGGATTACAGTGTGTAATTGTAAATATTGGGACCTATATTATAGGTGTCAAATTCAAGGCTATATACGGCCCATAATACAATGCTATCCGGTCCGTGAGATCATTTTATATCTATCTATTTTATATCTAACGATCTATTGCTATCGTTATTAACGGCCCGTCGATATGTTTCTTGGAGCATGTTCATATTTTAAATTTGTATGATTTTGACAAAAACATTTTTTATGGAGAGCAAAAATGTTTTAACATATTCAAAGTTGATTATTATTTTTAATAGCCCAAGAGCAAAGAAAACTGTATGTTTTGATTTCCATCCATCCATCCATTATCTTCTGCTTTATCCTCTACTAGGGTTGCGGGGGGATTCCTCATACCCATTCAGGGGAGAACGTTTCGGGCGCTGGGCAGATACACCCAGGACGGGTTGCCAATCTATCACTGGACACACACTCACTCACACAAACACACTCTATATGGGGCAATTCGGAGAATTCAGTTGACCGTAATCCGTGTTTTTGGACTGTGGGAGGAAACTGGAGAACCCGGAGGAAACCCAAGTGGACACGGGGAGAACATGGAAACTCCACCCAGATTGGGATTTGAACCAGGAATACCTAGCGGTGAGAGGAGAACATGCTAACCACTAAGCATAATAAAAAAAAAATAGCATAATATTAATTTCATTTTTTGCAGCATGTTCATACTTTTACCTTTTTTTATAATTTTGAGAAAAGTTATTTTTATAGAGCGCAAAGTATTGTAAATTTAATTATAGAGGTATATTATTCCTGTCTGTTTTTATTCCTATTTATGTTCGGAAAACATTTACTTTTAGTGTGTTCAATAAATGTTTACATTAATTGTGCTTTGAGTTTTGGCCTCCGGTGCAATTAGGTTTGACACCCCTGATCTGTCCGTAGACAATGGAGCAAGAAGGAATGGGGGTGTCCAACCTTAGAACAAAAACTTTCAAGACTTATAATCTCTCCCATATTGTTTAGGTATTGTTGTGTTCTTTTACAGGTTCTTCCCCAGATTCTAGCTGATACACCTATAATTTGTACTCATGTTACCATTGAAGGGTCTTTTCAGCTAAGTTATAACCCTGACCCAGAACCCACCCTACCCCCCTCGTGACTTTAACCAGCCAGAACTTTGATCCAGCATCTGTTTCATTAGCTGTATTGCATCAGCACAGATCGCCTCCCTGATGACTTGAGCCCTTGACCTAAATGTGTTTTTAAATATAACCTCATGGCCTGATCGAGATATTTAAAGCTTGAATTAATTAAACTGATTTTCAAGGTACACTACCACTTAGCATGTCAGGAGAAATATGCCTTTTCTTAAACCAAAGCATCGCTCTTGCGACATAATGAAGACAATATACCGAGGTGTCAGTACTTGCGAATATGTGGGACTGTTCAATATTTCTTCCGACCTCAGCTGGCATGTCAACCAGTGTTAACGGTAAGAATGTTCTCATGGAGTGGAAACTCTTTAAAGCTAATCCCAACCTCTAAACACATTCATAGCCCCACATCCCTGAATTAAACTTTGGCCAAAAGAAGGTTACTGGATTAGCCCACGCTGTGCTATTATATCTAGCTGCCAGAGTCTGTTGGGTGAGACCTGAATGTGAACTTTCTAACCTTTTCCACAATAACAGTAATACCACTTTAATTCTGCTCAATGTGCCGCCCAGTGTTACTTTTAAGCCCCCAGTAAGCAGGATTTGAAATAATTCCCTAGCACAGACTGTTTACGTAAGGTACCCCACACCCATGAGTCTTCATACCACACATTTGCACTTCAACATACTCAGCCCATCATGGCTAATGGGGTAAGTTTGATCCCAGGCCAGAATAAACATACTCCCGCTTTAGCCTTGGTCAACTTTAATGGGAGTAGAAATATTTTGGCAGTTTACACGTTAATCATTCGCCGAGCAGAGTTTAAGGATTGAGGGATTCCCATCCTGAAAGAAAAAGTCCAGTTAATTTGACCTAGGTCAGCATTTTAACTGGTCGGTTTAAAAGTTAAGTAAGGATCTTAAATAAGTTTATAAAACCAGTAGTTCAGATTCTTAAATCTGATTGACTGAGCCATCTATCTGACCATGACATAATTAACGGTAATGCACAATGTGTGATACAATACATTATTTTAAATCATGATTTATACAAGACATTTCCTGAGGAGTACTAAACCTATATTTCGTTGATCAGCAATAAACAAATTCACAAAACGGACTAGATTATGTCTAGTAATTAACGGTCTGTGTCACGAGAATGAGATGGGCAGAGCCTGTAAATAAGTGGATAACATGAGTATATATATATATATATATATATATATATATATATATATATATATATATTCACACTGTACACCGCTGTGCCCCCATATGTATGTTTAGAGGGTAGCACGTCTGCCTCTCAGGTTTGATTCCCAATCTTGGTGGAGTTTCCATGTTCTCCCTGGGTCTGCTTGTGATTTCAGAGTTCTCTGGCTTTATCCCACAATCAAAGCACATGGATTTAAGGTGAATTGGCTGCTCTAAAATGACTCTATATTGTGTATGTGTGTCTGTCTGAGTGCGTGCCCTGTGATAGATTGGCGCACTTACCTGGGTGTGTCTGGCCAGCGCCTGAAATGTTCTCCCATGGATGAGCATGGAAAATCTCCCCGTAGCCTGAGTATAGCATTAAGTGAAGATAATGACACACACACACACACACACACACACACACACACACACACACACACATAAATATATATATATATATATATATATATATATATATATATATATATATATATATATATATATATATATATATATATATATATATATATATAAGAGAGAGAGAGAGAGAGAGAGAGAGAAAGAGAGAGATATACCAATTTATTTAATTTAGTTTTTATTTATGTTTTGTTGTTGGAACTGGGGTGAAACAGCGGGAAAAACAAGTAAATGCAATAACGTAGCACGGCAGTTGACCTTTGCCTACTTCTGGCTGCAAACATTTCACCAGTACCCATATCCAAACAGAGATGCCTGCAGCCAAACAGACTGCACACATGAGACAGAAACCCTGTCCTCTGCAGCAAGAGCAGAAGCTTCTATCTGTGCGTTGTTCCGTGATGTAGCATGCAAAACCATTCTAATTGCTCTGGTTGCTTTAGTGATTTAGTGCTCCTTCCATACTTTTTTCTTTGGCAGAATAACAAAATAGTGGCTGTGGTACACATGCTATTAGAGCGAATCACAGCGCTGTTTTATATTGTGGGTTACATGTTTCAAATTTCTTAATAAATTGAGCATTTGTCACTTTTTTGGCTGTTATGCAACAAAATAAAATGAGCGTGATAAGCGATTAATCATACTTATTCATAATAAACAGTGTAGCACAGATGTGCATTGAAATGGATTAAATTATTTTTTTCAAATGCTTCTCAGTGCTGGGAATCCATGTTCGAATCCCAATCTGGTTGGAGTTTCCATATTTTCCATGTGTCCGTGTGGGTTTTCTCCACATTTTCGGGGTTCTCCATTTCCTTCCACAGTCTATAAGAATGGATTCATGGTGTATTTGCTGCTCCAAATTGCCCCATATAGTGTGTCAGTGTAAGTGGGTGTGCCTGACAATGGATTGGCATCCAACACGTTCTTCTGTGATATTAGTATAGACCAGTGATTCTCAATTATTTTCTGTTAAGCTCCCCCTAGGAAGAAGAAAACATTTTGCGCCCCCCCCCCCTTCCCGTACATGACAAAATGGGATGAAAAAGTATTTTACACACCCACTGTAGTATGATTTGTCTATAAATTTGTTATAAGTACACCTCTTTTATAACAATATATCCTTATTAACAATATAGAAAACAAAAAGGAAAGAAATATAGATCAACTTAGAACAAAGAATCAGTTTATTAACTTTGTCTTTTAGTTTGTAACAGAAACGAATGTAATCCTTATTTAATTTAGAAACATTTTTGAACTGATTGGCATTTGATACTGAAAATGAAATTAAATCAAATCAATAAATAATAATAAATTCAAATTCATCAGCAATAGTAATTCTGCAGCACAATTTATTAACACTTTAACCTACAAAACAAAAATGAATTCAACAATTTGTGCTGTTTTTTTTTTTTTTTTTGAGGAAGTCAGAACTCATGTCTCCAACGCGCCCGTTTTGCAGCGCACAGCTTTTCTGTAGTAGTTTTCATAAAGCGTTATAATTGCTTGCTGTATGCGTCACGTTTACGATTAAAAAACTCAAGTGGTTATCAGTGTGATTGGGGTGTAATGTCTTTAAGTGATGCCTTCATTTATTTCACGCTGTCCGCTGCCAACATTTAAAGACACAGAAGACACGCCGGTCTTTCTTCGTCTCCACCTTAATTACAGTGAAGTTACAGTTTAGTTTTCACTCGACATTTAGTTAAATATTTCTCCATGTTGTATCTTGAGGGTTTATTCAGTACACTTAATATCACTTGCACGGTGATATCTTGTTACGTGCCCCCCCCCAAGGCACCGCACTGCGCCCCCCCAGGGGGGCGCACACCACTATTTGAGAAGCACTGGTATAGACTTAAGTGGTCAAGATGATAAGATGGCATGAGATTTACTTTGGGGTGATTTAATCTTTAAGTTTTGCTGAAACAAACTATACCTCTACTAGTGTATTATTACATTTTCCATCCATCCATTATCTTCCGCTTAATCCTTCACTAGGGTCGTGGTGGGGTTCCCCATACCCATCCAGGGGAGAACGTCTTGGGAGCTGGGCAGACACACCCAGGACAGAGCGTCAATCCATTGCTGGGCACACTCACTCACTCACTCACTCACTCACTCACTCACACAAACACACTCTATATGGGGCAATTTGGAGAATTCAATTCACCTTGAGCCATGTTTTAGGACTGTGGGAGGAAACCGGAGAACCCGGAGGAAACCCACGCAGACACGGGGAGAACATGGATACTCCACTCAGATTGAGATTTGAACCAGGAATCCCTAGTGCTGAGAGGCGAACGTGCTAACCGCTAAGCCACCGCGCCCATTATTACATTTTATATATAATTTATTACATTACATTACATTTTATATATTTTGTGTTCAGTTTGTTATGACCACTGGTCTACATTATGAAATATATAGGTCACACCTGAGTTCACATCAAAAATAAACCACCACACAGGCAAACAAGTCATTAATGAACTGACCGAAAGTTGCCATTTAAAGCCTTATATTTTAATTTTGTCACTTATAAAAAGGTGAAGCATTTTCATTCTCATGTTCGAAAATCTTCTAAGAGATTTGTTTATGATATCCATTAAGCACATGAGGTCCAAATCCACATTATGTCATTGTAATTAAATCATTGTTAATTATTCTAATATGAATATGTGCATAAGAGACCGGTTTAAAAACAGAAGTAATAAAGTCCTGTGCGCAGAGACCCCTGAAGCGGATTAACCATCCATCCATCCATCCATTATCTTCCGCTTAATCTTCTACTAGGGTGGCAGGGGTGGGGGGTTCCCATGCCCATCCAGGGGAGAAAGTTTCGGATGCTGGGCAGAAACACCCAAGACAGGGCGGCAATTTATCTCTGGGCACACATTCATTCACACAGAAACACTCTATATAGGGCAATTTGGAGCATTCAATTCAATCAACATAACCCGGAGGAAACCCATGCGAACAAGGAGAGAAAATGGAAACTCCACCCAGATTGGGATTCGAACCAGGAATCCCTAGCGCTGAGAGGAGAACATGCTAACCACTAAGATACCGTGCTGCTAAATTAATTTTATTCAGCACAGAAGAGAACAGACGATTAAAACTATGTATATAGGATTATATAAAGCGGTCATTTTGTAAATTTTTTATTTTTGCCGACTTTTGCCGTATTTTATTCATTTATTTGTGCATTGTTTTACATTCTAATTATAACCATTTTCTATTCAGTTCCCTGCTGTGTCCTTTATCCTCAGCTGAGTTGTATAAAGGCGGCATGGTAGCCAAATGCTTAACAAGTTCTCCTCTCAGCGCTAGGGATTCCCAGTTCGAATATCAATCTGGATGGAGTTTCCATGTTGTCCCCGTGTCAGCGTGGGTTTCCTCCGGGTTCTCCAGTTTCCCCCCACAGTCCAAAAACATGGATCAAGGTTAATTGAATTCTATAGAGTGTGTTTGTGTGTTTGTGTGCGTGTGTGTGTGTGTGTGTGTGTGTGTGTGTGTGTGTGCCCAGTAATAGATTGCCGTCCTGTCCTGGGTGTGTCTGTCCAGCGCCCCAACGTTCTCCCTTGGATGGGCATGGGAACCCCTCCGCAGAAGATAATGGATGGATGGAGTTGTATAAATTGTCCTTTCTTTAGCCTTATTTTAATGACTCTTTGTATTTCGACTCTTTGTTTCTTTATGTAATGTCTTTTACTAATATCCATCCATTATCTTCCGCTTTATCCTCGATTAGGGTCGCAGGGGGGTTCCCCATGCCCATCCAGGGGAGAACGTTTCAGGCGCTGGGCAGATACACCCAGGACAGGACGCCAATCTATCGCTGGGCATACACACTCACTCACACAGACACGCACTCTATATGGGGCAATTTGGAGAATTCAATTGACTTGTTCCATGTTTTTGGACTGTGGGAGGAAACCGAAGAACCCGGAGGAAACCCACGCGGACACGGGGAGAACATGGAAACTCCACCCAGATGGGGATTCGAACCGGGAATCCCTAGCGCTGAGAGGCGAATGTGCTAACTACTAAGCCACCGTGCTCTTTACTAATAGAATTTCTAAAATCTTTATTAATTCCACAATAAAAGAAAAACCTTTCCATGAGATCTTAGTCCCTTAATCTCAGGTCAGATTTTGACACATTGACTTGTATAAATTATGTCCCAGGTTTGGAGATGTACTTTCGGTTTCTCCGTATTACATCTTTTGCTCTGACTCCACATCTCGGTCCATTGTTATACAAGAAACTGTTTGTTCTGTGTTCTGGCAGGTGATAGAAGAATCTGCAGACTGACATCTTTCGGCAAGATGGATGGGCAGACTTTTGCCTGTGGGCTGGCTTTTCATGAATTTTCATTTTTCAGCATGTTCTAGAAGGAAGGAAGACTTGCTGTGCGGTGAAACTGGGCTGATGCCTAATGCTTGATAAGGGAAAAGAGTACAAGAAGACATGCCCAGTGGCGGCAAAGAAGATCAGGTTTACCGCAGCTGTCTTCCTTACTTTTCGAGGGCAAAGGTCATGGGACAACAGAGAAAGATTCCTCTGTAATTGCCAGAGCAACCACAACAAGCTTAAGAAAGCGAGCTATTTGTTTCCACTTATTGGCTATAACAAAGCAATGATTGAAGCCGTCGAAATATCGCTGCCTTCTTTAGATAAAAACTTAACAGACACGGCTTTGTTTGCATACACGTTCTTCCAAATTCCCATTGGGACCACAGATATACATTCTTTGCTGGGCTGTCTGTCAGGAAAAGCAATTTCAACGATGTCAGTAGCCCTACTGCTTCACCAAAATTGGCACCTTGTTTAGGTGTTTCCATCCAGGAACAATTGTAATTATGTCCCTGCTGCCTCACATGATGGTTCGAATCTTTTTTTCCCTCCCCTCGGTCACATGCCAATCAGAAAACATATCAACAGAGGCAGCAAGTTTTGCTTTGATGCTGCAGACTATAAATGGCTGAGTTAACTGTTCGCTAAGCTCCGCAAGTTTCGCGCCTAATTCTTCACTTTTGCTTCATCCTCATCGTGCCTGGCTTTTCCAAACTGCTTGGCTTCATGTTTCTGCACCACGGTGCATAATTTCCAACATGATAAATCCCTTCATGAGTCTCCAACAGAGTTCCATATGTAATTTTAAGCCCTATTATCAGGTACCTAATGCCTGTACAAGATGGCGAGTCACTAAAGAGCCAGCAGCCATATAAGAATTAGAATAAATATGCATTGGGAGGAGATAAACATAGTGAGCGGCAAATCTGCCATGAGATGGTGTGTGGAGTGGCAATTTGCAAGCAATAGGGAAGAATTTGCAACAGCTACTTTAGGTAATTGACAGATTAAATTCAGTGGCCATGGACGGACTTAACGTACAGCATCATCTCTCAGCAAAAGGAATCTCAATCAGTTTTTTTGTCGCGTATTTAATGAAAATCTGCTTCTCAGTTCGCCCCGTTTTGCCGGTCGTAGGCACAAGGTATGAATACTAAACAGTAATATGATGAATAAATGCATGTAAACAATTAATAATAGTCAATTTTACATACAGAAGTAGCAGTAACTACTTAACTTTCACCTTTCCCCTTAAAAAATTGGCAAAAATCTGATTTTGATTGAGAGTTCAGGCAGGCGGAACAGTGGTGGGGTGGTTACATGGGAGACATCCATGTTCAAATCCCGATATGAGTGAAGTTTTCATGTTCTCCATGTCTGTGTGTGGATTCAAGGTGAACGGTCTGTTATAAATTGCCAAATGGGTGGGTTTCTTATTTGTTTTACGGTTGTTCAAAAACATGGATTCAAGATGAACTCACTGCTCCAAATTGCCCCCATATAGTGTGTATGTGTGTGTGTGTGTGTGTGTGTGTGTGTGTGTGTGTGTGTCCATCGATGGATTGGCGAGTATCAGCCCTGCACCCCAAACCCACAACCTTCAGCTTGATAGCACAACACCATAACCATGGAGTTACCACGTTCCATAGGATTAAGAAGATACTGAGATGTGATAAAAGTTCAAACAAAACTTTTTATAAGTGCACTATGAATACAAATGTGCTTACTCATCCAGTACTAACTCAACTACATTTGTATAATTTAATTGTAACCGGACATTTTTTTTTTTTTTTCTGTATGAATGATGCGGATCCACTACAAGATTACTTTAAATTATACAAATAACACAGACAAATCACACTTTACCAGTTTCCCTTTCTTATTTTCTCATTTCCTCACAAAGACATCATTGCATTTAAAGCTTTTCAAATTATCAAAATATTGAAAAAGCATTTTTCACCATCCATTTGGCACCGTCATCTCTGTGAGATTCATGTTTGGAAGTTCAGAGTGTTTTGTTTACTTATTAATTGCTTTTATCCAGCCTTGAAAGCGGTGAACCATGAGGTGCATATGACAGAAAGCACTAGGAGGTTGTCTGAAGATGGCTTCTCTCTCCCTTGCTCTTGTGTTGATGTTTAAGCCTGGGGAAAAGCCATGGGGGTCTGTAACACTTGACGAATGACTACATTTATGATTTATGGCCCGTTTGATGTACTTTAGTGTAACATTGCCGAAGAGAAATCTCATAAATCATCAGATCTTTGTGCTTAAACTAAGCATATATTAGAGACACTGTTTTCTGACTTATTTCAACATACAGTGAATGTACTTCATTACATAGTGATGGAAATGGGTTCGTTTTCCCATCATACTGTTTTTACTATGAGATACAAGGTAAGTACAGCTGAAAAATATACATGATTGATGAAAGAGTGAGATCAAAACTGCTCCTGAAACAACCAGGGTCGGTCTGGATTCCTTCTGTGTGTTCATATATACTATATTGCCAAAAGTATTTGCTCATTCAAATTATTGGAGTCAGGTGTTCCAATCACTTCCATGATCACAGGTGTATAAAATCAAGCACCTGGGCATGCAGACTGTTTTTACAAACATTTGTGAAAGAATGGGTCGCTCTCAGCAGAATATCTCTAAGCAGAAGCTAATAGCTAGATGGATAAATATGCCCCATCTAAAATGCATTTATATAGTATGTCTGTTTGAGTGAGTGTGTGCCCAGCGATGGATTGGCCCATGTCCTGAGTGTATCTTCCCAGCGCCCGACCTGTTTGATGTACTTTAGTGTAACATTGCCAAAGAGAAATCTCATAAATTATCTTATCTTTGTGCTTGTTTAAACTAAGCATATATTAGAGACACTGTTTTCTGACTTATTTCAACATACAGTGAGATTTCAACATACATGTACTTCCTCATTACATAGTGATGGAAATGGGTTCATTTTCCCATCATACTGTTGGGAATGGGATACTGTTTACTATGTGATACAATGTAAGTACAGCTGAAAAATATACATGATTGATGAAGAGATCAAAACTGCTCCCTTCTGCTCACTGATTCCTTCTTTAAAGTTGTGTGTTACACTGCTGTTCTATATGGGCAAGGCACCTAAAAAAAGATAATGGATGGAAATATTATCTGTAGTTTGTATTGGAGAACAGTATAATCCTTACTTAAAACAATGCACTACCCACTGGACATGTTTCACTGTGCCTTTTCATGCATGTTGTTCTTGCTAATGATTCACTTAAAACTTTGCAAACATTTCTACCTAATGATCCACATTCAGTGATGAGTCATTGTTGTGCAGTGGCAGGTGCTCTACCGGCATGAGCAGAAGTTTAGCTTCAGGCATTTGTTTTTTTTGTTTTGTTTTTTTTTTACCCAAACTTTAATATCTGCCTTCTTGCTGCCATTATCCTCAAAGTTCCTTGCACCCCCATGGGGCTCAGTTCAAGAGAATCTGCATGTGGCCGCCAAAATTTGTCATAAAACTTTAGACAGTGCTTTGTAAGGAGAAGGAGGATGTGTGGAGAAACAGACATGCATAAAGTTAGACTTGAGGTCTAATTATTAGTTCTATTCTAGCTCCAGCAGATTCCAGGAATAACATCATCAATCTTAGTCCAAAAGCGTACACTCCTAGGAGCAGCAAAACATTGCACTGCATGCTTAAACTCCCAGTGAGGGCCGAGCCTGAGGAAAATAAACCACCCACAGAATAAAGGATGAGACAGGATCTTTATACATACATCCATACATACATACATACATACACCCAAACACACACACACACACACGTGTATGTATATATATATATATATATATATATATATATATATATATATATATATATATATATATATATATATATATATATATATATATATATTATAAATATGGTTTTGCTTAAAAGCCTTTCTTCATTTTTTAATCCAATTTCTTGATTTCACGACCCAATTCCATGAATTTTGCAATCTCTGATCTCTGTCCTTGATATAACAGCTCTATAACAGCTTTTGCACTTTAGATTGCAAGAGACATTGAATTGTTTGTAAGAGCAACAGAGCCTTTACCGTTGGCTTACAGTCATGCTTTGCTCCATGTCAGAGTGTTAAGGCTGCACTTTTATACTTTACTTTTATTCCCGATGACATTTGTCAAGACATTTTGCCAAATGCTTATCCAAACATTAAACATTCTATCTTTAAAGTAAAGACTTTCATGCATCTTGACAGAGCAAAATTGATTTGGTATGATCCTAAAGATAAAATACAAAGTGGTTTAATAAACATAGTGGTCAATGGATTGGACCACCGTGACCAAATACATTTTTTGGAAAACTGCAAATCACATTTCTAATGAGGTTGGGCAACATTTATATTTATTTTAATAGCTTCCACTTAATACACTAAATCTTATGGTTCCCCATGCCCATCCAGGAGAAAACGTTTGGGCACTGGGCAGTGGACCCAGGACAGGGTGCCAGTCTAACGCTGGGCGTTCACACAGACACGTACTTTATTGTTTTTGGACTGTGGGATAAAACTAGAGAACCCAGAAAAAACCCATGCAGATATGTGGAGAATATTAAACATTCTCTTATATCATTTAATTATCTCTACAATATGGGGGGGGGGGTGCCGATGCCCATCCATGGTAGAACATTTTGGGCACTTGCAGATACACCCAGGACAGGTTGCCAATCCATGGCAGGGAACACACATACTACATGGGGCAATTTAGATAGGGGGAATTTTAAAGCAGTCAATGCACCTTGAATCCATACTTTTTTGGACCGGAGAAGGAAACTGGAGCTCACAGGAAGAACACTAAAAACTCCACCCTGGATCCCCAGTGCCAGGTGGACATGCTAACACTATGCCACTACACAAAGTGTTGCACTTCACTCTGTCATGAGAAATCTGCACAGCATATGAAGTTGAATTTGGACCATCTTCGTTCAGTGGGGACACTATAATATCCATCCTACATATTTAAATTTGAAAGACATTGTTGAATTTTTCTGATCCAGCAAATCAAGTTTTCTGGTAGACTGAGCCGGTGAACCAGATGTCTTGTATTTGTGTTGTAATAGTTCACTGTAGGAGGTTAGAGTTTTGATGGCTGTGATATCACATTATGTGGCATTCTGTTGACATTGATGGGTAAAACAGCACAGATGGTATTTATAGTATGTATAGTATTCAGTAGCTGGGATGGATGATAAAGGAAATGGTCTTTGCAGGGAGTTTTTCCGAAACAGACACGGCCCTAGTAAAGCCCTGAGGGTGTAATAATTAGAGTGAGAGAACATCTATCTCTCCCACTGGCTGTCATTCACTCCTTTCTCTCCCTACCTGTACGGTGATGCTGATGCTGCCAGCATAAGCTACTAATTGAGATCTCATTCCTCCTTTTTTTATAGTACCGCTACCTAGCATTAATTGCCTCCTCATTAACCTTCTAACACCTCTTTGCCTTTTGAGTTATTCATGGACGTAAGCACTTTTGTCTACATTAAGATGTAAAATTCATCTTGACAATATTTTATTTTATTTAATATATGTCTGATTTTTATTTCACTGTATTTTATCTTATCTGCATCTCATTCTTTTTTTATTTTAATTTATACTATTTATTTGAATTACCTAGTTTTGGTTGTATAGTTGTTTTTTATTTAAGGAATTTGTATGTACAGCACTTTGGTCAATGAAAGTTGTATATAGAGTTTCTTATAAATTAAATTTACTTACTCAGTAACTTACCTACTAATATGGACCCGTGACCCTAGTAGAGGATAAAGTGATAGATAATGGATGGATGGATGGTTGTATAGTTTTTGTTTTTGTTTAGGTATTTGTATGTACAGCACTTTGATCAACAAAGGTTGTATATAGAGTTCCTTATAAATAAAATTGACTTGCTCACTAACTTACATAATTACTAATATGGATACAATTAGAGTGAAACTATTAATTCCTCTAGATCCTGGAATATCCTAAAATGATTTTAAGATAAGATGTGAGATGTTCCCAAAGAAAATAGATGTTTCCACAAAAATAAATTTGCTTTTATTACATACTAATCATATAGGACCATAATGTATGTGAGTATGAGCAACATAGTGTTGACAGTTGATACTTAATAATAATGCAGACTTGCTAAAAAGCTTTCAAATAGTCAGCAAGTACTCATATGGCTGTCACAACTTCATGTTTTATAATGTATACTATATTTAACTATACACTGCTGGTTTTTAACAAGTCTGGAGCAAGACTATGACAGATGTCTTTGAAATTTGTAATTACTCTCTTATAACAAGCATTAAGGACCTTTAATTGAAATCATCTTCCAATGATGGAATAATGTGGTTAGGTTGATTCAAGGAATCAAGGAGACTTTATTGTCATTTACGTAACGTGGTACATGAAATGTAAACGAAATTCCGTTTCACGGAACCAGTTTACCCTAAGTGGTACAATTTTTTTTTAATTTAAATAATTTGTTAGGAAAAAAAAAATAATAGTAATAAAATAAAATTGGAAATTCAATATAGCAGTGTATAATTAATATGTTCTCCGTGTTCTCTGGTTTCCTCCCACAGTCCAAAAACTTGGACTCAAGGTAATATAGTGTGTGCTTGTGTACTTGTGTGAGTGTGTGCCCAGCGAAGGATTGGCACACTGTACTACATTTGCATTTACATTTGGTCATTTAGCAGACGCTTTTATCACAACAACCCTGGAGCAATGAGGGTTAAGGGCCTTGCTCAAGGACCCACACTGGTAACTTCAGTGAACCTGGGATTTGAACCCCCAACCTTCAGATTGATAGCCCAATGCCCTATTCACTGAGCTACCGCGCACACACTTAGCTAGCTGCCCTTGCTGTATCCGCCTAGCGCCTTAAACGTTCTCGTCAGGATGGGCATGGGAAACCTGCCCATGACCCTAGTAGGGTATTAAGCGGAACATAATGAATAAATAAATATTCTAGAAGTTATATTCTAGCAGTTTTGATAATGATAAAATGTAATTATTCTGCAATGTTTTTGGTTTTTCAAAATCAAAATCAAATAAAATCAAGTTTATTTGTCACATGCGTGGTAATACACGGTACAGCCAGCAGTGAAATTCTTTTCCGACATCTCCACAGTAAGTTAAATTTGCAATTTACAAAATAGTTATGCAAAAAAATTATAAAATAAAATAAAATATATATTTACAATGTGCAAGTAAAAAGTTTAAAAAGAGAAACTGTACAAATATTGCACTGTACGGATATAAACTAATTGTTTTATAACTTATAATTAAGTGAGTAGTGCATCTATGTGCAACTAATGCAGTTTTCTTTTAACTACCGACGTATTGTTCTCTCATTTGTAAGTCGCTTTGGATAAAAGCGTCTTCTAAATCGTAATGTATTGTAAATGTCGAATCTATAGTGATGAAAAAAATCCTAATTTGAGTCAGGTGGATTGTGATTATTTGGATGTCAGTACTGATGCAAGCCTAGTTGGAGATATTTGGCTTGTGTTTGTGTGGGAGAGAACGTCCAGGCTGGGAAAAGAGAGCAGATAATTGCAGCTGACAGTCCAGTCGGCAACACTGCTAATTTGGAACTTAGCTAAGGACACATCCCGGCAATGTAGCATTCATTTTCTTGTTATCTTTCTCTTTGTCACTAAATATGATGTGATAAACAACCATTACCCGTAACAATGTGACATTTTGTAACCCTTTAAATATTTTGTGGTTTGCATGTTTGCCTCTCAGCGCTTGGGATCCAGTTCTCCCCGTGTCTGCATGGTTTTTCTCTGGGTTTTCAGTGTGTTTGTGTGTGTGTATGTGTGTGAGTAAACATGTTAGCAGTGATAGATTGACTGCTTAAATATTCCCCCTATCTAAGTTGCCCCCATATTTTGTGTGTGTGCCCAGTGTTATATTAGTGCCCTGTCCTGGGTGTATCTGTCCACCACCCAAAACGTTCTCTTTAGATTATTTGTTATGTGTGTGTGTGTGTGTGTGTGTGTGTGTGTGTGTGTGTGTGTGTGTGTAAGGGCCAGGTTGTGTGTTCTTGTGATATCTTTGGGCTTCTAAACAACGTGAGGTTGGGAATGCCCAGCGGCTCCTGCACATTAGTGTACAGATGACATTCCTATGCCTATATTATCCAGAACCACTTGACATTTTAATCGACATTTCCCTCTGTGCTCCGGTATTAAAGGCCAAGACATTTCATTTCATTCCTGATGTTGATTACAGCATGAAGGTAAACAACAAGCCACACGAACGATACCTTTATTAAAAGATCTCATATCCAAACCAGACTGATATTCAGATTATCTGGGCTGCTAGAAAAAGTTGGGGTCACTCTTTGGCGGGTTCGCAGCGACGCTGGGGTTGGGGTATTATTAATTATTAATTAATGCACTGATGAACATGTGCAGCCTTTTAAAGCTAAAAGATTTCATTTCATTTAACCTGATCATTAAACAGTTGGACTACAGAATGAAATTGTGGAACTACAATGTCCATCTATATGGTAAGGGAAGAAATGGTGAGCATGGCCTATAAGTGTCGTCAGCCCTTTATCCATGGCTCTGCTGAAGCACTGTGGCTAAGACAATTACTGAATGGAACCTAGATTCTTATTGGACTGGCAGGCCTGCAGGATGCCCTCAATGGACTTATATAGGTAAAGATATAATATAGTTTTCCAATTGTTAAATACAGACACCTGATCATCACACAATCTGTACATTAGTGTTCTACACTGTTGATGCTGCCCAGCCGCTCAAGGAGGATGAGTCCCCCACTGAGTCTTAGTCCTCCCAAGGTTTTCTTGCCACTGTTGCTTTGGCTTGCACTTTGTGGGTTCAAAGGCTTATAAAACTGTAAAGCTGCTTTGTGACAATGTACTATTGTTAAAAGCACAATACAAATAAATTACTTGAACTTGAACTTGAAGTGTATAACACAATTAAAGTTTGATTGTGGTTCAGCTTTAAAGTTTTTTATTTTAAATCCAAGTGAAGTCCATTAATACATTTTATTTTGTAAATTATTCAATTATTAATAACTAACTGGAAATAAAGCTGATGATTTCGATAGATGTGAGATCTTCTACATGTGTCATTTGTATTAACAATAATCTAATGACTTATTTTTTTTCTCCTGGATTATTTTTTGTTTTTTAGAAAGTTGGAAAAGAGGGGGGAAATGCTAATGAAGTTGTATATAAGTTTTCATGCCCTATATACATCTGGAATAGTCTTCAGGCTTCAGTCAGTCTCTGGCCTCATTATGACACTGAGATGTATGACTGAATGATCTGTCTCGCTTACTGTCATGGCACCTGAGGGCGCTTCAGGTAGGACCCAGCTGTGATGCCAGTCCTAACCTCAGGCCAAAGCCCACCTGCCATCCTTGATCACTCGCTCTCCTTGCTTGTGAGCCTTTGAGCGTGGCAGACCTTGGCATCAGCACCATACCCCCAAAGCCATCCCTCACCACCACCGTGCCTGATCCAGCGTCATCTGCATTTGCCGAACAATTGTCTGCCTATAATTCATTCACTTAGGTTTATAATTCCTTCACTCGGGTTTGAGCACACGTCCCGGTGTTTAGTCAATGCCAAAGGCTAAAGATGGATTGAAGGGATTTGGAGGATCATAATGATGTGTAGGCATTTATCCAGAAGCATAGGATATATTGGCTGTGTGTATTGTTCGATTATTATCCATCACAGGGGTGTGATATGTGTGTATAGTGCTTTGCGTATGGTTCTTACCTGCGGATACATTTCTTAACCTGGGGATGACAATAAAAGAAAGTTTTGTATGTGCTCATTTAGGTAAATCTAAGATTGTAACCTAATTAAAAGCATTTCTATTCGATGTCTGACCGCCAGGGTTTAGAAATAAGAGAGGTGCATAGGTTAATCATAGCCTTGTGGGATCTCCTGAATTTTGTGCAAATGATAGGTACAGTTTTTTAATTAGTTCAGTTTTACTCAAAGTTATCTGTGTCAACAAAAGGGTGGCTACATTTAAGTTACTGGGTTGATGATGAAAACGTGACACATTTACTATTACATCTATTTCAACCTTGGTATCAGAGGATACGCAAGATGATTGACACCTTTGATGTCCCACTGGCACAGATGCAAATGCACAAACCTGTGTAATTCCGTTGCCTCCTAACACTTTAGAACAAAAGGAAAGCATATGGTCTACATTATATGTCTGTAGGCTACTGTGCTGTATTTTGAATGAGGATAATGCTTATTACAGGAAGGTCAGTGTCAATTGCCTAAATGCATTTGCACATTCATTAGCATCCCCAGAGCTCATGGAACTTCAAATGAAGTAAATTGACACTTTGCGATGCAAGCTTGAGCTTTGTTGCAGGTACCACGAGGAATGGGGAAATAACTAAAGAGAGCGGCCAAAGAAAAGCCCTTTAAATTGGGAATCTATTATGGAACCTAGCACATCCCTTTCCTCTCTCTTGCCCATAAACACACTGAAATGTGTTCAGGCACCAGGATCTTTTATAAGTCTCCCTTCTCCGGGAGTAATGTGCTTTGAATGGCTGCTAAAATGGGGCTGGGAGAATTTCATTCCCCACGCTCTCTCTGGGCGCGTCACCTTTGGCCCGACCATGATATGAGTCCGCTAGCTTTTTTTCCCCCCTCTGGTCTCCTCTGGTGTGGTGATAGGAAGCTGAAATAAGTCTGAACCAGTGGGGGGGAAAAAGGAAGAAAGCTTATTTACAAACCCCTCGCAAGGCAGGTGTGCTGTCCATGACCAAAGTAGCCAATCAGTTTAAACATCAGTCTTTAAATTCCCCATTAAGCTGGAAGAGGTGATTGAAAATGTAGCTCCTGGAGAACTGGATAATGGTATTAGGTAATTCAGGTTACTTCTATGCTTGCTTTAAAGCAAACACGTAGAACTGTAACACTTTCTGACATGTCGAAAAAGCTAGATGTGCAACTATTTGAGTATTTAATGTCCCCCTTTTACATAATAGTGTTATAACCAGTCCCATAAGAAATGTGCATATATATATATATATATATATATATATATATATATATATATATATATATATATATATATATATATATATATATATATATATATATATATATATATATATATATATATATATATACACACACACATACAGAACCAGTGTGGTACCATCTGTTCTCTATTGGTCAGAATCATGATAGAACAGGTTAAATTTGAGTGGTGTAGTTTCATTTAAACACCTCAGTGACATGGCTGGGATAGGAATAATGTACCAACCAAATAAAACCTGCTCTGTGGTGGTACTATTGGGATTCTGACCATTAGAACAGAGTAATGGGATGTATGAGTAATGAGTATGTACTGTAGTCCTCAAACAGATGGACTACCGTCAAGTGGAGCTATTGACTAGCATATATATATATATATATATATATATATATATATATATATATATATATATATATATATATATATATATATAATGTGTTAGAAGCCTTATTAAAAAGGCATTTTATTACATATTATAAGTATATTCGCAACAACCCTTCCTGACATTTGCCATGGATTCTTAATGAAGTCATCTAGATTCCTTTGTTGGTCTCATCATTGCACACACACACACACACACACACACACACACACACTGTTTAAATGAATGAATAATGAGCTCCACGCCCTTAAGACATGAATCTTATGGATCTGTGAAATACATATGTGATTACATATTGTGCTGAAAGCCGATACTTGTGTAAATGTAATCTGTGAGATGCGTACGCCGAAAAGCTTGGGAGAACTGGAAATGTCTGAGAGTGATTTATGGAAACATTTGCAGTTGTTTGACCCTTCAGATTGCAAAATGGCAGAATGTAAGCTGCTGGGTACAATCTGACAGGATTTTTTATACACCTTGCATTTTCATGCATACAATTCTCTAAAATTCCATATTTCCTTTACGTTCTGTACGTTAGGTGTAAGTGCACAGTTTTCCTTTTAAAAGGGTTATGGGACTCTGCATATAAAGGAGTCAACATCATACTGATAGACTAGATGCCGATATGTTTGCCTCCATGAGCTAGTCAGGCTTTACTATAATAATGGCAATGTGCAGTGTGAACACGTTACAACAGAATTATGTTGGCAAAGAATCCACTCCATCTAAACTATGTTCGCTGTAAACCGCTCATTATATGGAGACTGGCCTCCTTATATCGAGAGCTGTAATAGCCACAGCTTTGACCCCATCCCTTGGGGTTCTTGACTCTTTTATGCGAAAAAGCTGTGATTGAAACATCTGTGTTTTACATACACCTATGCTCTAATGCACATATGGTTGATGATACACTACAAAAAAATATTTTGATAAAATTTAATTTAATTTTAATATTTAAAATAACAAGTCAGAAAAAAATGTGACAAATCTTGTTTTTTGATTTGAATTGATTTCTAAGTAAGAAGAATAATCTACTTTTTATCTAATATTTAATCTAGATAAATGTACTTACACTATCTGCAAATATTTTTACTTGGTTCATGTACTTTTTTCCCTGATTTTTGTTATTCTTCTTATTTTTTGACATGGATTTTTTGCAGTATGGTAAAAGTAGGGTCTGTGTTTATTGAATATTAAACCATCAGAAAGCCAGTGCCTTTTGATGAACAGGTAAAAGGATAACAAAGAGAAAGATAGCACGTATTCTTGAACCAACATATGTAAATAGAACCTTTGGCCAGTGAAAAAATTCACATTTGCAACTACTGGATCACAATTTAGGAACTAAAACCACCTTTACACCTTTAAATTGTGAGGACCTCTCATCCTTATGTTTCCTTATATCCTATCCTTATATCTCATCCTTATACCCTAACATGCTTCCCAAAATAAATGACATAAAATACATTTTTATGGTTTAAACTAGTTGAGGAAAAGAGTTGGGGTTAATGACTGTTTAAGGATAGTTTTAACCCTATGACATGAATAAAGCTTGATGTAAAGTCCATACAATGCATGAAAACAAATGTGTATACGTGTGTATGTGGGTGTCTATGTACATTTTGTGAGTGGCCTCTTTAAGGGGTACACTGGGCCATGGCCTCCATAATCCTTCCCCTCACCCAGCTGGTGAAAGGAAAATATATACCTCTCTTTCTTTTCTTCTTTTCGCTCACTCTCTGTCTGATGTAAAGCCGTACTTATAAGGTTGTGAGGCACAGCTGTTAAATAACCTCCTTACGAAAATAAATCCCGTTGCACATAGCTGAAGAGATGAACCTAAGAGGCTGAAAACTAGAGAGGGATAAATTCCGGACTGAGGACTGATTCGAGTAAATGTGTAGTGTGTCTACATAGAAATAGTTACCGCTTAGAACCATAATTACCAGCTTTTGGGCGGCAACATCAAGCGGCGCAGTTTTGAACTAGTGAAAACAACACACCATTTAGTAATTATAGCAGTGCAGAGGTGCATGCATGCATATGAAAGTGAAAAGGTGGCGGGCTGAACGGCCCCTTGGCCCCCCTCCCCTTCCCTCCCCTCCTGTTCTCTTCCCCCTTCTCTTCTGGTTCTCATCTCTCAATGTGGCTTCCTTATTGGAGTTGATGGGTTTATAGAGACTTTCACACTTTGAAAAACAGGGGGAGGGGCACTGGCTATTTTATTTCGTTTTCCTTCTCCTCCCCTGCTCTCAAGCTCTTTCTTGTTAGTTCGCTGTCTTACTATGTTCTCATTTCTCAGGTAGATTAATTATACATTCAAGGCATAATCGTATTTTCCTGTTAGGATAAAATGTACCAAATTGAGGACTGAAAGTCACTTAGGGGAAGCAAAAAATAAACAAGCATTATATTATATATTTGAAAATCTACCTATATAAAAAATACCCCTATATAGTGTTAAATTACTTTGTCCTAAATTAATTATGCTTGTGATGTATAACATTTAGTAGAAAATGGGCAATTTATCCATAGAAAACAAAATTATTTAATTACCACTAATTAGTTAATTAATTGGTCATTTTTTAATTGATTCATGTTTTGTCATCGACGATGAACAACTGTGCAAAGTTTCAGCTTAATCCCTATTGAAGCATTAAGTAAAAGTTAATGAAATGAGTTTTCATTTTCCTTACTTCATTAAAAAAAGTAACCACAAACTTTTTATACGTTTGTCGCTTGTAGTGTTTGCATCACATTTGGTTTAAAGGCAGAATTACAGGTTGCCCTTTTTAGAAAACCTATACTTTATATGAGTTGTAGCTCACTGTGTGAGCCAAGACACTGAATCTCTTTAACAAATTTAGAAATGAAATCAGAAGCCACGATTGTGTTACATATAGAACATTCATGTGTTGCCAAGTTGAGCATTTAAAGAGCAAACAGTTAGTTTTACTAAAACTACAAGCTTTATATAGTAAGGCTCTATATGAATCGAATTTTTGTATTTCAAATATTTAATACGGGGCGGCACAGTGGCTTAGTGGTTAGCACATTTTCCTCTCAGCACTAGGGATTCCCGGTTCGAATCCCAATCTGGGTGTAGTTTCCATGTTCACTTCGTGTCCGTGTGGGTTTCCTCTGGGTTCTCTGGTGTCCTCCCACAGTCCAAAAACATGGATCAAGGTCAATTGAATTCTCCAAATTGCCTTATATAGAGTGTGTTTGTGTGTGTGTGTGTGTGTGTGTGTGTGTGTGTGTGTGTGTGTGTGTGTGTGCCCAGTGATGGATTGCCGCCCTGTCCTGGGTGTTTCTGCCCTGCACCCGAGACGTTCTCCCTTGGATGGGCATGAAGACTATATATATATATATATATATATATATATATATATACACACAGTCCAGTCTTTGTAGTTATAGTTAGTTAGTTAGTTAGTTAGTTAGTTAGTTAGTTAGTTAGTTAGTAAGTTAGTTAGTTAGATAGTTAGATAGTTAGTTTATGGTTGTATCACTGCACAGAATAACGAAACATGAGGAAGGTAGAAAAGAGGAGACAAGCTAAACAAGGGAGGAGATGAAAGAAGAGGCACAGAAAGCTCTGGCCAAACAAAAATGAGTGTTTTTTCTTTACATGAAGAAGGAAGCAGTGCACTGATGTTTGTCAGGGACAGAGTGATAAATGAAAAGGAAGCTAAATGAAGGGAGCAGGGCTGTAAATGGAGCGTGGCGGAAAGCAGCCTCGTACTGTGAGGTCTACGCACACAGCACCGCAACCCTTCATCACAGATGAACGAAGGATGAGGGGGCATTAGGTCAGTGCAACAGGTGGCCAGGATTCCCAACACTAACGGAAAGGCTGGAATTGTCCTTTCCCGGCGTGTTTGGCTGGAATTCCCGCAGCTCAACTGGTGAGATGAACTGAACTGGAACGCAATTTTGGTTTTGCAGATTTCAGAATTCCGTGCGCTTGTTATTGTTTGAGATTAGAGAGAGAGGGAGAAAAAGACTTTACTTGGAGAGTCTTTGTCAAGTAATAGTGTTTATCCCTATATTCGTGGGGTAAAGGATGGTGAAATGCCCTGACCAGAGGCAATGCACCATGGGACAAACAGAAAAACAATCATTTTCTTTCATTTCTCATCTCATTATTATCCGCTTAGCCCTCGTGCGAGGGATTCCCCATGCCCATTCAGAGGAGAACGTTTCGGGTGCTGGACAAATACACCCAGGACCTGAAATACACACTCACTCACTCACTCACTCACTCACACTCACACACTATAGGGGCAATTGGAGCAACCAATTCACCGTGAATCCATGTTTTTATACTTTGGGAGAAAACCAGAGAAACCGGGGGAAAACCCACGTGGACACGTGGAGAACATGGAAACTCCACCCAGATTGAGATTAGAACCTCAATTCCTAGCACTGTGAGGTGAATTTGCTAAACTCTAAGCCACAGTGCTGCCCCCACACACACTATAAAAGGGGAATTTAAATAGGGACATTTTAAACAGCCAATTCACCTTGAATCCAGCCCGGCAAAGTTTTTAGGTTTAATTCCTTCATCTTCCGCTTAATCCTCTACTAGGATCGTGGCAGGGTTCCCCATACCATCCAGAGGGAGAACATTGTGAGCCCTTGGTAGAAACAACCATGACGCCAGGGCGCCATATTATCACGTGACACACACTCACTCACACAACACACACACACACACTATATTGGGCAATTCAGAGCATTTAATTTACCGTTAAAACCATGGACTGTGGACTGTGGACACCCACCCACGCGGACAAGGTGAGAAAATAAAATTTGAACCTGGATTCCCGGCGCAGAGAGGCGGATGTAGTGATCACTACCCCACAGTGCCGCCCCCGCACACACTATATAGGGCGATTTACATAGGGACATTTTAGAGCAGACATTTTACCTTGAATCCAGCATGGCATTTTTCTGTTTCTGTTTCTGTTCTGTTTTCTGTTTTACTTAACTTAATATTAACAACTAATTGAGTGTGTGTGTTTTGTGTGTTTGAGGAAACACCTAGCTGTTGAGTGAAAACAGAGACGTGCCATAAAATTGCGTCAGATGCTTCAGAGCACCATCGCTATTTCACATGTTCATGACTGAAATACATGAACACGCACACGTTTGCTTTTGCATTGTGGAGACAAACGTCATCAGATTTGTTTTTTTTACATGCATCATATGGAAAGATGTGATTGGACACCTATATATTACACATACAGGAGCTTTTATGACATCACATTCCATGTTGAGCCTCCTCTGCTCTTTTAAAGCCTGGCTCACAATCTCCACTCTAGTTCATCCTTCTTTGGGGGTCAGTCAAGTCTATTTATTGACCTGTGTTTTTTATACCTGGCATACTGACCTGTGAGTAGGTCTCTTGTGAAACAGATCGCTGATCTATAGCATTTTATGAGAACATTGTTCAAAGTATAGTGTGTGCGGTAGGATTTGCTCAAGAAAGGCAGCAACACAACTTCAACCTGGACCGGTGACCTCTGGGATTAGTCTGTAGAACACTACAATCATATATATGTATTACACTAAGCACGAACACGCACATGGTAACACACATCTGAGGTCACACACAGTATCTATTGCGTATAAATCACCCCCTGGTGACAACTGGCCATTTTCATGAGCTTCACAACACAGCTGCCTGTGACATTCTAGCATTGTGGGATAAGATATAGTGTTGTATGTGTGTTTGTGTATGTGTGTGTGTGTGTGTGTGTCAGAGAGAGAAGGACACAGAAAGAGAGAGAGAGAGAGAGAGAGCGAAAGCGAGTCCCAGTCGTGTCAGCCTTTATCCCTCCTTTCAGTCCTTCCGTGCCACTGTATCTCAAAATCCCTTCTTCAATTCTTCCAAATCTCCCAGCGCAAGTGCCACCAAATAGCATCTTAATTAGGCCTTTGCCAGAGCAGGAAGCGCTAAGCTTAGGCAAAGCTTCAGGTCTACTCCACAACTGCCTGCCAGCCTAAACCCACCTCAATGGGTATGTGTTCGCTGAAGGTTTGGCCCCAATGCACATCCATTTTCGGGGCTGAGGATTTGCGCTTCGCCCTTCAACCTTTCATGCCAGGTCACATGCTGCGGCTGTATGCTTAATAGGCCTCTAGTGTTTAGAATGGAGGACCAGTGACCTGCCTTATGTTGCACCTAAAGGTGAATGGGATTTACAGTGTGCTTTCGACATGATCCTTGGATTACTTATACTTCCTAGCTGTACAAAGCTCAAAGTTAGCCTGATTTAGTTTACAATACTATATTTGCATTCGTAGATTAAAGTTTTAATCTAAACAATGACATTTAGCGATGTCAGTGAGGCCTTTCTTCTGTCTCCTTTTGGTGGATGGCACTTCACTTCACTCTACAAATGTTCAATTTGCCTCTAAATTATGAATGTAATCTCTTGAATGGGCGGCACAGTCCCTTAGTGGTTAGCACGTTTGCCTCTCAGCGCTAGGGATTCCCGGTTCGAATCCCCATCTGGGTGGAGTTTCCATGTTCTCCCCGTGTCCGCGTGGGTTACCTCCGGGTTCTCCGGTTTCCTCCCACAGTCCAAAAACATGGATCAAGTCAATTGAATTCTCAAAATTGCCCCATATAGAGTGTGTCTGTGTGAGTGAGTGTGTGCTCAGCGATGGATTGGCGCCCTGGCCTGGGTCTATCTGCCCAGCGCCTGAGACGTTCTCCCCTGGATGGGCATGGGGAACCCCACCGCGACCCTAATAGAGGATAAAGCGGGAGATAATGAATGAATGAATGAATCTCTTGAATGTGGGGCGACATTCAGGCATTGCAGTTAGTGCGTCCACCTGTCATGCTTCTGGGAGTACAGGTTCGAATCCCAATCTGGGTGGAGTTTCTATGTTCTCCTCATGTCCTGGAGTTGATCAATTCCCTCCCACAGTCCAAAAACAGAGATGCAAGGTGAATCAGCTGCTCTAAATTGCCCCTAGTTTGAGGATCTGTATGAGTGAGTGTATGGCCAATGATAGATTGGCACCCTGCCTTGGGTATTTCCCGCCAGTGCCCAAAACGTTCTCCCCTGGATGAGAATAGAGAACGCCTGTGACATTAGTATACATCCATTTTTAGTTCCATGTTTTCTCTGGGTTCTCCAGGTTCCTCCCACAGTATAAAAACATGAATTCAAGGTGAATTAACTTCTCTAAATTGCCCTCTATATAGTGTGTGTGTGTGTGAGAGAGAGAGTGAGTGTGTGCCCAGTAATAGATTGGCACCCTGTCCTCTGCCTTGTCCCCTGAATGCCCCCTCCCATGAACCTTGTAAAGGGTTAAGTGGACGATAATAAGATGAGATGAGCTTTTGAATAATTTTCTGTAATGCAATGCAAAGTGGAATATAAAGCAAGTAACCGGAGTTAATGTCAGTGCAAAAACTAAATTGAGTGACAAATACTGTATGTGTAAAGTGTTGAAAGTCTTTGATGTATTTAATTAATTTTTTCATTTGAATCAAGTCACAGTCGTATTTATATAAATCCAGTTCAATAATTACAAGTGTAGCAACAGTGCATAAAGTGAAATAGAACTTTCGTACCGGCCAAATGTCAATCTTCATCAAAGACTACAACAATTAAATGTCAGTTTGCAATTATTGCAACCTTGACCTTTGCACACTGCTGAATAAGTATTATGTGTTTTTTTTCATTTGGACAGAGATCAAAAATAAAGTTTTTAAATTAAAATCAAAACTCTGACATTTAGCACTATTATATGTATTTTCTTTTCCTAGAACTTAACGTCATGTAGTAAATCCAAGGCTTATTGGGGGAAAAAAAGCTTTTGGAAGTGAGATTACATAAAATGATTGTTAGGAGAAAAGTGGGATGGGGAACAGAGAAAAGGCAAAAAGGCTGAGAGGGGGAACAGAGAAAGAGAACGGAACGCTGGTTCAAGTTCATAAAGAACGTACTTAGGGTGTAAAAGAGCACCTACACGCCCAGCTGATTCAAGCACTCTCCTTGGAGCAGCAGGGGGTGGCTTTTAGAAAGCGACCGGCCTCTGCGGCTGTTGGCAAACAGGCTTAATAGTCACTCGAAGAGCTGTAAAGGGCCTAGCTTAGTCAGCTTCCCTCAGGCTCTGAGGCAGAGGAGCTGCAAGTGGAAGTGTGGCTTGGCATATTCAAGTTGATCTAAAAATAGACTGTAATAGATTTTATACAGTTTAGTTTACAAAAATAACTGTGATTTATGTACAATTTACTGTCTTGTGGAATCTAACAAGCCTTTGATCGCTTTCTTGATCTTTGTTCCATATCATTTTTTAATTTGGATATCGATGATGTTTTGTGTAGTGGTTAACACGTCCGCCTCTCAGCGCTGGGAATCCAGGTACGAATCGTGATCTAGGTGGAGATTTTATGTTTTTCTCGTGCCCCCGTGGATTTTCTCTGGTTTCCTTCCACAGTCCAAAAACATGGATTTAATGTGAATTGGCTGCATTGAATTTCCCTAAATCAAAATTGTATGTATATAGTGTGTGTGTGTCTGTCTGAGTAAGTATGTGTCCAATGATATAACGGGGCTCTGTCCAGCTTCTAAAACATTCTCCCCTGGATGGGCAAGGGGAACCATCCCGCGAACCTAGTAAAAAACTAAGCAGAAGATAATAAAATGAAATTATTAAAGTTATTTTTTCATTCATATAGGTATGTATTTTTGGGTGGCACGGTGGCTTAGTGGTTAGCACATTCACCTCTCAGTGCTAGGGATTCGAATCCCTATCTGGGTGGAGTTTCTATGTTCTCCCCGTGTCTGCATGGGTTTCCTCCGGGTTCTCCGGTTTCCTCTCACAGTCCAAAAAACATGGATCAAGGTCAATTGAATTCTCCAAAATCGCCCCATATAGAGTGTTTTTGTGTGTGTGTCTGTGTGTGAGTGAGTGTGTGCCCAGTGATAGATTGGCGCCTGTCCTGGGTGTATCTGCCCAGTGCCCGAAACATTCTCCCCTGGATGGGCATGGGGAACACCCCGCAAAGCTAGTAGAGGATAAAGCGGAAGAAAATGGATTGATGGATGGTATGTATTTTGCATTTGGCTGAATCAAGTCAAGTAAACAAGGATAAATACAATGAGGTTTTAATATAAAGTTTTCTGTTTCTGTATTGCATTTTTCCTGCGGCAGCTTCAGGCTGGCAAACATGTCGATTATATAAATTTCTAAATACATATCTAATATCAATTTTTTTATTTATTTATTATTTGTATTTTGAGGCATGTCTTTTGCTACTTCTGGTAGTTTGGGAAACTTTAACAATGTATGTATAACAATGTGTGTATGTGTGTATATATGTATATGTATATGTATATATATATATATAGGCGGCACAGTGGCTTAGTGGTTAGCACGTTCGCCTCTCAGCACTAGGGATTCCCGGTTCGAATCCCCATCTGGGTGGAGTTTCCATGTTCTCCCCATGTCTGCGTGGGTTTCCTCCGGGTTCTCTGGTTTCCTCCCACAGTCCAAAAACATGGATCAAGTCAATTGAATTCTCCAAATTGCCCCATATAGAGTGTGTCTGTGTGTGTGAGTGTGTGCCCAGCGATGGATTGGCGCCCTGTCCTGGGTCTATCTGCCCAGCGCCCAAAACGTTCTCCCCTGGATGGGCATGGGGAACCCCACATATATATATATAAATTGCAGTCGTGACTTTCAGTGTTCCACAAACGTCAGTTCACCTACAAACCAGAACTGTACCTCATCATCTTTATTTCTAATACTATAGCATTTCATCTGTCCAGTTTGGTCTTTGTAGACCAATGACATATCAGACCAATGTCACTGCTTGATCATCAATTCTTTATATGTGTGCACATGAATAACTTTTGCACATATACTCATTAAAGCCATTAAAAGTGTTTAAAAGTGTTTTTCTAATTATTTGCATTGTAAAAGTTAAAAAAGCATGCAGTGCTTACACAGGACTTTAAACTCTTTTTTTTTTTTTTACACTTAATCGTTTACTAGGGTTGTGGGGGTAGGGTGGTTCCCCATGCCAATCCACGGGAGAACATTTTGGGCGATGGGTAGATACACACAGGACATAGTGCCAATTTATTCCTGGGCACACTAACTCACACAGACACACTCTATATAGGGTAAGATAGCCAATTCATCTTGAATGTTTTGGACTGGAACAATAACCTGGAACAAACTCACAAGAAACTCTAACCAGACCTCCAAACCTGGATCTCCAGCGGCTCCAGATGGCTGTGCTAACCACTACGCCAACGTACCGTCCGAATTCGATAATATAAAACCAATACAGGTATCAGGACCAAGTGACAATCTGCACAATGGTCCACAGAGAATGTTCCCTGAAGGTAAAGACGTTCTCGAGAAAATTTACCTGGAAAACAATTCAAGTCACATAGAGTTTTGTAATTTAGTAATAAATATCTTGCATTACTTGCAACGAAGTCCAATACAACCTACAAATAAATTGCAGCCCCCATGGCAAATGTCTAGAATGGCTTAGCATAGATGCCATAGATGCTAACACCATTTGCTAACCTGCCATTGTTACTGTTACTTCCTGCCGATTTAAAATTTGACTCTGATGCTCAGTAACATTGTATTTGTTTGCAGTATGCCTTTAAGCAGGAAATTGTTAGTATTACACCCAAAAGCTTTTAGACAGACCATTGTAGTCCATGAGTCATGATGCATCCAAACAAAGAGATAAGTACTATGGAAGGCTAGTTTGGTCCCCCCTAAGGTGCTGAGATATAGCCCTATAGCAAATGCCACCAGAGCATGCTCTTTAAGGATGAGTAGATATTAGATGCTGTGAGTGTTGTGTGGTGCTTGACCTCCTGGTGTTGAGAAGTGTTGGCTGTAATAGGTAGCTTAGCGCTAAATGTCATATGGAGGTCTCAAGTGCTGGAGAGGAGGGGCGGCCTGGAAAGGTCAGTCAAGCTTTAACATCAATAGTCCTTGTTTAGGATACCACACTGCATCTTAGAATTGAATGCTTCGGGCTCCAAATGGTATATGATTTCCCTGAAAGGTTCCTGTAGTTCTGAATATGATATGAAAATGACACGAGGTGCGAAAACTCAACATCTACCATATTTTCCGAACATGTGGTACCTGTCTATGAAAGGCCGATATGCTGCGTACCTTTAGAACTATATAGAAACATTTTTTAACGCTAATGACAATGTATGGGCTTTTTACTAAGACATAAAAGGTAGCAGGTCAACAGCAATGAAATAGGTTGCAAAAAAAAAAAAAAGATATTCAATCCATTATAATAATGGGGGGGGAGGATCCCCATGGCCATCCAGGGGAGAACATTTTGTGCGCTGGGCAGATACACATAGGGAAGGCAGCCAATCTATCGCTGGCTACACGCTCATTCACTCGCTCATTTATACAGGCACACACACACACACACACACACACACACTATTATGTATTGGAGCAATTTAGATAGGGGCAATTTGGTACCCAATTTACCTTGAATCCATGTTTTTGGACTGTAGGACGACACCGGAGAAATGAGGAAATACACTTGGTCACGGAAAGTTCATTGAAACTCCACCCAGATTGGGATTCGAAACTGGATCCCCGGCACTTTGATGTGAATGTGTTAATCATGAAGCCATTATGCCTAAAGATGGCACAAGTTTTAGTTTTGGTCTTTTTATTTTTTTTTTTTTTTTAACCATTTATAGAACCCCCCACAAACCCACTGACAATAACACCACATGGGTGTATGAGTTGCAGTGATTTGGAAATTATTGGGTCATAAAAATTCCCTGAATATTTGTAAACCAACTAAAAGTTGAGCCGTGATGATCAGTCAGAGCAGTGTGTTTGTGGACTTTTTAGCTGACTGACAGATTGCTGCTTAGACTTTTTGTTATTCCTAATCTATGCTACCTAAAATTCCTAAAACACTGCCATCCAGGCACCACTGCTTTCATTAATTCTGTTTGTTTTTGTACCATACACTAGTGGTTTTAATTTGACCCTCCATTGCCAGTTGAGAAAACACTGGGATGCCTGTGCTACTGCTTTTAATCAGTGCCATCATCTTTACTTTTCTTGTTGTTTTCACACATGTTTTTAACTTATGCTTTTTCATTGTATACTTACCAATTAAAAAAAATAATAAGAAGAATCGTTTATTTATACTAATGTTTTGTGTATATTAAAGTCTTTAGGCAGCATTACTGTTGAGAGTCAAATTATTAAGAATTTACATCACATTTGTCTTCTTGAACAATAATTAATATTTTGATGGCTGTGTGTGTTTTATTCCATTGATTTAGGTATGTAATACTTATTTCCTAATAATAAAATTATTATTATTTAGGTATTAGCTCATTTATTATTTATTATTATTATTATTATTATTATTATTATTATTATTATTATTATTATCCAGATACACCCAGGACAGGGCGCCAATCCATCGCTGGGCACACACTCACTCACACAAACACACTCTATATGGGGCAATTTTGAGAATTCAATTGACTTGATCCATGTTTTTGGACTATGAGAGGAAACTGGAGAACCCGGAGGAAACCCACGCAGACACGGGGAGAACATGGAAACTCCACCCAGATGGGGATTCGAACCGGGAATCCCTAGCGCTGAGAGGCGAACGTGCTAACCACTAAGCCACCGTGCCACTATTATTATTATTATTATTATTATTATTATTATTATTATTATTAATTACAATTATTACAATTACAATAATTACAATAATAATAATTGTTTAACTGAATTTTGTAATTACTTCTATACTTCTACTTCTATACTTGCTATATTCACATATTATATACAGTATCTCAGAAAAGTGAGTGCACCCCTCACATTTTTGTAAATATTCTGTTATAACCTTTAATGAGACAACACTGGAGATATGATATATAATGATGTAATGCAGAGTAGTCAGTGTAGAGCTTATAAAACAGTCCAAAATCCCACCTGCAATTAAATTACATTATATATACAATTTAAGTACAAAATATTTCTCTACAGAGCCAGCATTTTTAAAACATATACGCTTTATATTTTAAAAAGTGAACTACTATCCCGGACCTCACTTGAGTTCAGGGTTTGAATTCTTATCTGGGTGGAGTTTCCATGTTCTCCCGGTATCCATGTGTGCTTTCTACAGGTTCAGGATTCAGATGCATTTGTGTAACTATGTTTCAGGTGGGATTTTGGACTGTTATACAAGCTATACACTGACTACTCTACATTATATCATTATATGTCATCTTCAGTGTTCAATAAATACAAAAGTGTGGGGGGTGTACTCATTTCTGTGAGAATACCTTATATATAATATGCAAATATAGCAAAAACTAATTACAAAATTCTGTTAAACAAAGCTGTATGATGTTTATTACAGGAATGGATGCAGGAAATGATTGGGGTCAGTGTTTATTCAACCAATAAACATGCCATTCTTTGTCTAATTAACCTTTTTGTTATAACAAATGTAGCAGAAGTTTCTTTCCAAGTGTTAAATATTTCGTGCTAACAGATACAGTTTTATTTAAGTCTATTTTAAATTCTGTGTTGTGATGCTGCAAATAAATACTTACACTCATACTTTAATTAGTTGATCTAATTAAATGCTTTAAAGTTTTACTTATCCAGTAATTGTACACAAGAAAAAACAAGAAAAGGTGTATTTGTGTGCAATTTGAGAATCTGCATGTACTGGTGTACTGATTTTTGTTTATTCAAGTGCCCTGTATCCATTGATCGTGTCCTCTGTGTACGTGTGTGTGAGCACATGCATGTGTTTGATGTTTGTCTCAGATAGTTGATGACTATCAGCACTCGTTAAGAAGATTAGTGAGCTCATTTGCATGCTTGAGCTCATTTGCATGTGTTCGTTATCTCATTAGATTGATATCAGGGAGGAAAGGGCTTGACCGTTGTGCCTTCACACTTTTCTTCTGCCGCAGGCTAATGATGGTGTTCTTCACAAAAACAGAATGTATTAATAAGTGACCGAAACGCTGATACATTGCACTAAATATTTGAAAACTGCAGCCTGGTTGTCTAGTGTATTTAACTTTTTTTAAAATTTTATACGATAGGTATATTAAATATGAAGAAAAAAATATTCAAATAAAAAGTGCAATTTTTTTTTTTTTTTTGAGAAACTCGGCAAACAGACTAAAATAATTATTAATTTGTTTGAATTTTAATTCAAAACAATTTGCTATTAATTTCATTTAATGAGAAATTCATATGTAGTCATTGTTTAAATGTGTCATTAAAATCCCTATAGGATTCATTGAATCTGTATTTCATTCCAATGCATTATTTTATTACATTTACATTTACATTTAATCACTTAGCAGACACTTTTATCCAAAGCGACTTACAAATGAGAACAGCACAAGTCAGTAGTTATGGAGAAAACCAGCTACACTGTAGAATTATCTATAGAATTATCAAACCTGATAGTTATCTGATCCTGCACCCCCCACCCCCTTTTTCTTTTTTTTTTTGTTCAACTGGTGTTTGTTTAAAAGATCCGTCTTAAGTAGTTTTTGAAAAATGCCAAGTGACTCTGTCTTACGGACAGAGTTCACTCAGTGAACGCCACGGAGTAAGAATTAGCTCCTCTAAATCACCAGGCGACAATGAAGATCATTGGCAGATCTATTTAAATTGTTGCATTACATTGTATATATTCATCTCATTATCTTCCATTTAATCCTGCACTAGGGTCGCGGTATACATAACTGTCCCCATGCTCATCCGGGGAAGAACATTTCAGGCACTGGGCAGATACACCCAGGACAGGGCTTAAATCCACACACTATACAGTACAGGGGCAATTTAAAACAGCCAATTCACATTGAATCCACGTTTTTGAACTGTGGGAGAAAAACTGGAGAGACTCCCCTGAGATTCAAAGTGCCAACCACTATACCACTCATTCATTCATTCATTATCTTCCGCTTTGTCCTATATATTAGGGTTGTGGGGGGGGTTCCCCATGCCCATCCAGGGGAGAACGTTTTGGGCGCTGGGCAGATACACTCAGGACAGGGCGCCAATCTATCGCTGGGCACACACTCACACAGACACACACACAAACACACACTACATGGGGCAATTTGGAGGACTCAATTGACTTGATCCACGTTTTTGGACTGTGGGAGGAAACCGGAGAACCCGGAAGGAAACCCACGCCGACACGGGGAGAACATGGAAACTCCAACCAGATGGGGATTCGAAACCGGGAATCCTTAGTGCTGAGAGGCGAAGGTGCTAACCACTAAGCCACCTTAGTGTCTTATGTAACAATTAATTAAATAATTAATTCTATTTTTTAATTTTTTATTTTTATTTTAAGAATGCAGCCAACTGAATTCTACTGCAGCTCAACCCTTTAAGCAGGGTCGGTCCCATTTTTCAGCAGGGTAGCAAATTATTTTTTTTTGTAATTTAATATGAATAATCAGGCTAGAAGTGATAAAATGTCTTGAGTATCATAAATTGTAAACTTGTTTATATGATTTCATATGTGTGTATATACTTATACAATAGAACGCACACACAAGCACGCACACACACGCACACACACACACACACACACACACACACAAAGGAAACCGTATGTGCCAAAAGGCAACACACCAGTGCACCATCACAGGATATTGCACACTCACTCAACCACTTACAGTTAATTACGCGATCAATTTTGATGAACTAATCCACTTCCCTGTGTTATGTTTTCAGAAGTGGTGAGATAACAGTACACTGCAAATAAAGGGGGGAAAATCACTAAATTAACATCAAGAGATTATTACAAACCTAAAACAGACCGACAGTTTTGTTTTGCTGCTGTTTTGTTAGGAAGCTCTGTACTACTGTCAGAACGTCTGTCAGTTGATTTCAGTTGCCTTTAATATTATATTTTTAAACCTGCAAGTCATACATATTATTTACAAGTGCAGATCACTTTGTAAACACTCTGAAGACTAGAATTTACCTAGTGTAAATTTGTGTTGGTACTGTAGCACAGTTCCAGAGCTGGAGACCATTGATCTATATTTTGATCAGCAACCGTTTAAGTTGTAGGGTTACTTTCACTTAGGTTAAAATTCTTATGTTAATTAGTTAATTAGAATCTGTTTGTAGATGCCACAATCAATTATAATTTCACCTATTATGCAGTAACAGCATCTTATTCTTGATAAAATTTCACGAGAATAAAAGTGTTGATAAAATGATGATTTGGGAAGTTTTCAAAATAAACTCCAAAAAATTAATTAATAAAAAATTAAAAAGGGGGATGGGGTGCTGAATAGAATAATGATCAGGTTTGAAAGTCGCATTGTAAGTCGCTTTGGATAAATGACTAAATGTCTGCTAAATAACTAAATGTAAACGTTAAACCAAAACTCTGGCAGGAGTACAATTGTTTGCTATTGCTTTAGAGGAATATAGTAATTAGCAAGTAAGTAGCAACCTTAATTGGGGATTATAAAAGGTTGTGGCATGTATTGTTTATGAGGGCGTATAGTAGTTTTGGCAAACACTGTTTGTAAGGGATTACAGTAGTTGTGGCAACTGTTGTTTATAAGAGATTATAGTAGATATGACAACCATTGTTTTTAAGGGATTATAAAAGTTGTGGCAAACTTTGTTAATAGGGGAATTATAGTAGTTGTGATAATTGCTGTTTCTATCATACATGGATGGACAACATAATAAAAGGATATTAAATGTGGGTGGAAAGTTGACATAGTCTGAGTCGACTGTGCCTTTAAATAGCTTGAAAAATACCAGAAAGTTAAAACATGGGTTTAAAGGTCTCTGATAAGCTGTGTGTCATCATTTGAGTTAATTAAAGTTGTTCCTGTGGCAGTATTTTATAGCTTAAGTTCAAGACCTACTCGCATCTTTGCTTGCATCATAAGAAAACCAGAAAAGAGCAGTGAAAGGCTTCTATACCTCCAGAAGTCTAGTCTATTCTTTAAAGTGATTTTTAAACTCCCAAAGGTACCACAGTCATCCGTTTAAACAAAAATATGCAATTTTGAATATCATAGAACCACACAGCCACTGCACAAAAAGTAGATTCTCGTAGAGATCTGAAAAATACAAATTATCTGAAATCAGAAAAATACAAATTAAGACAAACATGACAACATATGTGTAACAGGGGTTGAAGAGGTGACCATAGACAGGATTTCACTCCAACGAAGAACTCTGTTGCTTGTACTGGGTTCCAACTATCCCATGTGAGACCATGTTACTTGACTACTCATCTCTCTCCACTGGCTTCTTGTAGCTGCCTGTTTTTAATACAAGGCCCTGACTCTGTTCTACAGGAAAATCTCTGGATCTGCTTCTTCTTGACCTAACTGTATTTCTTAAAGGGACACAACACTCATCACACCCTAGTGATGATTCCTGCTTGGATGTTTAAACAAGTTCGGCAAATGATTATGATTGATAATTACATTTACATTTGGTAATTTAGCAGATGCTTTTATCCAAAGTGACTTACAAGGTTAACACAGGGTTAATCACAACATCCCTGGAGCAATGAGGGTTAAGTGCCTTGCTCAAGGACCCACATTGGTAACTTCAGTGAACCTGGGATTGGAACCCCCAACCTTCAGATTGATAGCCCAACACTCTGAGCTACTGTGCCCTCGTAATAATACTGTATTTTTAATAATACTGACTTGTGTTGTCCTCACACTTGTAAGTCTTATCTCATCTCATTATCTTCCACTTAATCCTCTACCAGGTTCACGGGGTGGGGGGATCCCCATGCCCATCCAGGGGAGAAGATTTCAGGCGCTGGGTAGATACACCCACGAGAGAGCGTCAATCCAAATCCATCACTGGGCAGCCACTTACTTACACAGACAGACACTATGTGGGGGGAAAATAGATAGGGCCAATTAATTAATTAATTAATTAATAATCCCAATTCATGAAGTTATTGGCAGGTCTGTTTAAAATGTTTACAGTACATTCTTTATACTCATCTCATGGATTTCCCAGATCGGATGCGCTAATCACTATGCCACTGTGCCGCCTACTGAGACTAAATGTCAATTAAAAACAAAATTTAAATAAATGTGGTGAAGATGCATATAAACTAACAAGTTCTGTTGGTTCTATGTCCCAACTCTCATACAAACTGCACTCATGTCCCTTTTAAGTTGTTGGCTTTTCGTCTCAGTCTCCAGCATCTTGGCGTTCACTGCTGTCCTTTACTGTGTGGTATCGTGTTTATACATCTGTCTGCCACTGAGAGGAGTCGACTGTGTTTGTTGTAAGTGCAGCTTTATACAGACTTGTATAGTATGTTATTTTTGCTGGAGGAGTTTGTGTGAATGTTTGGTTGAATGTCTGTGTGTATGTCTGATAGACACTGGCTGGTGTCCTGCAATGCCCCCAAATCTTATCTTTGTGCAAACCTAACTAGGTTATATCAAGGTGGTGGCGGGGGAAGAGAGAAAGTGCCCTCGGGTGAGCAGGTAGGCAGTAGAGAATGCTGGTTCTAGATGTCTTTTTGCATCGCTATTCCCTTTCCCAGAGCTTGCTTTTTATTTACGCAGTCATTCTGCAGAGTCCCCTATCTGGCTCACATACCATGGGGGTTATCCCGCTGAAAAATGAGCTCTCGCCTAGCTGATTCTCCTCTGCATTTTCTGTGTTCACACTTCGGCAAAACCACAGAAACTTTAGAAAACCTTAAAACTAAGTTTGGATGACCAGCAGGACTATAACGGGGGATGCAGAAAAGAAGTGCCTGATGTCTATTTAAATTACAGAAGCATACACAATATGTCTATAGTCGCTTGCCTGCACTCTGCCTTCAACCTGCATTTCTGGGTCACGAGAGACATTTAAACTGCACTTATAATTAACAGCTATTTTTAAACAGAAAGAGACTAAGAGAGAAAGAGAGGGAGAGAGGGAGAAAGAGAGAGATAGTGTGAGAGAGAGAGAGAGAGAGAGCGAGAGAGAGAGAGAGAGAGAGAGAGATAGAGGGAAATGGAGCAGTGGCGAGGTACAAAAGCATTAAAATTGCCCCAGATTCGCTATTGAATGGGACACATCATGGCAATATGCTGGGAGATCAAAGTGAGAGGGGGAGAAAGGAGACAGGGCCGATCAGTGGGGATAAATGGATCTCCTTATAATGGCATAAGAATAGCGGCCTTATTTGCAGCTGAAACAATTTAATAACTGCATTCATTACAGGGCCGCTGTCCACTTTCTAAGGCATTCGCTATCTCTCTTCCTCTCGGCGAGCGAAGAAGAGCCCTGCGAGGCGCTGCGACGGCAGCAGGGCAGACTGAATTGAACCAGGCCGTGGCCTGAAATAAAGATGTTGCAGCTCGCTCTGACACTCCAGAATGAAAGAGGAGTAGAAGGCGGTGGCAGCAGCTTTCAAAGAGCCTCCCACAGGACGGCCTTTGCTCTGCAGTCTACTAATTACAGCCAATGCTAATGCGCTGGCCTCGGCCTGGGCACCAAGCTCTTTTATACTTATTCATCCAGTTACATCCTTTTATTGCTTGTTTTATTATTATTTCGTTCATTCAGACAGACCTCGTATTGCCAAGGACGGAGGGAGGGGGTAAATATGAGGGGTCCAGCTTTGTGTCGTCTGCTGCCAAATTGGTTTAAAGGTGAACAATTTGTACATTTGTTTCGATAGAATTCACATAGATACGAATTCGAAAGATCTTTATTAAAGGCATCTTTATATGTGTGTGTTCATGGGCTCGTGTGTGTGCTCGTGTGTGAGATAGTTTGTGTGTGTGTGTGTGTGTGTGTGTGTGTGTGTGTGTGTGTGTGTGTGGGTGTGTGTGTGTTCGTTCGCCATCTTATCTCTCCATTAGCCTTTGGTGGCCTGACCAGTACTCTCTTTCCTCTCCTGTCTCCTTTAATGGGTAATTTAGTGATGCAGGCTTGACATATACTCCATGTTTGTTGCCATGGTTACAGGGCCTTGTAGATGGCTCCATATCTCTCTCGTTCTTCCACCCTCCCTCCTTCTCTTGTGCGATATCAGGTCACTAAATACACACTTGATGCCCTCTAGAGACTAGTGGCCTTACCACCATGCAGTAAAGTCTCTCGCTTCCTCTCTATCTCTTTCTCTCACTCTCTCTAAACTTTTTTTCTACTTCACACTGGAAAATGTATTATTAAAAACGGAACATATAGTATGATATAAAGCTGCATGTCAATGATTATAAGGTATTTTGTACAGACTTTATTAAAACTTGTGCCAACATGTAAGCCCTGGGAAGGACAGGGCCTACACTCATTAATGGATTTGCTATGTTATACACTCACCAGCCACTTTACACAACTATGTTTCTGTACTTACCGTCCATTACATCATCTCCACTGATCATATAAATAGACTTTGTAGTTCTATAATTCCATTCTGTAGTCCATCTGTTTTTCTACATAATACATGATAGTCCCCTTTCCTCTGTTCTCTGATGATCAGGACCCCCCACAGAGCAGGTATTATTAGGGTGTTGGATGTTTCACAGTACTGCAGTGAGACTGATGTTATAGTGGTGGTGCTGGTTCCATGACAGCAGTGAGGTTTTAAACCCTGTATTACTCACTGTAAACTTGCTCCACCTTGCAGATGTAACAGCAGAGACATTGGGACATCTACTGCTGCATGGTTTGTGTTCATTCTCATTCAGGATTAGTCATTCTCTAATCCTACATCAGTGAGCAGAGGGTGCTGCATACAGGATGCTTCTCCATCCAGAATCACCACCATGTCTGAAGTCCTTAGATGTTAATTGTCACGAACAAACATTTCACCAGCAAGGACAAAGACAAACAACAAACAATAAAGAGCAATGGTGGTAGCAACATGGAACCAGAGGCATACACAGCATAAGCCCCACTTCCTGTGTGAGATCTAGCTGCCATATTGGAAATGACAACAGCTTATATAGGTCCAAGACTCCACCCATGAAGGTCATGTAGGCCACCACCTGCAGAGACAAATGAAAAAAACAGGACACACACAGCGCCACAGCAGTGCCAAGTTTTCACGTCACACTGTTGAAGTGAGCACAAATGCCCGGAACGTTGGGTAGCCTCGTGTACAGTGCCAGGAGAGCAATTGGGGTTAGGTACCTTGCTCAAGGGCATTCAGCCATAGCATTTGGTGGGACCGGGAATCAAACCAGGGACCTTCAGGTCGCAAGTCTGGTTCCTTAAACATAAGCCTATGACTGCACCTCACTACAGTACAGAGAATCATATTCATGTACCTAATAAAGTGCCCAGTGTTGGTATGTAGAGTGCATGTATAAGACTATACACATACAGGAACCATTGTGAAGGACCATCATCATGGTCAAAGGATTGGGTTTCTTCACATATTCTTAAGCCCAGCAGACTTTCAGCACTCTGACAACATCTACCGCTTTGATGCCGGATGTCAGCTGGTCCCTTCAGCCGTCAGCGTAAAACTGACAGGTGGGCTGTTTGTGGCTCTTTTGATTTTGCTTTATTGTCCAAGGATGATGGAATAATAACTTGCACTGGCATGGTCCGGGCTGTTATATTTTTTCATCCATCTTCATGGCCTCCGTCTGGGTATCACCACAAAGCTGAGGCTTTAAGCAGGACTGGGCTGCTGATAAATGACCAGCTTTGTACTTCCTCAAAAAGAATCATATCTCCAGTTCCTCTGCGCAGAACCATGCCGAGCCTGTCATAATGGGTGGTGTCACAGAACCCGGTATAAATGGTTCCCACTTCTGACGGTAGTTGTAACATGAAAAAGGAGCATGAGTGAATATGACTGAGTATAAATATCCATGTGTCTGCAAGTAGAAGAGTTGAAATAATCACTAATTCAAAGGTGTTTATTTATAATATGCATTGTGTGTGTCATAGGAAACCAAAGTTTTCTTTTATTCTTGGCAATTATTCTAGATTATGCAGAAGAATTATTCTTTTATTGTAATGTCTCATATGTGATTTATTGATTACAGAGATGAGATCTGCTTTGTCTAACAATATAATGTAACTAATTAATTGCAAACATGTCAATATCAGAAGCATCTTCTCTTCTTTTAACTGACTTTAAAAGAAGTAAGACCTGGCTTTCCTTAAAACAGTCTTATACTTTTAATAACCACACAAACCCTTTTCTTACTTTGAAGCCTCAGCATGTTTTTTGGAACTTGAATTTCTTATATTAGCTTTGGTACTGCCAGAAGAAATGACAAACGGTACAAGATCAAAGATCACACAACCAAGGAGGGCTTTACAAATGTAAAATATCTACCTTACTAACAAACTACAAACTAATAGGGTGTAGTAACTCAGTGGTTTACCCTTATCGCTCCTGGGGTATCTTGCTATATCATAGTCACCTCTGTCTTCTGAACCAAACTATCCCACAGCGACTTACTAGTATCCCAACTTGATTTTGGGATATCTCAAAATACAAGTAAGTCGCTTTGAATAAGCGTCTGATAATTGACCAAATGTAATATATAATATCAATGGCTCACCACACAGATTTTTAGGTTTACCCCCTGTTTTTTTACATTTACTGTCCAGTTAATTAGTTGTTTTAGTGCTGGGGATCTGGGTGGAGTTTCCATGTTCGCCCCCATGGTGTTTTTACCCTTGCCTGAAACATTCTTTCCTGGATGCTCATGGGGAACCACTCCATGACCCTAATCCCTAATATAAGATTAAGCGGAAGTCGATAAGATGAGAATTTAAGGTGGTATCGTGGTTAACACATCTGCCTCAGCACTTGGGATCCTGGATTGAAGTTTCCATGTTCCCCCTTTGTACTTGGGGTTTTCTCTGGGTTCTACAGTTTTCTCCCATAGTCCAAAAACATGGATTTATGGTCAATTGCCTGATCTAAATTGCTCCTATAGTGGTGTTTGTGAGTCTGTGAGTGAGTGTGTGCCCAGCAATGGATTGGCGCCCTTTCCTGGGTGTATCTGCCCAGCGCCCAAAACGTTTTTCCCCAGATGGGCATGGGGAACCGCCCGGACATCCTAGTCAAAAAATAAGAGGAGATAATGAGATGAGTGCTCCTGAGGTTTTTGAAAACTTCCAACAGCACTGCTTTATCTGCTCCAATCCTACCAAAACAGCATACTCTAAAGCGCACCACCACTACATCAATGTCACCGCATTGCCGTGGGGTTCCTGATCACTGAATAGCAGTAAAGTTGGTAGTAACATAGTATGTAGACAAACAGATCATAAAGCATCTATCTAATAAGTGAAGCTGATAAGCAAGGAAGTGTCTTTAATAGAGACAGTGAGTGTGTTTTATCCAACAGATCAGTGATTAAAAAATAAAGGACCTGCAGCGAGTGCTGGTTCTTTGGCCCATTCAACACGATAGAAGGTTTTTCTTGGATGAGTGAGTATGCTGAATGCTTTTGAATGAGGATGCTCTTTGTATATTAATTTAAGCCATGAATGACTGAAAAATTAGTTAGACACATCAATTACAGGCCAGCCAGTACAAACGACCCGAGCCCTTTAGAGCGAGCAAACACAGCCCACGCTATATGATGTGAAATTTTCTATTTAACTTAAAAAAAAACTAGCATTTACAACAAATTAATAAAACACCATAAACAACTGCTACTTAGTCTTTAAAGGAAGTTTAAGACCAAACCAAAACAATCCCTGCACATCTTCAAATTACTCATAAACACAAATGGTTCCTTGCGCCAATATGGGGGTTGTCTTTGCCCCCCGAATGGGCTCCCTGCCCCCTCGCAGGCCTCTTCCCTTCTGCTGTTAAAGTGCACCTTCTCGCTAAAGGTCAGTAGGGTCACACATGTGAACCTTTTGACATTCCAGGGCCGTCCAGGGTCCCTCCAAGCTCCTTTGTTAGCTCAGACGCTAGAGTTCAGTCTAACAAGCTCCCCGCAGAATGAAGCGTGGTAATGCTAGCTGTCTCCAGCGGCCAACTAGTAAACAGAAAACGCTTGTGATTAATGATTCGGTAATGCTCAAGTGTGAGTGAGATGGGCTAGGATATCAAAAGCATACACTGGGATGAAATTAAAGGTCAGAAACCTGTGGCTTTGGGTGGCGGTATTTATTGACGGGAACTGGGAGTCGTTCAGTCTCACGCCTTACACAAAATATGAAATACGGATTTGGAGAGAATGATCTTGCTTAATATGTTCATACAATATTAAACATATGTTGAGTGGGTTAATGTGTGTGTGTGTGTATATATATATATATATATATATATATATATATATATATATATATATATATATATATATATATATATATATATATATATATATATATATATTGACTGAGCCATTTGTCCAGCCATGACAAACCTCTGAGCACTTCACATTCATATTAATGCGTGAAATACAATACATTATTTTAAATCATAAAATTTAAATGAATAAAAACAGTGAGGGCAGCATTGTAGCTTAGTGGTTAGCACGTTCTCTGAGCAATAGGGATTCCCGGTTCGAATCTCAATCTGGGTGGAGTTTCCATGTTCTCCCTGTGTCCACACGGGTTTGTCGGCTTCCTTCCACAGTCCAAAAACATGGATCAAGGTCAAGTGAAAGCTCCAAATTGTTCCATACAGTTTGTGTTTGTGGACCAAGCGATGGATTGGACTGTGGGAGGAAACCCACATGGACAGAGGTGGAACATGGAAACAATATCCAGATTGTGATTCGAACCTAGAGCCCATGCACTGAGAGATGGACGCGCTAACCCCTACACCACCATGCCGCAATTTTTTTTTTAATTTTTTAAATATTTTGCTTGATTAACTTATAAAACTATAGATAATAAAATGGAATAATGTTGTAAATATATTGTCATTTATTGGAATTTTGTTTTCTTTTCCTAAGTTTGATTCATTTTAAAAATCACATTAAAAGGATCAATTTAAAGAGTAACAGTAATCATTTATTCACAGTACAGTGCAGGCAAAAATATCGAGACAAGTCTGGGGGTTTACTAAGTATGTTAGTGGGTGTTCATAAAAGTGAGATATTAGTGTTTAAATTTGGTTACCGGATTGATGTAAGTATCACAGTCAGTGAGTGAGCTCAATCCATCCCTGTAGTTAAAGTACACTGTGAAAAAATACCTTCCCCACAGCATGCTCCCTTTGGCTTTTTATGATGTCCATAAAATGGAAGAGTGCAGCTTAAGTTGAACTAATAATATCAGGGCTTACAGGCGGTGATTGATGATCTCCAAAGTGAGCAGGATCACTCTCATCTTTCTTCAGATTTTTATCACTGACTTGTTTGCAGTCATGTGCAATCAGGGGATCCAGGAGGGGTAACAAGTGTTTGATGTATGATCCTTGAGCCACTTTTGTCAGAGATGCATTTCTTTGTTTTTTTGCTCTCGGCTAGCATCCGTGCTTATGATGCGTAAGAACGAGCCTGCCTGTGAATCCGACGTACACTTTTTCTTCTATCTCTCCTCAAACGATGGCAATGTCTACTGTTGGGGAACGGGCCAAGAGGTAAACCAAACATTTATCCTACTCGACTTTTTCCAAAAAGGGCAGTGAAATAGTGACAATACACCACCACAATGCTACCCCTTTAACAACATACTCACCATCTCTCATAAACCTCCTCTATGTCATTCTATCAGAGATTAAAGAGGTGGTGGGTTCTTGCTTTCCTTTGAGGACTCAATATCCTTCATAGAGTGCCAAGAATGCACATCTTTTTAAATAACATAAATCACATTTACGGCGGAGCATGTTTGTCTGTTTAAACTCCTCCACTACTTGCCAACTCTGGAGGAAACCATTTGCATGGTGGTTTGGAGCGTCTCCCGTTGTGGTTTCAGCAGGTTAAGGCCGCTGCTGGGTGGAGATCCACGGAAGGCTTTTCTGACAAGCCACTCCTGTTGCTCCAGACTTTTCGAATAAGGGATCTTTTTTTAAAACAGACAGCAATTAAGCTCTGAATAGATATCTGGTTTAGGTTTGGTCTTGAGGTAGATCACATGCCATCAGTCATTTTCTTCAACTAAAAGCTATTCATTATAACTCATCATAGCCAAAACTGGCACTTTAAACTTTGTTTAAGTTAGGGGCTGAGGAAAGTCTCTGCATTATCAAAGTGGACAGTTACAATGGATGCCCTTTGCAACTGATGCAACCCTCCTATTTACCCAGGCTTGGGAATGGTACTTTAGCGCACTTGGAAATAGTACTAAAGCGTACATACTTCTGTCGGACAGCATTAGAACCAAGCACCAAACCTGGGGTGATAGAGCCTTTTCTGTAGCTTCACCCCACAGGGACGACATTCAGACTGCACTTGTCCCATTGGGAAATGAACCTTGCTGTGAGACAGAAGTGTTAACCACTGCACCCTAGTGCCACCCAAATATATTTAATTAATTTCATAAAATTATATCTCACTACATCATTTTAAGATCTTAATCCTATACTAGAGACTAGGACTGGGGGGGGTCAGATCTAAGGACCAGAACTGCCCATTTTATCATTTGGTTACCTTAGATATCAAATTCAGACTTTTTAAAGGATTATAGATTGTATTGCACTGCTGCATCTTTAATGGTTAACTATACTAATGACTAATTTCATATTCGAAGCACTTGATGTATTGAAATTCCTCTTGCTCAGTCTTTTAGATTGAAGACAGAGAGAGAGAGAGAGAGAGAGAGAGATGTTTCTGTCCCAGTCCTCCACTCAGCAAGACCATATATAAGTACCTCCTTTACTTGTCAGAGGCCTCTGAAATGATTGATTGTTTCTCAGTGGGTCCTGGCAGGATATGTAGTAGAGTTGGGCCCCCAGGGTGTGGGACGGCACTGCCGCCTGATTAAGACCCCTGCAGTAATCATGCACACCAAGCCCGTACTGCATAACATGACAATAGTGCACGAAAACCAAAGGAAACACTGGGCTTTATTGCTGCAGGATATCATCACAATTAGACAGCTTACAAACATTTTTTTTTACAGACATGATCGTGTTTTTAAACCACTCGTTTTGAAATAGACATAATAAACAAGTTTTTAATGTCACACAAGGTTTACGTGGTTTAGCAATCTAAACAGATGCTGTACACAAAAAACTGTAGTTTAAAGCAACATTATGTAACAATTTTCTTTTAAAACATCAGCTTTAAGATCATTTTGATGGTACAGTGGGATGTAACTGGGAAAACGATTCCATGAATTCCACTTAAAGTGTAGTGGGCCAGCTTCTGTGTTGAGATTGGCTACTAACAATACGAGACAGAAGAGACAGAATTGTGGGTGGCGTAGGCAGCCTCTTAGTGCTGGAGATCCAGGTTTGAATCTCAAGAAAGACTCGAAAATCATAGGTCGTTTCAGTCTGTTTTCTGAAATAGTCTTAAAACAACCACTGACAAAAACAAATCTTAGGCAGACAGACAGTCATATAGATGGATGGATGGATGGATGGATGGATGGATGGATGGTAGGATGGATGGATGGATGGATGGATGGATGGATGGATGGATGGGTGGGTGGGTGGATAAATGGGTGGATGGATGGATTTACTTTATTCATCATGAAGGGGAAATTTCAATGTTGAAGCAGCCATACACATAATAACAAAAACATAAACGCCCAAAATGTTCTCCCCTGAATGGGCATGGTGAATCACCCCCCCACACCCCCTCGACCTTAGCAGAAGATTAAGCGGAAGATAATGGATGGATGGATGTGGCACCAGCTTTCTTTGGCATGTCGGCATGGTAACACGGTTCAGGTTGATTTGTGCCAGTAGTATCACGTGGAAAAGAACTCGGTACTGCCGATGACGTACAACATTTATGCTTCTCCTTCTCCGATAAGTCCCACCACATATGGTTTCTGTCGTAACTGGTGCAATGTGGCAAAACACCTTAAAGTGTGGCAGTGCATGCATGTATACTGATATACAGCTGTGGGGAACAGGCCTGCAAAATACTCCACTGTAACAGCAGGCACACCATTAATATATAAGTATTTCCAGTCGGGAAACAAATGTGCAAACATGCATGCTACATGATCTCATGCACAGCGCCTAAATAACAAAAAAGAAGGAAGGGAAGAAGACTGTCACTTTTGTTAATTTTTTATATTTACTAATCTTACATCGTGCAGCAAGAAGTCAAAAAACCTTCGAAATGGTTCCCTGTTACAGTTAAATATTTCACACAACCATGTACATTTCCGGCTGTGCAGATGTCCCACTGTCAGCTGTGTTGTTGTGATAACATGAAAACGTTGACTTTTGTATTGTTAACATGATGTATTTCTCCCTAAATGACAATCCTTTAAGTAGGAGGTAGGCGGGTTGCCAGAATGTTATACATCGCCGTTCAGAGGCATAACACACGTCTTCTAATGTCTCAAAACATTTAAACCTATAGATCTTTTCAACATGTGCCTTTGGCAATGAACAGACCCGTCTGAACTAATTCAGGTTTTGTTATTTTTTTTACTGTGAGGGAGACAGAACAAAGAGCAACATCGAAAAGTTAGTGCAATCAGTTCGAACCTGTACACAGCAGCCATTCTAATCAATACAAATACATTAGGCTCAATGATGGGATGAGAGGAGATGAAGACGGGATGTTAAGCCAACACAATACACTGCGCAGAGTTTTGAGCCTGGCTAAAATATGAGCCTGCGCTGGAGCCCTGTGTGGAAATCAATTGGAAGATGAGGGAGAATTATTGCTTTGACTCGCAACAGCAGTCATGCATGTGTTAGCCACACAAGACGCGATGTGGGCAATTGTTCAGTGTCTTGCTTTTCATCTTTTCTGTCTGTTTCCCTTTTTTACTCTACGACTAACACTTTTGCTTTTCCTATCTCTGACTGTACATGACTATTTTTAGATCTTGAGATTTTTTGTGGTTAACAAACATTATTAGATCACATAATTTGTTCTGTCACTCTTTCTATGCACAGGACAGGGTTTGGCTTTCTAACTGAATGTTTGTCTGTCATATTTATTCCATGAAACTGTAATAGACTGGCAAACGGTGGAACAATCTTTCCAACTCTGTCCGTAAGGCGGAGTCGGTTGGCACCTTTAAGAAACAACCCAAAACATATCTCTTTCACAAACACCTTATATTAAAAATTAAAGGGGGGAAGGGGGGTGTGAGATAGGATAATGATCGGGTTTGATAATTCTACAGTATAGCTGTTTTTTCTGTAACTACTGACTTGTGTTGTTCTCGAATATAGGATGACTAAATGTATATATAAATGTAAATGGATCAGACCCTGTATGTTCTAATTAGTGCAAATTTCTCTGTCCAGCAGAACTTCTGATCCACTCGTACCAACACAACACACACTAACACACAATCACTATGTAAGTATTACTACAGTACTGAAATTTATAACCTACCCTCATACCTCCTCTGTGGGGATCCTGACCAATGGAGAACATACTGAAGCAGACTAACAATGTATGTACAGACTACAGAATAGACTTGTAAAACTACAAAGTCCATCTATATGATCAGTGAAAGTGAAAAAACACACAGTGAGTGTAGAACGGAGGAGGTCTCAGTTCACACACCAGGTCTGTCTTTGTGCGACACTACAAACACATACAGGAACTTTTCAGGAACATGTTCAAGAGCCACTGGTGTTGATGCGTTGGTAATCCTTTGCTGCTGCACTTACATACAGCTTTCATCATGCCCCACATTGATTTCCTGCCTCACTCAGTAATGGCGTTTTGGAGTGTGCTGCCCTTAGGCAATGACGTTTGTCCCAACTCCCACCGTAACGCATGTTTAGCCGCTCTGCCCAGACAGATTTCTCCAACGGCCACCCGAGGTGCTGCTCCGCTGGAGAATGGATCCACTCTCATGCACCGATGCTGTGTGTTTAGCTTCTTTAAGAGGTTTGAGCTTTACTGTCACCAGCCATGCATTGATATCCTATGGCGGTTGGGCTCGTGCATATGCAAGACTCATATTAGCCAGTCAAGCCAACCAAATTGATGGAGTAATCTGTTTGTCCTGCAGTTCTTACACACAGAGGAATGTGTCCTCCAAATTTAACCCATGCAGTAAAACACAAGCACATATACACACAGTAAGTGAAGTGAGCACACGTGTCCCGGGCACAGCATTGTATACAGCTCAACGGTACTTTAGTCATACTACTTAGTGGAAATGGGAATCGAACTGGTACCTTAAGGTCGCAAGCCTACCATGCCACCCAAATATACGTAACTTATTAATGTAATAAAATTCTATCTCATCTAATCATTTTATGATATTAATCCTATTCTAGAGACTAGGGTTGAGGGGAGCATTCAGATTTATCATTTTATCATTTTGCTTACTTTACATATCCAATTCAGACTTTTTAAAGGATTAATGATTGTATTGCACTGCTGACTAATTTCATATTCAAAGCACTTGATGTATTGTGCAAAATATTGATAACATATATCCTAAACCTGCCATGACACCAAAAAAAACTTTCTGATACTAAAGAAAAGAGTATGTTGGTAAAACAATCAACCAACCAGTTGAAAGTCCTGCTTTATATGGGATGTATCTCGTGTTTGTGCAGATAAAATGCATAAAACACCTGAATTGTAATCTAAACCAACAAGCAGAGTTCAGCAAAATATTTTATTGACGAGCGTGAGGAGAGAACTGCTAAAACCATTTGAGCAAACAAAGTCTAAAGTGAATTAAGAAAAAAAAAACATGGCGAAAAGCACAATGTCAAACACTGAGGCAGAAGAAGACCACACACAGATGTTCCAGTCCTGGCTGCCAATACCAGAAATGTGGGGATTAAATAGACACAGCAGGCTCACCTAAAGTGGAAAGTTGAATATTGTGCTACAAAAAGAAAATTGAATCCATCATTTTAATAATGCTGATGTCTATGTCATAAATAAATTACCTAAGAAATATTAATAGCTACATTGATGCTGGTGTTGAGGTGGTTATATTTTTCCTAGTCCACTTTAGGCATTGACATTAGTCACTCACCAATAATATGTGAGCTGGTTATATATACATATTTATATATATATATAGTACCAATCTAAACATGCCAACTCTTTGCTCCATTATTAATTGGTCCGGATCATCACAGAACATCATTTGGGTGGTGGATTGTTTATTGTTAGTTCTACAGTGATGTGGTGAGGGGGTTTAGTGCAGCAGTGCTGCTGGAGTTTCATTTAAACACCTCAGTGACACCGCTGGGGTAGGACTAATGCACCCACCAAATAATCCCTGCTCTGTGTTTGTACTATTGGGTTTCTGACCACTAGAACAGAGTAAAGGGGATGTATACAGTATGTACTGTAGAACACAAACAGATGGACTACAGTCTGGAATTGTAGAACTACAAAGTCCATTTGTTAAAGGAAGTGAAACTGAGAACATGGACAAAATGTGGAGCAAAAATGGAATGGAACATGACCCTTTTAAGATTGGCAGCACAGTGGCTTAGTGGTTAGCACGTTCACCTCTTAGTGCTAGGGATTCCAGGTTCGAATCCCAATCTTGGTGAAGTTTCCATGTTCTCCCCATGTCCACGTGGGTTTCCTTTGGGTTTTCTGGTTTCCTCCCACAGTCCAGAAAACATGGATCAAGGTCAGTTGAATTCTCCAAAATTACGCCATATAAAGTGTGTGTGTGTGTGTGTGTGAGTGAGTGTGTACCCAGTGATAGATTGGTATCCTGTCCTAGGTGTATCTGCCCAGCGCCCGAAACCTTCTCCCCTGGATGGGCATGGGGACCCTAGTAGAGGATAAAGCAGAAGATAATGGATGGATGGACCCTTTAAGATGATAAAAGGTAATTTACTTCTTTACTTCTTTTAAATGTTTACATGAATGTCTTTATGAAAACCATGATATTTTGTAAGGATTTGTTTCTAAACATCGTGTTGTGTGCTGTGTGTTGTGTGTTGTGTATAACACTTTGCTGTGAAAATGTCACCAGTTCATTAGCTCAACATGGTCAATATTAAGCATGGCACATTCTAATTCACACAGCTTCACATCTTTTCACTCTGCTGCAGTTATGTCTTTAGGTGATCTATAAAATGTTATTATTTTAAACAAGACTTTTTATGGATTGCTTATGTGGTATGCTTAGCACCAGATTGATTTGACCTTTTCCTGGATGGCTGTATTACAGGAAAAACACAATCCATGCCCTTTTTTTCTCTGTTGTTGAAACTCGACAGTGAGTAAAGAGAGATGGAAACTCAGTAATAAGTGTATGTGTTCACATTTCCGTTATTTCCCATTTGTTGCTGCCCAGATGTGCTTGTTCATGTCTGCGTGACAGTCTTCAAATACAACCCCACAGTAACAAGAGCAAGTGCACAATATGTGTCATTCTAATTGACATCCTGTTTTTACTTAGCATAATTTATCAAAACGCTGCATTGTGGATGTATTAAAACAGAATTCTTTTTAAAATGTTTGCCTGTACAAGCTAACAGATTCCAGGAATCAGCGTTATTATTATTTTATTCTCACCTCATTGTCTGCTGCTTAATCCTATATTAAAGACTAAAAAGCTTTTTAAAAATATCTGCAAAATGCATCTGCATCAGTTATGGTGTCACTAATTTCTTGGATTCTTGTTTTTAAGAATGCCACAATTTTACTTAGACAATTAATCAAACAAAACATTTAATCTCATTATCTTGATCTTATGTTAGGGTCGTAAGTAGTTCCCCATGCCCATCCATAGGAGAACATTTGCAGCGCTGGCAAATACACCCACAACAGGGCGCCAATCTATTGCTGGGCACACACTCACTCACACAGACAATTTAGATATATAGAGGCAATTTAGAGCAGCCACTTCACCTTGAATCCAGATGAATAGATAGATAAATATATAGGTAGATTCTTTATTGATCACAAAGGGAAATTCAGGGCAACCAGAAGCTGTTCCATATTGTACAATTGTACAACAACTTAAAAATAGAAATATAAAAACTAAATATTAAAATGTAAGATAAAGTTAAAAACCATAAATAAATATTGGAGGTAACCAGAGATCCCAGAGCAGCACCCAAAACATAGAACAGATATGAATTCCAACCTTGATCCCCAGTGCTGAGAGGCGGACATATTAACAATTATGCCACCATGCTGCTCAAAAGAAGAAAAAAAAAGAAAAACCTGGAGAAAACCAAAGTGGACACAGGGAGAACATGGAAACTTCACCCAGATCAGGATTCAAACCTGGATCCTCAGCGATGCAAGACAGATGTGCTAATCACAACAGCACTGTGACTTTTTGAATTTAGATATTTTTGAATACTATGCTACACTATATGTGTGTGTGTGTGTGTGTGTGTGTGTGTGTGTGTGTGTGTGTGTGTGTGTGTGTGTGTGTGTGTGTGTGTGTGTGTGTATGTGTGTGTGTGTGTGCATTATATAGACTGACACAGCCAATTGCCAGGTTATTAAAATCAACCACATAAGGATCATTGACTTGTCTGGAACATCTCTGCTCAAACCTTCCATACACTGCCTGCAATTTGTGGAAGTCCTTCTTCGATGCGGAAATATTGAACTTCTGCATATTAAGCAGAACTTTTCCTCTTTGTGTAAGACATTTTATTGGGAATACGTGATCATAACATGATTTTAATCTGTTATCCATTCAGGCCTACACAATGTTATGTATAGAGAATTGTAGATGTTTGTTCGATGTTTATTGTGGCACACGTTGAAGATGCTGAGTTTTAAGACATCCGGCAAAAGTCGTTTTTTTTTTTTTTTATGACCCACTGCCGTAATGTGGATTCAGAGTTTTTACAGTTGTCTGTTCTGAATTAGGTCTACTTTAACATTATGATCATCAGTTCCGGGTAAATGGATTTAATCAGGAATCAGTTTGTCTGTCTAATTCCACAGGAAGTTACTCATACTGAGTGCATTTGTGAGATAGTGTGAACTGCATGTCAGACATGAGGTAACCCAACACACGCACACACACACACACACACACACACACACACACACACACACACACACACACACACACACACACAGAAATTATGTTGTGGAAGCATAAAATCTCAAATGTACAATAGGACTTTATGAATTTAAAATAGAACCTTACACCTTATACGTATTCATAATATACATAATAAAAAGTCTTTTAGCACAATACAGTGGGAGACCCATTCTGTGGTCGCAAGCAGGCCAGCTGCAATCTTCCTTGGACAGCAGCGGGAGTAACACTGGCAGCGCTGATGTGACTGAATATAAATAAGTTGGATGGAAACATTGCTGAGCATTGAGGAAAAAAATTAATTAAAATATTTCCCACGTTTATGTACATTTTCTAACCAAGCTGCTTAATGTGACTTTGAATAACATGATCTGAGTCACCAGATCACAACAAATCCCAAAGATAAGGTTTAGGAAATAGTTGAGGGAAGGAAGTTAGGATGTTTTCAATGCCTAGCACTGATCGGGGATCCTGTTAGAACACTATAATAAGAAGAAATTTAATATTTAACAAATTATCTTCAGTGTAATCTTCCACTAGGGTCGTTTACCATGCCCATCCAGGGGAGAACATTTCGGGTGATTGGAAAAAAAACACTTACACAGACACACACACACACACACACACACACACACACACAAAAAAAAAAAAAAAAAAACACTATACAGGAGTACATACACCCAGGACAGGGTGCCAATCTATCTCTGGGCACACACTTACTCCTGTATATTGTAAATTGTCTTTTATATGTGGGGGGGGGGGTTCCCATGCCCATCCAGGGGAGAAAGTTTTGGATGCTGGGCAGATACACCCAAGACAGGGGAGCAAATTTTTTGCTGGGCAGACAGACTTACACAAAAACCCACTCTATATGGGGAAATTGTACTGTGGGAGGGCACTGGAGAACATGGGAGAAACTCGCACAGACATGGAGAGAACATGAAAACTCCACCCAGATTGGGATTCGACCCTGGATCCCCAGCGCTGAGAGTCGACCGTACTAACAACTAAGCCAGCGTGCCGCCAATCTTAAAAGGGTCATGTTCCATTCCATTTTGCTCCACATTTTGAGCTTGAGCTTACTTGAGCTTAATTGTACTTTGTATCACTTGGGAATTCAAAATAATTCCATTCTTGGTGTACACTAAACACATGCTGCTCAACAGTTCACGGTTGTCATCGATTCTCTCTTCTTAATCAGCCGTACAATTTCAATAAAAAACAGCTCTGGAGTGCAGACAGGCTAGTTAAGCATCTGCACTATATACATATATATGTACTAGTTAAGCAACTGCACTATATGTCTAAAAGGCCACACTATTCTAGATGCAGCAGAATGAGGTCTGACATCATCTTGCTAAAATAGACTTGGAAACAGTGCAGCTTGAAAGCAGCATATGTCTCTCCACAAAAAAAAGTAAGCCTGTGCATCCATCATACCTTCACATATATGCAGATCACCCATACTGCAGACACCGATGCACACATGTCATTACAAACGCTGCATTTGTGAGCATTTAGAAATCTATTATCTTATATGGCTTCTTTGTTCTGCTTCTCATTCACAAATCAAGGTTTAATCGCAGAATCATCATCACGGGTAGAGTTGCAGCAACAAGCAGTGATGAACAACTGTCACATTATGACATATATATATGCACCGTATGTATGTATGTATCCATCCATCATTATCTTCCGCTTTATCCTCTACTAGGGTCGGAGGGGGGTTCCCCATTTCCATCCAGGGAAGAACATTTCAGGTGCTGGGCAGATCCAACCCAGGACAGGGCACCAATCTATCACTGTACACATACTCATTCACACAAACACACTGTATATGGGGCAATTTGGAGAATTCAATTACCTTGATTCATTTGTTTTTGTGGGACTGTGGGAGGAAACCGGAGAACCCAGAGGAATCCCACGCGGACACAGGGAGAACATGGAAACTCCACCCAGATTGGGAATTTTTTTTCTCCACTGATCATATAGATGAACTTTGTAGTTCCACAATTTTATTCTGTAGTCCACCTGTTTCTCTGCATGTTTTGTTAGCCCCTGATTCTCTTTTCTCTGATGATCAGGACCCCCACAGAATACAGCAGGTATTATTAGGGTGGTGGAACATACTAAAGCAGACTATCAAATATTGTAGGACTACACTCTGTAATTGTAAAACTAAAGTCCATCTATATGATAATGGGAACTGACAAAAAAACTGTCAGTAAGTGTAGAACTGAGCAGGTGTACTTAAAAAATATTTCAAATTAGTGTAAAAATTGCCACAAAATGGATGTTTTGCTACATTTTAGCACCCATATGTTTAAGTTGAAGGCTGAACTCTAGTAAGAACTGGCAATTTCAATAGAAACTTCTGTCAGGGCTGACCACCACTACTTCATTAGATAGCATGTTTTGATATTTTACAATTTGAGGGTGCTTGATTTAATCAGCTAAATGAAGCAAACCCGTAAGGAATCGAATTTTTAATTAAATTTTAATTGACTTAAAATTTTTAAATGAATTCATGTGTATTGGGGGCATGATGGATTCATTGAATAATCAATCATCCTAGGCCTTTCGAAGCTATTTTATTGTGAAATGTGTTTTTCTGTGTGTGTATGTCCAGAAGAGCGAGAAAGAGAACGTGAGAAACTGACAAATACAGAAGGATTTCAGAAACGTGCCAGATATATCCCTCACCAAGTAGAGGCTTTTTATTAAAAGCCTTCCCAGAGAAGGCTAATGGCACCCAGTCTAAGCCTGTGAGAATTGTGTGTCTTGAGCAGGTGGAGTAAACTAGAGGATGCGACATATCTTACAAACGTTTTCCAGACTCCCATGTGTCTTGGGAAGGGACCTAGTTGGCAGAATTATGTATCTGTGGTTCTCTATTGTGACCTGTGAGACCTGGCATGCCCTTAACCTTCCTGAGAGCATAGGTGGGACACACACTCACAGATTCCTGCACACACTGCTCATTGAGTCATACAAAAGCAATTATCTATACATCACTCGCCAAAACAATTTGAAAACAATTAACGCTGAGGCTGGCTGTTGGTGACTAAGTGAAACTCATCCAGCGTGCAGAGCACACAGTGTAATTACTGTGTATCTTGCTGCTGAGCCTTGCCATGCATTAAATATGCCACCACAAGCATTCACTCTGTGTGGGTGTGTGTGTGTGTGTGTGTGTGTGTGTGTGTGTGTGTGTGTGTGTGTGTGTGTGTGTGTGTGTGTGTGTGTGTGTGTGTGGCTGTGTTTGCCTGCCATTGCATAATTACATATGTACAAAGTTGTTTTGTATCCAAATGGATAGTAAGTCCATTTTTCTTGTATTATATTCATTTTTGAGGCTATAATTCCTGTTTAATCCCTCATTTCTACTTCATCTTTTGACCTCTGAAGGGAATAACAAAATAAATCTTTTTCCCGGCTTCTCCAACCCCTTATACCTGCAATTTTTCCCCACTCTGAAGATTTAAGTGTGGTTATGTAGGTTACTTTTCCAGTACGTATTATCATCATTGTCAGTTGGATGTGTTGAGAACTCTCAACTTCTCCAGGTTCGTTTGCTCTTTGCGTCACTGGGCTGTCCTGCGACGATTTTTCATAGGTCTGCCCTTTGATGACAGTTTGCCTGTGGATGATCCCCTTGTCTTAGGGCGAGTAAGGCCAAGCGGGATCCACTTATGTAACAGGAGAGAGCCCAGAAGGGTAAGCTCATTAAGCTTTTCCTGGATTTGACCTCGGAAAAAAGCAGCCACGATATAAACCAATTTGCCAAGTGCCCACACTAAGTCTACTGCCGTCAGGGAACAGTTAGAGGTGCTGGATTGTAAAGTGCTGATGCTTGGTGAGATTTTCGCTGGGTATGAGTCACAGTTTTGAGCACTGAAGTGCTAAGGACATGGAATTTACATCACTAAATCCAGCTAGTTAAAAGACGTATGTTTGCCAGAATTTACCAGGGAGAACGCTTTATAAGTCATAGTGTTCTTATTTATAGAAACCCAAGTTAGAAAACTTTCCATTTAGCTATGGTGTAGAATATGAAACACGCTGCCTCGCTGACACGGTGATAATTCTCGGCTAATTTTATAGGCAAGCACAGCATAGAGGTAGTCTGAAGTTGTGGCAGTCAGGCTTCCCCCCTTCTGTGCTCTGTCATAACTCCCACTTACCTGTACGCTAATCATTCGCACTCAGTGACTCCATGCCTCACCTGGGGCTCCCAATCCTATTAGCCTAAGTGTCCTGACTGTACACATGTGTAGCATAGTCTGTTTGATCACTGCTGCTTAGCTCAGACACTCGTCCTCATTCCAGTAAAGGCAGAGAGGGCTTTGCGAGTACACTTGGCAACCTGATCCCCTTAACTCTGCTCAAGAAGAGGGACAGTTCAGCACCCCTGCTCTCATTTTGACACACTACCATGCTTTAAAGTCCTGATTCTGGTGAGAGGCATGATGGCGTGCATTGCCTTAGCTATTAGCTAAATGTGTGTGTTTGTACATATCATGAGCTTTATCGGGTTAGAAAATAATCCACTCGTGGATTTGATGGTTCTGACATGGATTGTTTATACCTGTAATTACCAATTTTGAGGTTTTATACTTTTGTAGAACTTTCAGTGTTTAAAATAACAATGAGGTATTAAATACTTTCACGTAAAGATGTTTCAGATCTCCATGCTGATGTTCCAGGTTCCAATCCCGCTCTGGGTGAGGTTTTCATGTTAGCCCTGTTTTCACCTGGGCATTCTCTGGTTTCCTCCCACAGTCCAAAAACATATATTTAAGGTAAATTAGTCCGTTATGAGCACAACCTGTTAATAAAACATAATAGAACAATTTTTCCTATTAAAAAAGCTTTTATTTATTTCAGGATGATGTTATCCCTGTGTTGTAGCTGTAAACTCTTGTCCTGAACCCCATTAAACACCTTTTTTGTTAATAAAGAATAAAGATTTCACCGTCAAGAGTTTGATGCAATAAAGCCTTGTAGCATTTTTCCCTCTCCTGCGAGCAGCTGATTTTATTGTATCTTCTCGCTCTTTATTTCTGTCTCCAAGGCATCTCTCCATCAGTCCTACAATAAGAGGCGCTCTACCGCTGACTGGTCTCTTGCTAAAAGACCCATGTGTTTTCAAATGCTTCTGGATGGAAAATCGAAGCTCTGCTTCTCTGTTTATCAAGGAGCCGTTCTGTCACCCAGCCGGCCAAAACACAACACAAATTGGTGACAGCATCCCAACACACCACACACACACACACACACACACACACACACACACACACACACACACACACACATATACACGTGCACCTACACACTTCTCTGCAAAGTAGACTGAGAGCAGCCTGGGCTGTTGTTCATTTTTATTACCTGTGTCAGGAGAAAGAAGAGGGGTGAAAGGTGGCTAATGCACACATACACACACTGTGGTTAGTTAACCTACTTGTCTCATGGGGAGAGAAAGAGAAAAAAGAGGCTTGTGTTCCAGGGGATTTCTGCCAGTGGTAACCACACATAAATAAACAGAGTATGAATCAAGACTATCACAATAAGTGCTGTACTGATTGCCCCCAAATGACAAGATTAAATTCAGTATAGGCTTAGCAAATAAACACAGACTGACTACCAAATAACCTATATTCTGTATAACTCCTAAATGAATTGGCAAATAGGCGGCACAGTGGCTTAGTAGTTAGCACGTCAACTTTGAATCCCGATCTGGGTGGAGTTTCCATGTTCTCACTGTGTCCGCATGGGATTTCACTGGAGTTTCCTTCCACAGTCCAAAAACATGGATTCAAGGTGAATTAGCTGCTCTGAATTGCCCAGGTTCTATCGTTTCCTCTAACAGTCCAAAAACGTGAATTTGGCTGCTCTGAATTGCCTCTAACTAAATTGCCCCTATATAGCGTGTGTGTCAATGTGAGTGAGTGTGTGCTCGGCTCAAAATTTGCTCAAAATAGCTCCTGAAACCTTCTCCCCTGGATGGGCATTGGAAACCCCTCCCCATGACCTTAGTCCCTGGCATAGGAGTAAGCGGAAGATAATGAGATAAATTTGGGAAATAAAATGAGAGATGAAATTATTTTGGCAGTCCTAGGCATGTGGTTAAAAAACCAGCCTTGTGACATCACTGTCCACGGTTCAATTCCATCAAGTTCTAGAGCTGATGGGCTCTAGAGCAAGGCTGATGGGTTTAATGTGCAGGACAATATCATCTGTGTGTGAGCACTATACGCAAATTAGTTTGCTTTCTTTTAACAGGAAAGTTTCATTAAAACTTAAATAATATAAATTTAAATGACATAAACTCAACATTATTTATTTTTCTTTATCAGTTTCAACTATAGAATGCAGTTATAAAGAAATACTGTTAAATCACATTATAATGTATCTGCCCCTGATATTGTGCATGCAAAGTCAAGACCATTTCCAGGAATAAACTGTTTAAAATCACGCTGTGCATGTTAATTGACCTGCCATTATAGGACCTTTTATGCCTTGTTGTGTGTGTTTGTGTCACAGGATTGGATGCAGTCATGCAGATTGGAAGAGATTCAAACAAATGTGATGTCAGCAGTGCTAAAAAGCTACAAAAAAACATGCTCACACAGTACTCGCAACATCTTTCCCACAAAGATGCTATTTATTTTACATATGACTGCAGTCAGTTTGTGGGGATCAATACAGTATTTTTAAAGTGGTGAAACAGACAGACAGGGAAAAATTTGTCTGTGGTTAAACCTTTCAGAGTAATTTGATCTAAATTCTGTATATATATATTTTTTTTACAGTTCAAGCATTTAAACCCTTATAGCCCAGGTGGAAATGGAATGGCAGCTTTAATTATAGGATTCAAACAAATTATTTTATAGACTGCCACTTAAAATGTAAATTTTAGATTAATTACTGAGGTATAGAATTAAAAGGGAAGAGTGAGGGGAAAACGTTTCAGGTGCTGGGCAGATACACCCAGGACAGGGTACCAATACATCTGGGTCACACATTCACTTACACTATATAAAGGCAGTTTAGTATGGGGTCTTTTAGAGCAGCCACTTTCATCTCATTATCTTCTGCCTTATCATCTACTAGGGTCATGAAGGGGTTCCCATGCCCATCCAGGGGAGAATGTTTCAGGCGCTGGTAAGACACACCCAGGACAGGGTGCCAAGCCATCGCTCTTACACAAAAACTATATAGGAGCAGTTTAAAATGGGGCATTTTAGAGCAGCCAATTTACCTTGAATCTGGAAAAAACACACGCGGACATGTGAAAAACATGGAAACTCCACCAATTTCACTATGACAATGTGCCACATTTGAACTTACCTCAATATCTTCTGCCCTACTATGGTTGTGGGGGGTTCCCATGCCCATCCAGGGGAGACCATTTCGGGCGCTGGGCAGATACTCCCAATTCAGAGCACCAATCCATTACTGAGCACACTCACTCACTCTCACACACTATGGAGGGGCAATTATGTTTGAGCAATTTGCCGTGAATTTATGATTTTGTATGCGGACACATGTAGAACATGGAAACTCCACTCAGACTGGAATTTAAACCTGGATTCCCAGTGCTGAGAGGTGGACGTGCTGACCACTACGCAACCATGCCGTCCCCAAGTAAACTCCTTTAGGATAAGTTTAAAATGTTGACTGTGAGCCTTTGCTTTAAAATCCTTATTTAATTAATTAAGGTCAAAATCTTTGACAGAAACTAATTTTCTAACAGCATTTGAGATAAACGACTATGTGTTCATTTCCATATTTTTACGCGAGGACATTCATGAGATGTTGTTTGAACAGTTGGATTTAGGATATAGGATATAAATATATTTATATTATATTTATATTTATATATATATATATATATATATATATATATATATATATATATATATATATATATATATATATATATATAATTTTAGGATATAGGATTAGAATTTAAGAGCCCATAATGGTTACGTTTTTTTTTGTTTTTTTTAAATCATATGAACGTTTCTAGTAAAAAGCTTGACCTACAATGTCCGGTCTCTCGTATGCGCTGTATCAGTTGAGATCTCACCAAATAGAAAGAAAGAAAAGACTGAGTGATATTGCACCACAACACTTGACCCCATTTAAAAACTTGATACCAATTAAATAGGATTTTGTAAATAATTCAACAAGCCCTTTTCTCTCTCACTCTTGCTTGCACTCTGACTGGAAAAGAGACTGGCTAATGAACTGCTCTCTCATGGGAAGGAGAAGCAGATCCACCAACCGTGGCCCATTTCATCTGAATATTGGTGCGATGTCTGGGCCCATGTTTGTTTAGCGCGGATGGATATGTACGTGGTGGATGACTGCACTGGTGAAGTGAGTAGTGTTGAATATGTTGGCAGCGCATTAAAAAAGGCAAAACCTTAGGTGCAGCGTGGGGAAAGGATTAGTCAGGGAAAAGCACAAGTGACAGAAAACACTTGACGCTCGGACAGCATGAGAGATGGAAGCAAGGGCTGAGAGATGGGATGATGTGTGCGCAAGGAGGGAAAATGGATGGAATCATTAAATAAGGATGCAATTTATTTCCAGAGATGCTAAAAGACAAAAAGTGGGGAAGAATGAAGAGATAGAAGAAAACAGTTGTAGGGTTGTAGGTGTGTAGCTTGCTGTTCTTCGGAGGATAGTGTGTTTGCAGACTGTTTTTGTGAATTGTGGTCGTGTCTTTACACTCACGAACCTAGATCCCTAGCGCTGAGAGGCAAACATGCTAACCACCCAGCCACGGTGCTGCTAGCTGTGTTTGTGTGTATGTATGTATATATATATATATATATATATATATATATATATATATATATATATATATATATATATATATATATATATATATAAACACACACACACAGAGCTGGTAGCACTGTGGCTTAGTGGTTAGCATGTGTGTATATATATATATATATATATATATATATATATATATATATATATATATATATATATATATATATATATATATATATATATATACATATATATATACATATATATATATATATATATACATACATACATACATACATACATACACACAAACACAGCTGGCGGCACTGTGGCTTGGTTGTTAGCATGTTTGTTATATTTATGTATATATACTGAGTGTTTGTGCCCACGGATAGTTTGATGCCCTGTCCTGCTTGTAGAACATGGAAACTCCACCCAGATGGGGATTCGAACTGGGAACCCCTAGCGCTGAGAGGCGAACGTGCTAACCAATAAGCAACCGTGCCGCCTATATATATATATATATATATATATATATATATATATATATATATATATATATATATATATATATATATATATATATATATATATATATATATATATGTGTGTGTGTGTGTGTGTGTGTGTGTGGTGAGCACTTTTTTCAGAATATATAAGAAATGTAATAGCTGTATATACTTTTAGATTAATTCTAATGATTTCCACTCATTTCATGAACCAGATACAGTTTGTATAAGTACATTTCAATTGTTTCATTCAGCAACTGTAGTGTTCCTGCTGCAGCATTCAAGGTTACTCGCGCTTGTCATTGAAATTCAGGCCATAATCCCAACCAGTTCTCAACCTTCCCGCGCGCGGTTCTCAATACTGAGTGGTAGGTTGTTGGTAGGCTTCAAATAACTTGATAAGGGAAAAAGTTCATATTTCTACACATGTGGAAAGTGCATTGGAAGTGTGATTTTGACTTTGTGGCTTTGTGGTTGTCTCAGTCGTGTGTGTGTGGGGGGGGGGGGTATGTGTGTGTGTGTTCAGGCGGGTGTGTGTGCACACCTACATGACTTTTAAAATGTGTGCAGCAGTTGGCTGAACCTCTATGTTCCCATGTTTCAGAGAATTTTATCTTCCTGTATCCCATGTCCAAATATCTGTCACTCATCCTGTATGACGCCATGCATCCCCACACACACACTCTCTTACACACACATACACATACACACACACACACACACACGCACACAGAGCAGAAAGGAGCTTAATGCATGTAACACGCATTTACAAACCGTCTTCAGCCCCCAGGCTCACACAGGTGGGCTGGTCCACTCTTCATTCACCCACACCAGCGACTGGCTTTGTTCCGTGCTGGGACGCTCCATTTGATGGCATGAAGAAAAGCATTCTCCTTCGAGAGAGCTCTTCACATGCTAAGGCAGCAGAGGGGAGCCAGGCACTGTCTGCAAAGGAGAAGTACGGAAATGGCTTCTCATCAATCACGTTACAGGAAGTCTCAAGGGAGGAGGAGAATGAAGCAAGTAGGCCTTCAGCTGTCTGCGTGGGCTGCAGCCAGAAGATCTGAACACCAACAGCCCGCTCCTTGCATAAAGGCACGATCCACATGCAGAGAGATCGACTGGATAAAAACGGACAGGTATGAAGGTGAGAGTGCCTGTTACCTGCAGAGATTTTTGTGGTGTTTGTGGTGTTTGTTGTGATGTTAAGAAGACATACATACATATTAAAAACGAATAATATTTCACCTATTGCTGTTATGGTCTCTCATTATTTCTCATATTTAAATGCCACTATTACACAGCAGCCATAAAACATTGGCAATTTCACTGGATTTATTTTTGAGAACCAATTAAATCATGACTGTGTTTGTTAGATTAGTAGTACTGTTTTGTTAGATTAGTAGTACTGTTTTTGGGGCAAGAACAGTGAGAATCCAGGTTCTGGGTGGAGTTTCTATTAGTGAGTGTGGGCCCAGCAATGAGTGTGGAGCACTTTCCTGGGTGTATCTTTGTGTATCAGCGCTTTAAGGTTTAAGTGGAGGTTTTAAGTGGAAGATAAGGAGATGAGATGAGATTTTTCATGTGTGGCGGCATAGTGTCACCTCTTAGCAATGGGGATCTAGGTTTGAATCCTGATTTGGGTGGAGTTTCCATGTTCTCCTCATTACCACATGGGTTTTCTCCAGGTATTCTGGCTTCCTCCCATTGTCCAAATGATTGATGATTGACCCAAGCCCTTAGTATGGATTAAACTGAAAAAAAAAATAGATGTTTCGTTTGATGAAACTTCTAAGCAAAATTGTGGCATTACTTAAAAACAAGAGTCCATAAAGTAGTGAAGCCCATATCCTTATATCCTATGCAGATGCATTTTGCAGATTGTCTGTTAAAAAAGTTTCTCATATGTTTCTTTTCTAGGCTGCCTCCAGTGTGACAAACCCTAGAAAACCCTCCACAGTGGCATCAAATATTAATTACTGCCCACTCATACATTTTAACCGAAGCCTGCATTGAACTTTCAGTCTTCACATATTCAGTGCTAATCATTATAGATCTGCATGACCACAGTCGTAATCTGACTGCCTTGAGAAAGCATGTCACTCGTGAACTTGTTATGTTCAGCCTTCCTACCGAAGCCTATTGCCCGTGGTAAATGTGTCTCTCACCCCAAGTCATGCTTTGGAACAGCGCCGCATCACTTTTAAGTCATTTTACGCTAAGCTGTTTCCCTGTTTAAAGACTCCCTTTCTCAATAGAACCCATTTGTACACTTTAATGCACACAGCTTTGTGAGAAACTGATTCACTGAAAATCAATGTTGTGTCAAAAGGAAGTAGCTGCAGGGTAAAATAACCAGTTTCTTTTCTCTGGAATAAAACCAATTTTTTTTTTCTCCCAGATATCTTTATTCTTTTTTAAAATCTTTAATACTTATTTATTTGGCGTTGGCATTACTTTTTGACAGTAAAAGAATATTTAATATTGTGAACAAATGAAAGAAAAAACAGGTACTGACTGGAAAGAAGGAAATAACAGTTATTGATTCTGATGGGGGCGGCACGGTGAAGAGCACATTCTCCTCTCAGAGCTAGGGATTCCCGATTCGAATCCCAATCTGGGTGGAGTTTCCATGTTCTTCCCGTGTCCGTGTGGGTTTCCTCTGAATTCTTCAAATTGCCCAATATAGAGTGTGTTTGTATGTGTCTGTGTGAGTGAGTGAGTGTGTGCTCAGTGATAGATTGGCACCCTGTCCTAACTGTAGCTGCCCAGCGCCCAAAATGTTCCCCTCTGGATGGGCATGGGGAACCCCCCGGCAACCCTAGTAGAGGATAAAGCGGAAGATAATGGATGGATGGATGATTCTGATGGATAATTAATGTTTTTGATGTCTACATAGAGTGAACGATTACGTTATAATACTCTAACTGTAATCTGTAACTCGGACAGCGTGGTGGTGTAGCAGTTAGCATGTCAGATTCTCATCGCTGGGGATCCAGGTTCGAGTTCTAATCTGAGTGGAGTTTTCATTTTCACCTCGAGTACGTGTGGGATTTCTCTGAGTTCTCTGGTTTCCTCCCACAGTTGAAAAAATATGTATTCAAGGTGAATTAGATGCTTTAAATTGCCCATTTATAGTGTATGTATCAGTAAAAGTGTGGCAAGTCATGGATTGATGCCCAGTCCTGGGTGTATCTGCCAGTGTCTAAAACATTCTCCCCTATGTATGCATAGGGAATCCCCCACTGCAGGTATTTTCATATAATTTTTTTATTGGGTGGGGAGTGCCATCCTTTAAAATGTCTCATTTGCTCTCATTATATTCTTATTTATCCTCTACTAGGGTCATTTCCTGTGTCCACCCAGGAGAGAACGTTTCAGGCCCTGGCAGACCAATACCAGACCAGGAGACACACACTCACTCACACAGACACACACACACACATACACACTATATAGGGGCAATTTAGAGTGGCCAATTTACCTTGAATCCATGTGTTGCCCCCATTTAAAATTTCCCACTCATTCTCTATTTCAAAGTTTAACATAAAATCCCTAAACACTGCTCATAGTGTTCTTCCCTTCCTGTCAGAACATCATGTCATTTTTATTATTTTATATCAGACTACACTGGATCAGCTTTACCCCAGTTCTTGCCTCGTTTACTCTCATAATGTTTTAGCAGCAATGAAGTGGAGGGTGTTGTTGAGTTGTGTGTTCTGTGGTTGACAGTAAGGCCTGGTCATAATTCAGCCCCCGAGCATTTAGTTAGTCAATCACCTGATCTGTAATCACAAACGCTGCCAGATATTACATGAATGATGAGTGGTAATAAAAGCTCTTACTTTTCCTGCACTGAGATCTTAAGTGTTATTGGCAGGAGCCGCCTTGTCCCAAGAGAGTCTGGGGTATGAAGAGTGTCTGTCTGTCTGTGAGAGTCTGTGGGTTGTATGAACTACTTGCTATTCGATACATACTTCAGATTATTATATGTCTTTTTTTTTACCAATAATGCTGCTACATTGCGGTCCAGTGTTGGTTCATATAGCAGTTTAAGATTAAAATAAGGAAATCAAGCACAATTATACAGAATTGATTTCTGTGCTCGGCTGTTATATTTTTTCGCATTACATCTGTAGCGCTTGTGGCCAAAGGCCCCGATTGATATTACGGGTCATTATAATTACGGCTTGCACTATTGATCGCAGACCTATTGATAAAATCATATTTACTGTGGCGGTTTGGAGATTTGATGTAAACCAGCAGCCAGAGTATATCTCTGTCTTTAACCATCCATGAGTAAGTGTCTGGATACAGAAAGGATTTAGTGATAAAGCAGAGATTTCTGTCTTTTGCCACTTCACATAGATGCAGATAAAATACATCAATCTTTATGTTAAAGCCAACCAAGACAAAACACAGAGTGAACTGGTGTCTGATGCTGAAGGAACACATCATAAATATATCGAGGGTGCACGAATGGGATAGTGCTATGTGGTTCCCACTCGAGTGTTTCCTTTGACAGAGGACCACAGTGATGCTGTTTCTGTCATGCTTGATGATGATTTGTAGTTTCTTCGCTGACTGAATACACATTTTCCCAATGCAGGATGATGCGATTCTAATGCCCCAAGTTATATCAATCGAGATTAATAGCAACGGGTGCAAGACATCCTAAAAAAACTGTGACTTAAACACAGTTGTGGAAAGTCATATTAAAATGAAATTTGTTGACTGTCACTTCTGTAACCGAAATACTTCATTACTCCTGTACATTTTTTGTTGATAGCCACTAGATTTTTTTTGCCCAAGCTAAAACAACAGAATGAAATGGAAAGCTAAATTTATTACTATTGAAGGAAAGGAAAAATGATTTTATGACTCCTTAAAAAGTGCTGCAGTAGACCATGCTTCCTTTTTGGCCGACAGTTCAAACAAAGACTTCTTACATTTTATTTGCTGTAGCCAAGGTCTAAGCCACTAGGGCACTATTACGGAAGAATTCTGCTGCAGAATGCTTTTTAAATTCAAAGGCCAAAGGCTGGCAAATGTTCTTGGCCTTGCTGTTGGGTTGCACAGAATCCCGGATTCAAATGTAGGTTCAAGGCAAGATTGTTGGGACTGTACCAGTCCTTGGTTTAATCCTAAAGCATACAGTAGTTTGTATTCATTGACCAAATTGACAAGTTTTTGATTGCTACCATTTTTAACAGGAAAATGTACTTTACTTACTTGTGTAACCAGGAATAATATGATCTGTGTATTATAGTTACATTTGGTGAACCTTTTTCATTTATCCATCAATCCATTATCTTCCATGGGGGGGTGTAGGGGGACTCTCCATGACTAACATTTTGGGTGCTGGGCAGATACACCCAGAAGAGGCCCCCAATCTATTGCTGGGCACACATTACTCACTCATTGGCGCACACATACTATATAGGTGCAATTCAGGGCAGCCAATTTACCTTGAATCCATGTTTTTCAACTTTGGGAGGAAGTCAGAGAACCTGGAGGAAACCCATGCAGACACGGGGAGAACAAAAAAACTCCACCCAATTTGGAATTTGAACCCCAACACCAAGAGGTGGATTTGCAAACCACTAAGCCACCATGCCACCTCTTTTTTAAAAAACAAATTTATGACATAATGCTTTTAATGGGCTTCTATAAGACATATATACACAACCACTGAATGAACAAAAGTTATGAAAAATTTAATTGCAAAGTTTTCTGTATTTTGAGCTCAATAAGCTATGAAATATGCTCGAAGTTGTCACATGCTAGAAACACTATCTTGTGAAAAATTTGAGATATGTTCCAGGAACAGCTTTGTTCATGCCATTCAAATGCTGCTTTTCGTAATAGAATCAAAAGGCATAGCGTGGAGATTCCATGTGACAGTATGATGGATATGGAATAAGTAAGCAGTGAATTTACAGAAGCTGATGGCATTTGAAAAAAGAGACTGTTTTCCACCCATCACTCCCTTTATCTCCACTCATAAATCATCACTGCTAGCCTGCATAAATGAGAATCATCGTGTCCTCTGCTCTCTGGTACCATGTAGTTTCACTTTAACCTTGTGGCTGTACTCGCCTACACTAAATGCACAGTGACCCAGATGACCGCTCCTATTCATATTTTAGATCTATTAAAGGTTCTGGACTTTTCCAAGTAATGTATATGCACAAGATTGCCTTTATTATTTGTGTAGTCCTGCAAGGATCTTGACTTATTAGTTCAAAGTGAGCCAAAAATTATTATTCAAATGATTGTCAGCTTGTCTGCAATATGGATATTTTATATGTAGTACATTTCACTTCTTAGGCATTCTTATAAAAGTACTAACCTTTGACTTAGACGCTATTTTAAATATTTAGCTCTCTTCTCCAAGCCCAGTAGACCAGGCTACGGAATACTTTGGTGCTTACCATAGCTGCAATCAAATGAATATAGGCAGGGAGGGTTATGGTGTCTGGTAACCTTTTGGCCCCTAGGTCAGACTATGTTGCAGATATGTTTGGTCGAGGTGATCAATTTGACCTGCAGCTCCATACAGTATGGACCTGCACATTACGATTATTGATAGACCATGTAATTTGCTTATAGCTCTCTTAGAACCTTTGACATTGGCAGACCATTTCCAGCTAACAATCACTAGAGCATGTTTTTATCACTGGACTGCATTGGAATAAAATTAAATAAAGTAAAGAAATAGTTGAATGTAAGTAAAAAGCAGGTTACATTGGACCAAATGCTGCTAGGTGTAGTACTAATTCTAATGGAAATAATACTTCCTTCTAAACTTTTCTACACATACTTTCACAATAATCTGATAGCAAAATCCTTACAATGCAATATAACCTGTAAAGACAGGGATAATTTGTATATGCTGTGTAATCTGTACATATATCTGTACATTTACAATCTGGTCATTTAGCAGACAATTTTATCCAAAGTGACTTATCCCAACTTGGTTGGAGTCACTGCGATAGCCATGACATAGCACCCTGGCAGCAATTAGGTTATGGTTCTTGTTCAAGGCCGAATTTGAATTTGAACTTCAGTGGATCAGGGATTTGAACCTACAATTTTCAGATTAATAGCCCAACACCCTAACCACTAACCAACCCAGCTACCACATTTATTGAATAAAAATAGGTGGTGTAGTGGTTAGCACGTCCGCCTCTCAGTACTGGGCATCCAGTTTTGAATCCAGATCTGTGTGGAGTTTCTGGGTTCTGGGATCTGGGTTACTTGCTTTCCTCTCACAGTCTAAAAATATGGATTTAAGGTGAATTGGTTTCTCTACATTGCCCCTATATTGTGTGTGAGTGAGTGTGTGCCCATTAATGTATTGGCACCCTGTCATGGGTGCATCTGCCCAGCGCCCGAAATGTTCTCCTATGGTTGGGCATGTGCAACCACCCCGCAACTTTAGTATAACGGACGATAATGAGATGACTAAAGATAAAAACATGTACTTTTAAATGCTTAGATTATTCTGTTTGTGCTTGAGAAGTAGTTACAAATTATTTCAAAAGATGGCAGAGCTGACCTAATCTGTTGAGATAGCATCATATAATTGGGCTGGACTGTGTTGCCTCACTCACCATATAGCCTTTATCTCGCACCCTTGGACTTCTTCTTCTTGGGTCTCATTAAGACGCTTTGAAGATGATGAGAGTGTAATTCATGCAGTAAGAATATGGATTCGTAAACAAGATAAGAGCATTTGAACTTTAAAAATACGCAGTTCATATGAATTCATGAATAGTTATTTACATGAAATATTATTGCCCACAACAGACACTAGGATTGTGTGCTTTAAAATAATTTTGTTGTGGCTCTGATTTTTAACACTGATTTAGCAGCAAGAACAGCAATGCCTTTAGTAATGCTCAAAAAATTGTATTTACATGGTGCCAATAATCAATATAGCAAGTCTTGACTTAATAACTAGCTCTCAATGTGCTGGTTTCTTTATTGTCTTTTAATTTTAACATTGCTATTCCAATCTTTAACAGGAGGTTTATTCTGCAGCCAAAGCCCATATTTGCCCTCAATGAATCACCGAGTGTTTTACTACTTTAGGCAAGGAAAATGAAAGGGGAAAAGAACAACAAGCCCCCTGTCTAGATGCCGTTCCCCTTAGCAATACTAGCTTCATAACTGTGACTTAGACTGAAGCTCAAGCACTGTGATTAAGATAAGCCCGACCAGAGCCGGACAATTACCTGACGACTAACCTTTTCTGGGGCCACTTATAGATGTAAGAACCCCTGGGAACTGTTGTTTTTCCTAAGAGGAACACAGTACTTGACAGCAGCAGTCTTGGGAGAGAAAAGCCAGCTGGCAGTATCATGTTTGAGATTACTTAATCCTCTCGCAGCATCAGAGCTGAAGGCCTTTGATACGTCATAGGAAAAGAGAGATCTCTGGATTGCTGAGTGCAAGTCATCAGTCCACAGTGCGTTCTGTAGATGGATGGTGAATCAAAAGTTGAAAGGAAAGAAGATTTTGTTAACGATTTAACTTCTACTATCTGGCCTTGTATTTGGTGTTTGTCAAGACTGCTGACTTTGCAAGTCTACAAAAAAACACAGCATTATTACTATCTATCTTTAGTGAAACTTTGCATTTTTTTCAGTGTTTATGTCAGCGTGTGTTCCCATGTTTGGCCCATGCCTATCCAGGGGAGAACGTTGCTGGGCACACACTTACTTACACTGACAAACACACACTATATGGGGGTACTTTAGATAGGGCAATTTCGAACCGCACATGGAAACTCCACCCAGATTGGGATTCGAATTCGGATACCCAGCACTGAGAGTCAAACGTGCTAACCACTGCCCAGCACCCAAAACAATCTATAAGATTATAAGATTTTGTTTTGAATTCATTGCCAATAATTTATTAACATTTTCTGCAATTTTTGTAGTCACCTAAGACAACAGATCATCTTGAGGCTCTAGAGCAGTAGAATTGTGGAGACAGGTTGGGGCCAGTAGCTATTTTGGGGAGGGGCAACTATATTTCACCATATTGCACATGGTGGAGATTATGAAATAAAAGTCGATGTTTAAATATTACCATTGAGTGTTTGCAAAAGTGAGCTGATTTACGTCTCATTTAGAGGTGGCAATTGGGGGGCCAGCTTGTTGTCACAGGAAATGCTATAGAGCTATTACTGCTTAAATATCAAAGATCCAATCAATTAATTTAGACAATAATTTGCAGAATAATTAACAGTATTAAAAGGGTCAGCTACAGCCCTAATATTTAGCAACAATTCTACATAGTATTAGTAACGTAAGAGAGTTCACAGCACTTGAACAGCCGTCTGTCTATGTTATCAGTGGTGGAAAGCTGTACTTAACCTGGGACGTCACAGAGACAATCATTACCAATCCATCTTGAGCTATGAGTAGGGGCAGTAAGTATTTCAGACTTATGACTTTGTTCAGACACAGCCCGTGCCTCCTCCCATTGTTAATTCCCGCTGTGAAAGACGCCTTTGGAATTGTGCACCCCTCCAGTTGTGCTCGTGATGTGAAGTCAAGGGTTATTTGCTGCTATTTTTACAAGAAACGGGTTGATTTGTCTTAGGCCATTACCGTCTATTACGACCGGGAGTCTCCGGGAAGGAGGTGGGAAGCAGCAAACGCTGGCTTTCTGCCTAAAGAGAAATCAATGAAACAAATTAATCCTTCGCAGGCTGCAGTGACACTGTAATCCATCATTCAGAGGCGCTTTTACACACCGAATCAGAGAGTCTGGGCTCTGGGAGAAAGCCCCAAGGGACAGGGCTTGCACAACACACTTTCTCTTACATTTACACACAAACAAATACCCACACTCACAAGACAAGGTTCCCTCAAGGCTCGACAAACTTTATAGGTAGGTGCCACACAGCTACAGCTACATGGTCCAGTGTCTGAACATGAAGGTACAGGATGTCAATTCATGAATATAACTACTACAAGATAAAAGACACTCCTAACACCAAGTGTTCTTTATTAGAGCGGTGACTCCTTATAAATTCTAGGTAATGGAGTTGGCAGTTTTTAAACAGGTATGAGATAAACACAAGAGAAGGAGTATCAGGAGGTTTACTGAGGATAAGAAAAATTGAGAAAGAAGAAAGCTAGAGGGGAATCACAGTGGGGGTGGGCATTGAAAACAGAGATCTTTTTTCCACCCACCATCACCTCACCATGTGGTGTTGCATTGTTCATGTGGCAGCACATTCACGCACATTGTTCCAACATTCAGACCCTCTGTTGCATGTGAGCATTCCCATGGCTTCGCCTGCAGTCTGATGAAAGGGGCAGGTGTCATTAGCCGCAAAATTGAGGCTGGAAGCTCGTTCGTCCTCGTCATCAGGGGATGTTGAAATCTCAGCAACGCTGGCTTGCAATATATCCACCATCTAAAAAATCAGCAACAAACGCATGCCACAGTTTTGCTATACGATAATAAATCCATAACCACATAGGGGATCTGATCGCATGGTCCGCACAGGCGAGCAGCTTGGTCTGTTGAGAGCTGCATAGCATAACATTTTTAATAAACCATCTGACAATGGACAAAGAGAGACCCCGGGACTGAAATAAGATACAGTGAGATACGAATGCTTTGTGATTGTTTTATTCGGCAACTTGTTGAAATACACCATGCAAACCAAACAGTGAGATTTACAGTACCTGCAGCAAGAAAGTTAAGATTTATACTCTTTTTTGTTTCCAAGTTTTTTTTGTTTTAACTATTCTTGTGGCTTGCCATGTTTACCTGCAATCCTCATGTACGCTATAGAAGACATGCCCGAACCAGCCGCAGTAACATCTCCATCAAAAATGTCGAAACTACGAATAGGCTGCTTTTCTTGTCGTTGTTATAGGGGTTGCTACTCACCTTCGACCCGAGTACGATAAAGGAATCTGTTGATGAATCTTTTGTTAATGATGGCATAAGCCATTCACACAAAATAGGAGAAAGCTGCAGGACACAAAAGAGATGCAGGAATGAATTGTGTGTTTGTGAGACATGTCACATTATAAGCATGCACAAGGCAATTATCATTTGCAATGCTAACAACACATAATTAGCATTATGAATTCAAAAGGTGGTTAAAATCAATGTCATTTTTGTCTTCATTATAAACATTCTTTCATTCAGTGTCTCGTATTTAAACTTTTTTTTTCATCCTGGTGGCTCTTGTGTAAATTTAATGACTTTAATGACTTTAATATATAATACATTTATTATATTTTATACTAGATTGGAGGATTAAAAAAAACAATAATTCAATTAACAATTGTGAGCCACTGATTTTTGTACGTATTTTGTACTTGTATTTATTTATTGGTGAATAAAGGTTACAATATGGTACTCAGAAGTAAATATGAATAATTTTGCCTGAAGGAATGTGCATGTTTACAGATGATGGCTGCATTCTTTCCCTGGAGCAGACTGATAGAGCCGATAGAGAGAGGCTAGAAAGGACATACAGTGTACAGTCTGAGCGCATGCAAAAAGATACAGCCATAGTGCTTCCTGTGTTTGTTTTTCTATATGTGAGCTTGGATACATGTTGGTTCTTATGCGATCAGATAAAAATCGCTGTATCATAGCAACGTGGTCACATTGTGCTCAGGCTGCTGAAAACGGTTAATGGCCACGGCATGCCCACTGATTAAAGAAGTCGTAATTGCACACAGAAAAATAACCGAACTGACTACATGAGCTCGTCAAGGCTGAGATTAAAAGAAATTCTATAAACGCTGACCGGTGCGATGAATTTTGAATGAGTGGATGAATTGGTCTATTAAAGATGAGGAGGAAAAAAGGCTTAGCTGTATAATCCAGGTCAGTGTGGGTCAACGCATGTTCTAAACAAAGGAGACTCGGATCACACTTTCAGTGTGCAATGCACGGAGCCATCATTTAACCATTTGTCCTCAGGAGAACATGGTGATGATGAGATAGGTGCCATGATTTAATAGAATGTATGAGCGAACAGTGGACATGTTATCATGACAGGATTTCATCTGCATTTGTCTGTTAAACACCTGATCAGTTGCTTTTGTTTGAAAAATGATAAACAAGGCTAAGATCATTTTTTAAGCTGGCACTGCATATTGTAACTTATTTATTTGTGAGGTGGTTTACTAAATATTGGTTTTAGTATGTCTTTCTAATTAATGTATTTGCATTACACATGTTATTTCAGGCAAAAGCACCAGAACACATTTTCAGGGGTTTTGTTCAGTCCCATTGCCACAGGTGTAAAGGATCAAGCACATGGTCACGTGTTGTAGACAAGTGTATGCTTCCAAATTTGTGGGAACAGTTTGGGGAAGGTCCTTTTTGGTCCTCACCTTACTGGTAAGTTACTGTTAGTTAAGTATGGAAGGACCATCCCACACGGATCCCTGACCTCAACCACATTACACACTTTTGCATTGAACTGGAATGGAAATTGCAAGCGAGACCCTCTCATCCAACAACAGATCTCATACAAAGATTTTCTAAATGAATAGGCAAATGTACGTACACGATACATACACGTAGAAAGCTTTACCAGGGAAATAGAAGCTGTTATCTGGAAAGGGTGGGACCAAGTAATAATACTTGTAGGTATAATATGTAGGTGTCCCAATACTTTTGTCCATACAGTTTAGCACCAGATAAAAGCTGCTACTATTTATTATATGTTACTTTACATATTCAGGAGGTTGATTTGATATATTATGTAAATAAATTGGGTGCAGTTTTATGTAGCAGTGAATTCAGTAAAAAATTAGAGTTAACAGAGAGCAATTAAATTAATATTTGCTCTTACCACCTGTCTCCTTAAATCAATAGAATAATGTTTTATAAAATGTGCAAAAAAATCTGTGCTTTAGACCATTAGATTGATATCATAAGTATTACGAGATAATTTCACTGTGTGTGGGCATGTGTGTGTAGACATACCTGCAGCTGCTCAGGTTTCGTTGTTAGACAGGCCTGTCAGGAAATCAGAACAACAAATTACTCACAAAGATCGAGATTCACTTCACTTTTAGCACAAATTCATGAATACAATGGAGGAGTATGTTTATGTAGACAAAGCTTCTTTCCAGATTATTGCAAATCATTCCTTAATTTCCTGATTTTGTGGCCAACAAATAAAATAAATACACTTTTCGTTAATTCTTCCTTCCTAGTAATTAAAAAAAGATTTTTTAACTTACCCTGTAAACTTAGGCTGAACTAGAATGAAAATTGCTAGCCAGACCCTCTCGTCAAACATCTGTGCCTGGCCTCATTAATAAGCTTAATGATTATTAATAATCTGAATGACTGGACCTAGACTGACCTTTACATAGACCTACACCAAAATATTGGAGAAAGCCATCTCAAACAAAAACAAAACAATCTGACATAAATCTTTTTTTTTTGCATAGGTGTAGGTGTGCAATTTTATATAGTTTATACACTTACCAGAGACTTATTAGCCTCCTACTTGTTTCTACACTCACTATATAGTGTATACCTACATGCGGAGTATACAGTGAAGTATACAGTACACACAGTATATAATGTAAATCTGTGTGTGACAATTAGACTGCAGTATATTTAATACTATTAGTAGTATTTTTTTTTTTTTTATTTAAATATACAATATTCAAATATTAAGCCCCATTTAAAATCCCCTTACAAGTTTTTTTTTTTTTAGGCCACATACTTTTGCTGTAGCCAGGGCGACAATAAGTTTGAAAGCAGGTCCAATACAATCTAAATTTGTTTTTTTTTTTAATTAACAAGTTATATTTTGTATATTATATGTATATTATATGTATATATCTATTTTGTTTATAACTTGAGCACAACTCTTCATACCTGTTCAACGGTGCGTTTTGAGTTTTAATTCCTATTTAAAGTGTGTTTTGTGTGTGTGTGTGTGTGTGTGTGTGTGTGTGTGTGTGTGTGTGTGTGTGTGTGTGTGTGTGTGTGTGTGTGTGTGTGTGTGTGTGTGTGTGTGTGTGTGTGTGTTTTAATGTGCCGTTAAAATTAATGTTAATTAATCATTGTAACATGAACAACACGTATTTCTGTTAAAGAACCTACAAATCATATCATTTTTCTTCTTCTTCTATACTTGCAGAATAGTTTCTCTGTGTCACGCGTTGTTTCTGCAAGTGATAACTACATGTTAGACACACCGTGCATCACGTCTCCCGTCTGTATTCCATCTTCCCTTTGCTGTATTTATTTAACTTATGAATCTGCACATTCCTGCTTTGTTACAGAAATGAGGAATAGCTTAGGCAGACCCAATTCCAATTAAGCGCCTGCTGAGTGTTGGTTTAAATCCACCATTAGAGCGCGCGGCGCATTTCTCAAGCTAAATCCTCCTCTAAAAAATCACTTATCCCCTCCTTTCTTTTTCCACCTGTTTCCAAAAATCAATACACAGTAAGGTGAGGTTTAAACCTGACTCATATTAGCCTAGTCGATCCACTGTAGAATAATTAAGGACATTATATCCAAACAGCTCACGTTGCTGAATTCCACTAACACCTTTCTGAACTTTTTGACATAACTTTTAAACGTTAATTTTTTTTAATAGTTAAAGCTACTTAAAGGTTTATAGCAGCAGCTTAGTAATGTCCTGTAATCGATCACACAGTGCAGCTCGGTTCAGTGCAATGTAAACCCGTGCGCAATTTTTTGCGTCTGTGTTTTTGTAATTGCTGCGCACACAACGTTGATTACTTCGTACGATTGAAGAAGATGTGGCATTTGTAAATAGCGGACACACTGCTCCAGAACAAACATATAAAGTGCCATTAAATCATTTTACTCTGACACTTTGTGAACTTGCTGTGCTAAGTTATTCCCTTGGATATTTGACTGAGCATCCCGGCGCACATCTGTCCTTGGTTTTGTTTCTTTTTCAATGAACCTCAAAGGTGTAAGCTAGCCTAATTTGCAGTGGACCCAGGCTTGTTTTAACTTTGAGCAAATTTATGATCTTGGTCTCCGAGAGCGTCCAACGCAATTAGCACGTGTGCTCTAAATAGATGATGGTTTGTGCGCAATAAAGCCATTACCTCCAGCTGAAAACTGACAGGCCCTCTCACTAGACGTTCTTACCATGAGTTAATTGGAAAAGTGATTCTTCTTTTTACCTACACAAAATGACAAAAGTGCAGCCGATTGGTGTGGCTTGTGCACCGCTGCTCAGGCTCTAAGCACAGTTGTGAGTTTATTTCAACCTTACGCATTTTGTTGGAACTTAATAAATAACCATGGTTGTTAACCAACTTGTGGGGGGTAGGATGACGATGGGCTCGACTAAATCATGTTAATTCATTTCAGTCATTTCAGTTGTACTACTGTCCGCACTACACTATTCGCAAACAATATACACGCAACAGCAGCGAATGCATCAGTCTGGCCTTTGACATCTGAGTAACATCCAGACTGCAGAACGCAGACAGATCCTGGTCATAAATAAAGCCATATATATATATATATATATATATATATATATATATATATATATATATATATATATATATATATATATATATCCAAAGAGTTCTTTAGCCCATAACTAATAACTATAAACGAACCATCGATATATATATATATATATATATATATATATATATATATATATATATATATATATATATATATATATATATATATATATATATATATATATATATCGATGGTTCGTTTATAGTTATAGGCTAAAGAACTCGTTGGAAAGTTTTACGTGTGGGGCTCATTGTGACGTCGAACGTCGCGTATTTTGACGGAATTCTGTCCATCTCTCACGACTACGCTTTCCATTAAGAGCGATTAGATGATGTCCATTGAAACCTGCTGATCCATACAGAAAACGCCAGCGGATAAAAGGCGATTTCGAGTGACCTTCTCGTCCCTTTCACACCAATCTGAGCCCCTTAAATAGTCAGAGGATCAAATCGGACAAAAGCCCCCTCCTCTTCCCTTTCAGCCCCAAACTACTCAAAGCCACAAAACCTCTACAATGGGTGTGCAAGGAGGCAAAAGCAGCGCGCAGAGTAAAGCCAAACAAGTGGAGGAGAAATGCTTCTCTTATCTACTTTAAAACATTACATATCATTTTCAATGATCATTTTTTTTACTCACTATGAAATTCTAATATTTTAGAAATACACAATTATTTGCATATAACCCTAATTTATACTTATTTTTAACAACTTAATACTTGTATCTTATACTTAATACTAACAACTATTGTGTTACTTTTATCTCAATTTATCCAAAAGCACAAACACGTCATACTGACTGCAGAGTTTTTATGATATATAGCAGCCATGTTTGTCTTTTTTGTGTTGTAATAAGTAGCAATACTACACATTGTAGTGGTTTTTTTTATCCTGGCAGTGATGCGCTTGTAAGGCAGTAGTTAGATAGTTAGACACTGCTATGTATAATAAACCTTTTTTTTTCTTTAATAAAGACAGGATATTTCAGTCCCCATCATCCCGATGAGATTGTGGTGCAAAGAAAGTACTTTATGAAACATCATAGGAAAATTAATGACTAGCAGAAGCTTAATACAACTGCATTCTGATGTAATACTAAGCTGTGAATGAAAGTTAACTTGTAACATCGAAAATAAGTAGAAGAAATGTATCCAATCATTATATATATATATATATATATATATATATATATATATATATATATATATATATATATATATATATATATATATATATATATATATATAAATGTTCTGTTTATAGAATCTGATACTTTCTCCCTACATTAGGTTTAAATGCGCCTGTTCATGGTGCCTGCTGTGCCCTTAAAGTGCTTTAACTCACTGCACGGAGCATATTTACTTAGTAGGCGGTCACAGTAAAATGTGGTATTTTATTACCTTAACAGTGTTTCTTTTCCTGAAAATGCGCAAATGGGCGAGATATGTCAACTAAATAATCGCATGCATTTTATAAAACTAGAAGAAAACAATGCAACGAAGTGTAAAAAGTTTCTTCTGATGATGATTTCAACAAATCTAATCGATTTCTGGCGGTCAGTGAGAAATTGGTATTTATTAATCTAAAATTAAAACTTCCATGAAACTAATACAAATGACCCCTGACTGAGGGAAATTCGGTAAAAGAGACGCAAACTAATACACTTGTCAATTTTTTAACTTTCAGTTGCTGATTTAAAAGACTGCAATGTCATACTCACATCATATTATTATTTTACGTAATCAAGTCTTGCGTTTTTTATTAGTATTTACAGACTAATTTGTGTATTCATGGACAAGAAGTTTCACACACACACACACACACACACACACACACACACACACACACACACACACTTCTGGTCTCTCTCACCTCTCACACACATTCACACCCACACATTATTTATATATATATATATATATATATATATATATATATATATATATATATATATATATATATATATATATATATATATATGTGTGTGTGTGTGTGTGTGTGTGTGTGTGTGTGTATGTGTGTGTGTGTGTGTGTGTGTATATATATATATATATATATATATATATATATATATATATATATATATATATATATATATATATATATATATAATGACTAGCAGATATATATATAGTTTTTCAAAGTTATATTTTCATCAGATGCAATGCATTTGTTTCATTGTGTTATTGTGTTACATTTGGCTTTAGATTTTTGTTGATATACGGATGAACCGATGGCTTTACTGCGCAAACTAACCTTCATCGATCCTATAAGCTCAAAATGCGCAGGTACAAAAAAATCACGTGCATTTGCTTTTAAACTCGCAATTACACAACCAATGAAGATCGAGCCACTAGCTCGATAATAAAACAACACGCCTTAAGTCATCAATAGTTTGGGGAGCATCGCGTAAGAAACCCGACGCATCTTTTTTTTTACCTGCAACCGAAACGTCACGTTACACTTAGTTGATTCTTACTGCAGCTCTACGACGAGGTTGCGATTTCCCGACGCGTGCAGGTGTTGCCGATTATATGATGTAATGCGGATGAAGTTTACTTGCCTTTGAGATGGAGGACCGATTCCGAAGCGCGGTCTCTCCGCGGTATCCGCGTCTTTCTGCGCCAGTGTCCACTTCTCCCTCATCTCCCTCTGTCCTCTCTCGCTGTTTTCCTGCCTTGTGCTCCCATTCGCTGCCCCTCTCCCTCTCTCGCCTCTTGCTCGCTCTCTTTCCAGGCTGTGGAGTAAAATCTTGATGATACACTTACAGAAGTTTGCCCTTTGTCTGATTTAATCCCGTTCGTTTCACCTTTTTTTCTGGGGGGCAGCGTGGTGCGTTTGCGGATGGACGGAGGAAAAAAAACTGCACTTTTTCATAGCGGTTCCACTCTGAACAGAACAGTGTCGCTAGATATTGTTTCCTGTCTAACATAAAATTCGGATCAATTGACCGATTTTGCCCATAATTCGCCTTCTACGTGTGCAATTGCAGGATTTAGCCGCAACAGGCTATTTATAAAAGAGGTTTTTAAAAAATGATAGGCTTTGCTCAAAAAGTTTAACTTAAATTACCACAAGCCTTAATAAAAAAAAATCTAATAAAAATGCAGAATATATTTTAAAATCCAGCAATCATTCACTCACGATCGCATATATACCTTGGTTATCCTATTTTGAATATGCCTGTTTCTTTAGAAATCCGTGTAACATTTTATGCACTTCTCCTTTTTTGTAATTGTCTAGCTACTGTACGCTAGATGGCAGCCCGATCCAGACATTATAAGCCTGGAAAGCTCGAGCTTCAGCATGCATGCACAAAAAGCCGGTTCGCCTGGGCAGTATAGCAGGAACTTACGTCCTCGTTTTGATCAATAAAACAGCGCCGTCACACAATAACAAACCAAACGATGATGTAAGGCTCCCAAAATTGGGGTTTGCCCCATGAGCTAAAGAATCGACCCGGTTCTCGGTGCTATCAGCCTCTGCGCCGCCTCTACGCCGCATCCCCGTTATATAGGCTAGCTGGTCTTAGTGGATGCCGCGTTAGAGCATCGTATGTTCCACTTTTGCATCATGTTTATTGATAAGTAGCCTATATAATGTTCGCGCGCTGCGCGTCGGTTGATCTGGGACAGGTGGACGAGACAGGTGGAAAGACTATGGATACCGATGGTTTAGGTGCGTGTCGGGAAAAAGCCACCCAGATCAACTATCGTGGCAGGTTCTATTTGTAATTAAGACTGCAGCTTTGGAACAAAGCATCCCAAAGTTTTGGGGCCACTAGAATGCCCCATTCACCCGAAGCGACGATTTCTTTCACGCGTCTCCAGCGCGCTCTTCGCTTTTCACCCGGTCTAACTGGGGTTTCTTCCTCTTTAGCGACAATAGACGGTCCATTCTAATCGGGTTTCAAAGTAAATAGCGGCGTAGGGGCGAGTGCAATGAAAATCGCGCTTGTCAGACCCCCTCCTCTCCCCCAGTCGTAGGTAGCAAGGAGCGAGGACTCTAACCAATGGAGTGAAGGAGGCTTGGCTAACCTTAGCCTCCCATTTTCTCTCTCCCCCCTCCATGCAGGGTTCTGACCAGTCAGTCGCCTTTGATTATCAGTTGCCAGCAGCCCCTCTCTTGGCTCCTTGACACGAGCACCATATAAGGCGCAGCGATCTCCATAGAAACGTGTCAGTTTCAATAGTAGTGTCAAAGTTCACTATATACAGACATTCGCGCAGATCTCCGTTTCGGAAACGCTGCTCCGCTGGTCCTCCCGTTAAAACGCATTCATTTTTGCCGGGGTCTCCTGCTTCTTGCATATTCTATTAGTTGTTTTTTTTTTCTCTCTCTCTCTCTTTATCCTCGCTCCGTTCCGACTGGAGAGGTGAAACTGCAATAGGCTCTCGGGCGACGTTGTTTTACTGCTGGACCAGATGAGCTTTATTCATGAACATAGATAGAGAATTCCGCTCCTTAGTGTTGCCTTCTCTCCAGCCGCGAAGACGGAGAAAGGAGCGGGGAAGGAAAAACAGACGGGAATTTATTTCTCCTCGTACTTTGGATCTCGGAACCACCAGCGAGCTTCTTTTTTTTTGCTTTGTTTCGACGTCAATGTAAAGAATTTTAATTACGATCTTTTAAAGAGAAACTGATTTCCACTGCGTCTGGCTTCGCTTTCTCTTCGCGACCGGGGCTCCCGAATGGCTGACTGCGAGCTACCTTGGAACTGGCCTCCCGACAACTGCATATCCTGATCTGGTGCCTTTTCCATCGCCTTTCCTTCGGCTATTTCGAATGCATCCATCGTTTTAGGTTCCTGTTGGCTTTTTTTCCCTTTCTTTCTTTTTCTGGTCTTTTTCCCTTTCCCTGAGATTCATCGCTCTGCTTTGACTTCCGCGCTGCCGTACGCATCCACGATTCTCCCCTTCGCAAGCTCCGACGTCCGAGCGACCGGTTCGCTTGAAAGCACTTTCCGGGCCCGAGATATGGCAATGGTAGTTAGCGTCTGGCGCGATCCGCAGGAAGACGTGGCCGGAGGTGCGGCGAGCGGCCCGAACCCCGCAGCGCAACCGGCGAGGGAGCAGCAGCAGGCGGCGTCGGCGGCACCGCACACCCCGCAGACACCCAGCCAGCCGGGAGCTCCGTCCACCCCGGGGACAGCCGGAGACAAGAGCAGCCAGAACTCTGGCCAGAGTCAGCAGCACATCGAGTGCGTGGTTTGCGGCGACAAATCCAGCGGCAAGCACTATGGCCAGTTCACCTGCGAGGGATGCAAAAGTTTCTTCAAGCGGAGTGTCCGGAGGAACTTAACGTATACATGTCGTGCCAACAGGAACTGTCCGATCGACCAGCACCATCGCAATCAGTGCCAATACTGTCGGCTCAAGAAGTGCCTAAAAGTGGGCATGCGGCGTGAAGGTGAATAGCTATATTTTTTCTTTAATGCAGCATTTCACTGCTAGTTTGCTTAGACTGTTTCGCAGTGCTGCGTTGTAATCGACTGCTGCACTGTACATAGTACCAAACGCATTTCTGTACTTCAACAAAAGCATCTTAATAAGACCTAGAATAAATTAGTCCTTCCATCAATAGCAGTAAGCAGGCAGTTCAGTAAACAGTAAACACTGGGTTTGTTCTCGTTAGCTGATCTACAGTCTACACGCCACCATTTCGAGTGCGTCCATTCCATGGGGCGTAATAGTTCTCCATAAGTGTAGGTTTGTATAGACTATTATGTGAGTAGGCCGAAACAGAAGAAGTAAAAAGGGAATGGGCTACAAACTTGTTTTCTGGAGGCCTACAGATTAAAGTGAATGAAGAAGGCGCTTTGTATTATTACTAGGGGGAAGTTGTAGAGTGTGTAGTGAGTATGAGGCCTGTCTAAATCTCAAAAACAATGGCCAGTCCAACTTTTAAATAACTTGACAGAACGTGCATAAATAATATCTGAAGTAGCTCCAATGACTTTATTTAAGTGTTGTGGAATTGTCACGAATAAATACCCAATTATTTATAAAGAGACAATTTTTCTTTGTCTTCAAACTACTAGCTAGGCTAACCCATGTTCTGATTAATGCACTGCACGAATTGTTTTTATTCCCAAAATGTAGATTTTTCTCCTTTAATTTTCTATATTATTTTAAGAGACTGTTAACTTTGCACTGTGAGAGTAGAGTACCATATACATAGGCTGTGTGTGTAGTTTGGCATATGAACAAAAGCTGCCTATAAATCATTCAGGTCAAAACTTCAAACTATCAAAATACAATTAATTGTGAATCTGATTATACATTAGAAATGCAAGAGTCAATATATACGAATGAGGGAGCTAGTGCTGTTATGCTATAGAAGCTTTCAGTACAGACAGATCAGAAGTACAAAAATAGCAATGTGTTTCCACGATATACAAGACCAAACATTTGTTTGTGTTCACAATTGGTCTACTTATTTTTTTAAAAACTTGAAGCCTGTAAGCCACCGCACGAATGATGTTTCTCAGTTCTGGATGCACATTTCCTCTCTCTCTCTCTCTTTTCGTCAGCGGTTCAGCGAGGAAGGATGCCTCCAACCCAGCCGAACCCGGGCCAGTACGCGCTCACCAACGGGGATCCTCTGAACGGGCACTGTTACCTCTCCGGATACATCTCGCTGCTGCTGCGCGCTGAGCCCTACCCCACGTCTCGGTACGGCAGTCAGTGCATGCAGCCCAATAATATCATGGGGATCGAGAACATCTGCGAGCTGGCGGCTCGCCTGCTCTTCAGTGCCGTGGAATGGGCGCGGAACATCCCTTTCTTTCCCGACCTGCAGATCACCGACCAGGTGTCGCTTCTCAGACTAACATGGAGCGAATTGTTCGTGCTAAACGCGGCGCAGTGTTCCATGCCTCTACACGTGGCACCGCTTCTCGCCGCCGCCGGCCTACACGCATCGCCCATGTCAGCCGACCGCGTCGTGGCCTTCATGGATCACATTCGCATCTTCCAGGAGCAGGTCGAGAAACTCAAGGCCTTGCACGTCGATTCGGCCGAGTACAGCTGCATCAAAGCCATCGTGCTCTTCACATCAGGTGAGTTATGGAGCCTGAATACGGCAAAAACAAAAAAGCTACTAAAGCAATGGCCAATTGTAAAAATAGGCTTCTGCTGGCTTCAATATAAAAAGCAGCTTATGTAGAAAATCTGGGCAATTCTAAAATTATATATATATATATATATATATATATATATATATATATATATATATATATATATATATATATATATATATATAGCATTATAGTGTAAGACGTATAACCTCGTACGCTTGTTGTTATTGTGGCTGTAAAATCGCTTTTCTAAAAAAAAATCTAAAATTGATTTGTTCATTTAAAAATAATAATCTTTGGGGTGATGCTGTCCAACAAACTGAGCCATATATTTTAATAAATTCGTGCGCTATTCGACAATAAACGATAGCTGGGGTAGGTTATTATGGCTAGTGTTGAAATACTGTGTAGGATTCAATTGCGTTCTGTAGCCTAATTACAATACTGCAACTCACTTGTCGTCTGTTGCTATTTTAAAATAAAAAACAATAATTTTCAATTTACACACTTCATTGGAAGTGGCTCATGAATGAATCGTGATTTAAAAAAGAAAATTAATCGTAAGCAGTTGGAATTATGCCTCATATAGTCGATCCAGAGACCTCACACGTTTATTGAATTGCCTATAAATTGGAAACTGTATTATTTTGCCGCCCCGCTTGATATCAGGTTGAAAGAGAAATGACAATTATGGGCTTGGTGTGCGTTCGCGTTTTATTAGAAAAATACAGCAATGCTGTTTCGTCAAAGCGAATCTCTTAATTGCATTTATGATGGATTGTGCTTGCTTCATAAATGTAGCCGATATTTTGATAATTGACACTTGGACATTAACGTAGGGACAGACGTTAGCGTTTATTAAGACTGTTGCAATTAAAACTGTACAAGAAATAATATAATACAAGTAAGCAGTTGGTTGGGTTTGTTTTGCTCATTGCTAAACATGGCTGGATAGCCGTCTAAAGCGGGCACAGACTGGAAATCTTTCATCACGTGCATTTAGCCAAACTGTCGCTTAGTGTCACTGACGTGTAACAGAGGACAAAGGCATTTTTATTATTATTATTGTACTTTGATTTAACCAAGTGTAAACAGGTTTAATATATCAATAGTAATATCACAGCATTTTTTCCAATTGTTGGCCGTAGATTAATATGCCATCTTTAGGATATTTTTTGGCAAACATGGTTATAGGCTGGCTATCTGGTTGAAAGGGATTTGAAGATTAATGTATTTTAATATTTTTTGGTCAATGTTTACTTTCCTATTTTCAAAACTGGGCTTAGTTTTTACATCCGAATTCTGTTATCACGTAAACGTGAAACTTCAGTCTGCTAGTAGTGACGTCACTGGTTTATTTACCTTAGCGTGCCATTCTGCCACAGTTTAGTGCATCTTTGGCTCAAACATTATGGCTGCAAACCGGCCATACAGCGACCTAGAAAACTTAAGGAACACGGTCTAGTTAATCCACAGCTCAACTTTTTTAAAGTTTGAATTGGGTACGAAGTTTCTATGTCTCTTTGGCAAGTAATCGATGTCCAACTAGCATGAACAATCCACTAGTTGCAGGTGTGCTTTTAATTTTTTGAATTAGTTAATTTTTGAACCAGATTTTTTTTACATTTGCGTGCATTTGCTGTTTTACTACGTCTACAACATTTTAAATAATAAATCGACAGAGAGTTTTCCTTTCAGTTGTACTATGTGGAGGGGCTCCCTAGGCCACCGAGCATAAGGTTTCATTACTGGAAGGTTTTAACCCGAACTTCTAAGTTCAGAAGTGCAAAAGGTCATAGTACTGGAGCGAAGTGCGTTACAGTCCGGTGTCATTAGGATCAATCATGGTGATGCTGTAGGTAACGAGTGTCGCACCTTTACAGGCAGCTGCAATAGTTTGATTTCAACGTCTCAGACTATAAAGGGACTCGTTCATCCATTTATTCAACTCTATCTACTAAGTGGATTTATTTTCTTTTTGTGAGTCTTTGTCCATTTATTTTTTGGCAGTCATGTAGGCTTCGTGTAATTTCATTTTAGCTAATAATATAAAAATGTCAGGCAATGTGGCAAATAAAGTCAGGCGGTGTTTGGTGGATGGACTTTTTATTTTAGTCATTTTACATAAAATTTGGATGCCTAAATATATGGTAATAAACTTGCTTCCAGACGCCTCGCCCTCGCCTTCCCTCCCCAACCACAGCAGAGCACAGTCAAGCAGGGAAGACATTATTCGATAGCATCTGGAAAGTAATTAGCTCGTGATTTCAATGTTTTTGAAAAATATGTGACTATTTCTATAATTTCATTATATTAAAATGCAAGGCAGACTTTCTTTGTGCTCGCCGTTTAAATCGACCGTATGAGATCAGCCTAACAAGGACACCTCGATTACAACATGGGCAAGAATTCTTTGTTCGGTCGGTTGGAGCGAGGAGATCTCCCATACTGCCCCAGCAGTGCTGCTGTTGGAGAGGGATTGCCCAGCCGCGTTGTTTATTTGTATTACAGACACGCTCGTGGTGCATGGGGTTTGTGTTGGGGTTTCTTATGTCAATACCAAATAGTGCCGATGTTAAATGATAATACGGGTCCATTTGATTTATTTTGTGTGCACAGACGCTTGCGGCCTGTCGGATGCGGCCCACATTGAGAGTCTGCAGGAGAAGTCTCAGTGCGCTCTGGAGGAGTATGTGAGGAGCCAGTACCCGAACCAACCCAGTCGCTTTGGCAAGCTGCTACTGCGGTTGCCGTCTTTACGTACCGTCTCCTCGTCAGTCATCGAGCAGCTTTTCTTCGTTCGTTTGGTAGGTAAAACTCCAATTGAAACCCTCATCAGGGATATGTTGCTATCCGGAAGCAGCTTCAACTGGCCCTACATGTCCATTCAATGATCCCAGTGAGCGCACGAAACAAACCGAATGAGATAAAAGGACCAAAACGCTACAGCGCTTCTTTCAAGAAGACTATATATATTATATATTAAGGGACATCGTTTCTGCTTACATTGGAAGACTTTCCTTATGTTGGACCGAGATGGAATACATAATGTACAAAGATAAAAGACCTGGACTTAACCTCCATCTTAAATCCATCGCCACCCTCAAGAACACGCTTCATTTTGTAAAATACTAGTCTTTATTTTACTTCTTTTGTAAAAAAAAAAAAAAAAACCGGGAGAGGGAGGGGACAACAAAATACCGTTAATTTGAAGAACAAACGCGCAGTAAAATGAATCAAGACTTAGCGGGAACGTTCCCAAACAATTCTAAGAAATGTCCTGTGTCTGTGTATCTCTGTTTTGTATTTTTTCTGGTTCTAAACCAGTATTTTCTGTGATTCTCTACTAATAATTTTGATATAACATTTTGCTTCTTATAATGGGTGCGATTTATGTTGTTGAAGCTATGTTCTCCAAGAATTAAAATTGAAGTGAGAATTTAAAACGTAAAAAAAAAGTTTTTTTAGACAAATAAAAACAGTCTAATCGCAACGACAATATAACTGATGGTTGAACTTTCCCCCAATTGATGCTCTATGGACATTCAACTGCGGCAAACCTGACCTCATGGACAATTAACGGAGAGGACGCCTTGGTCGTGTGTGTGAGTGCGTGTGTTGAGTCAATCATCAGTTAAAGTGGAAAGACATGGATAAATCAAAAGCACTTTTAATATATCATTTTCAAAACATTTTGTTTGTCTTGGTATTTTCGTTGTTTTTTATTGGTTGTTGCTTCCATTTTGCTCAATCCATGATATGTTTGTACACAAGGGTCGCTTGATGAAGTTGTGTGATGGTGTCTATACTATTAAAAAAGAAATAGGCAACCATGTCTCACTTTGAGAAGATTTCATCTGGATGGAGTTATTTCACACTGCGGATTTATTATTATTATTATTATTATTATTATTATTATTATTATTATTATTATTACGTCTTAATACAAAATTCTGCATTTTGATTTTATACAAATATGTAATTAATTACACTACACGAATTTGAAGCATTGTTGTAATACTAATCCCTAGTTGCAACTTTGTAGTGAGGGATTGTGTCCATTTTATAAGCTTTTGATAATAACATTTTATAAAACCAGACATTTAAAAATTGAGCATCATTTTCTATTATCATCTAAATTTAGCTGTAATTTCGATCTGCTGGTTACGACTGTATGAGAAATGACTGTCATGTTTACATCCCAAATGAGGAAGACAACAGTCACCCCCGAAACACAGTAGTGTTATTATGCTCGACCACAAAACGTGTTGCATTTATGCGTGATCAATGTGGAAAATCTAGACTGCTGCGTGTAAACGGGTCGATAGAAACACTAAATGTGATGTATTGTACAGGGAGAAATTCCTGTTCAGACTCAATTCACTGCGCGGAGCTGTGGGAAAGAAACAGCCTGCTTTGCACGACCTTACGACGTTACGACGCTTTCTTATTGTCGCTAACATCTGCACTCCATTGATCAGGTTTTGCCTGTAAATTATGTTTTTTATATTACTGAATTTGTCGTGTCTTATAAAACTATATCAGTTTATATATCTCTAATTTTAGCTGTTTGTTTTTACATTTAAATAGATTTTAGACTTAATCATAATAACGATGACCAATCAACGATGACGATCCTGATCGCGATGATTTGTATGATCAGTCAAGCTTATGGTGTTAGCTAAATGGTGGGTAGCCAGGTTGTTATGTAGTTCGGGTACAAGAGACGGTGCAAATGTTTGGACATACTTGAAGTTTTGTGAATTGTAACAAATTATTATTATTATTATTATTATTATTATTATTATTATTATTATTATTATTATATCGCCAGACGACAATATGAACCCAAATGAACAATGACTTTTATTAGTTTTATTTTTTATGTTTCGAAACTTTATACTTTTTAATCGAAATAGTCGGGGACGAGGGCAGAAAACTACCATAAAACTCATGTGTAAGTAAAAATACAACGTGTAAATCTCTCGTGTATAGAAATCCACGCAGACTGAGTTGTCAGCTGTGACTGCTTTAAATAAAATCCTTTACGTAGTGTTATCAGGAGTGGATGATAATATAACAACAAATGCTGTGTGGACACATTTATTCACCGTAGCAAACTTTTGACATTAGTTTTTAGCGGCAAACCATTTCACTGGTTTGAATTTCTAACTGCTTTGAACTTTATATCGTTTCGATATGTTGGACTAGAGGCTGGACGAGGCAGTAGTGCTTAATAGCCTTATTCCTGTAGTGTGTTAGTAATTAACAGAACGAGATTTATCCAAAAACGGCACGCCTGTAATTAAACCGACATCCTCTGTATAAATGAGATCTGATGGACTGACATGAATTAATGCAAGCATTTTTTGATAACTGTGCTCGATTTTTCTTCGTCCCATCAGTCTCATGTTTGATAATAGAACATAAACCTCAAAGCTTTGTCTGAGGATATCGATCAACCGTCCTTATTAATTGTATCCTTATTGCGCATGACTGAAGTGGCACACTTTTAGGTTGATTTGTAAATCATTTGTATTTCTGATGGTTCTTGTTTCAATCCGAATGGGAAGAACTTGGCCTGTTCGAATAACTCTTTGTAACCAATCGATTTTCATAACAGTGTCTAACTGAAACTGATACTGTCTGTCCACAAGCAATCACTTGTACCTGATGAACTGATCATACAGAACTGTCCAATGAGATTACATACAATAAGACTTGGATGACTACATTATTATTATTAACGCTCTCCTCATATCTCTGTTCAAAGAGCTCAATAACAAGCTTAAAGACATGGATCACGTCCAAAACAACAGGATATAAAATGTCCCCAGTTGTGAATGTAACATAAGGCGACGCCTAAACATGTGTGTGTGTGTGTGTGTGTGTGGTCGGGGCCTGCATGATGTGAGGGAAACAGGCGAGAATGCACAGATCGCTGTGTAAGCGATCCCTTTGTGTTGATTTAAAAAGACGTTTGCTGTATATAACGTTCAAGGCTGATAATATCATTGCCTGGTCAGATAAATAAAGCAGTGGCCAAAGCACCGGGTCAGTCATCGATCCCAGAAGCCAGCTGGGAGAAAGTGAATTATACTACACCGAAGCTAGCGGGGTGGGGGGGGCTTTTCGTATTAGCATTCCATACCCATGGAGCATCATTGATAAGTGAAGAGAGATATCTAACTCAACACTACACATTTCTTTCTGGTGTTCTCCGTCATTTCAGCCAATATTTGGAGGCATTCATCACATGTTAACAGACCTGCAGAGCTTCATTGTTTCTATAATAACTTGTAGCCTATTACCAGATTCGGCAGAAAATCTATCCAGATTACGTTCTTAAACATCAACCCTTAAAATAATCCCTCCACTTGATTTAGATGTAGAAGCAGATTTAATAACCACATTGATTTTGTGCATTAAGTGCTTCGGGTTTATAAAAAAATCCTTGGCAACTTGTTGATTATAACTAAAAGATACAGGGCAAAAATCAATAAGTAAAATATAATGGCGAACACAAGGTGCAGAGACGACCTTTCGGGAGTAAGCTAAAGGTAAAATCAGGTCTAACCATGACAGCTGTTTATCACTCGTAAGTTCTCCCCAACTTTTAGCCCTCCCACATCTCGAACCCGTCTCTTCCTTGCTTTGTTGCTTTAAATTATGCACGTCTCTCCGGAATGCCAGTCACGAGTCCAAACTTTGCGTCCAACCTCCCACATGAAATGATCCCCCCCCCCCCCTTAAAGGGGGCTCAATATGTCTCAATCTGCACTTCACTTCACTCAAACCATTTGGGTATATAAGGACAGGCTCCAGAAAGGCGTTAATTAGAGGAGAGCGCGCCTCAAATGCTGACTCACAACTCGATCAGTGGAAGAAGAGCCCGAACCTCGACGGGGAGGCACGGAGCGTTAGTGGAGCTCCGGTGGAGAAAGTAAGAAATCCGTTTTGATTTGTCCCCTTTAAATGGGAGCGGGGTTTTTTTCACTCGTGTGCGCGCGTGTGTCGTGACCGCGCACGTTCTGGGCAGAATGGGGAAGTCAGGCAGAGAGAAAGATGGAGGGTGTGTGTGTGTGTGTGTGTGTGTGTGTGTGTGTGTAGAAAAAAAACACGAAGCTCTGATAGAGCAGAGGACGTGTTCGTGTAAGTGTGGTGTGTGTACGACTTCGGCTGTCGTTATTAACAGCAAACGAATTAACGGCGCGACGTTTGGTCGTCGAGAGGGACGTGTTCGTCGTGTTTGCGATATAAATTGTCGCTAGAACGTAAGAGACCCGAAAGAGAGAGGCAACGCGAAGTGTTTGGGAACAAACAATGCGCTTAGAACGAGCCGGGACAACGCGTAGTCGACTTAAACAACGAGGTGAACGATAGCTAGCTTAACCGTTTGCTACCTCTGAGGTAGCCGCGCATTGTTTATTTAACCAGGCGGCGGCGGACTATCCGACATTACCTGTTGCTAAGCTCCACGCAAATAACCCGCTCACACCAACGGAACAGCCTCAAACGCGCTGACGTCAGGTTATCGTGAGATTTTCGAAACGGCGCGTGTAATTAGGACTCAAATCACTCCCGACAAATATGTTTCCATGGACCATTACGAGCCCATTTTCCGTCTCCCCCCCAATCCCAATCGCACACACGGCGAACCTAATCCTGCGCTCACATACCTGCTAACGCCCCGGATTTTCAGCTATATTTACTGGCTATTTTTATAATTCACCCCAGATGGTTTGCGAGTGTGCGGCCAGCAACTTTCCCCAATTTACCCAGCCACATTTTGCCGCAATTACACTTTATGCTGCGAACAAATGTCATTGTAACCCATTTGCCTTACTTCTAATACTTCGAATATCACTGCTAAACGTTTATTCTGATCATCGTAGGCCTACTGCAATTTGTTCACCAAATATGTTTAGCCCCGAATCTGTTTGTCGATGTTTGATACGAATTCAATTACTGGACATATCTTTTTTTTTTAAATAAAAAGGCTACCTCACCTTATAACCTACTCTTTATTTCTGAAAATTATCAATGACTAATAATTTTATAATTAGTAATGGATTATATTAATATTAATCTGTCCACCTGTCTGACTGACCGTTTGTATACCAATTCCTCGTTGGGGAATGACTGACAAGACAGACCAAAACATTTTCAAAGGACCCACGAAGGGGTTACTGGAGTTGAAATGGTCCGGCATCGAACAGAATCACTCTAAACATTTTCTGATCATTTTCTTTTTAGAAGTAAAAGGCGATCAGAAATCATTCGTTTATAGGCAGTGATGTAACCGCTTTGCCTGACAGACGGTGAATTATGTTGTTGTTGTTGTTAATATCGCTCTAATTTCGTTTTTATTTGACTAATTTCTCAGCACGGCTTCTATTTACTTTGATAATAAATGACCAGAGTGTTTTGTCGAAGGAGATTTTTCATCCCCGCCATATTGAGCGTCTCTTGACAGAGGTATTATGTGGCTTGTTCTGGTGCTGGTCTCTGATCCCGCGCCTTTCGGCCCTTTATCCTGCCTGTCTTGCCTATAGTCGTCGCAATTTGTGCGTTTGATAAATACACACACACACTCTCTCTCTCTCTCTCGCTCTCTCTTACACACACAAACACACTCACACACACACACACGTTCCTCCACTGAACACGTGCAGGAGGAGATGAGCCTCAGCAGCGACCAGCTGCGAAGCCAACTCTTGTTTGGGACAAATGAGGAACTATCACTTTGCCTCTCTTTAGAACTCTTGAATATGACATTGCTTTCACAAAATCTGTTTTAAACGTCAAATCAAAAAATGTAATAGCCTCATGTCCCTTTCAAAAAGTGTAGGCTATGTAAAATTATTTAACATTTTTCTACTAACGCGATCTGCAAATACAAAGTGAATTAAAATAAATTGCTTTTTAAAAAACAAAATTTCCAAAAAGAATTTACTACAAAAAATGCATGTTGGTCTTTAGATATGTATGCATGTTATTAATTGGCATGGGAAACTTTTATTTAGTTTAATGAGACCTAAAATTGGGTTTAAACCGTCCAAAGTTTAAAGGGTGCCAAAATAAAAAATGCGTTGTTAGTGAAGTCAAAATTTAATTGGTTCTTTAAAATCCACAGGATCATTTAATAATGCTATATACACACACAAACAACAACAACGTAATCTTTCATCACGAAATAAAATCACACATTTCCCAATATTTAAAAAGGCCGATTCAAAATTTATTGTGTAGCTGCTACACATCCAAACCAACAGTCTGATTTGAGTAGTTGCATTTTAAGTCCTTAGCTATTTTAAAAATGGCGTTTCTTAAATGCGATGCGTGTTATTTGAAGGAATATCATGTCCTTAGATACGTAGATAGTCAATGTGAGTAACTCCTCGCAAAAGCCCGCAGCTTGCAGGAGGATCTGCATGTGCGTGCTCCTAACGATGGGGGTCGGCAAGAGCTGAGAATTTAGAGAGAAAGAGAAGGAGAGAGAATGAGAGCTGGGTTTAAGGGAGGGGGTTCGGGGAATGGCTTTTCTTTCAGAATGACCTGGCCCCTCTCTTCAAAGGCAATAGAAACTAACGGTCTTAATCTGAGCAAGAAAATAGTCTTCCACCTAGACCTATTAGAAACGGCCACACGTGATTTCTTTATTCCTTCGATCCTTTTTTAGTGTAAGATGTTCTGCATCATAACCAGACAGGCTAGTCAAGTATTATATCTCCACTTCGGTTATCTTAGCTAAGTGAAACGTTTATTGTCCCAAACCAACGCCTTCCTTCTGCAGTGCAAATTAACTTGTCCTCGCCAATGGTAGTAGAAAACTACGTTTTTTTATATGGGGGGTAAAAAGAGAATAGACCACAAAGCCCATCACAGTTCAAAAACCACCTCGTCTCATCTTCCTCTTTCCCACCAGTGCGAACAGTCGAGGCAGTGAGATGTAGTTTCATGTCATCATGTCATTTTCAACCATGGCATCTAAACCGAAAACACTCGCATAGCCACATCCCATCATCATACACGGTACACACGCTTTGCTCTAACATCCTGCAAGCACGGTCGTTTTATGTAAAAGTATAGTATTCTGCAGGAGTAACAAATAAATAGATACCTGGCAGCCACATAAAACGCACCTCAATTTATTCTTTCATATACCCCACATTTAAATAAGGGCAGTGCCGTGGTTTTCACTCCACTCGAAAACACGCTGTCTATAGAGTTAAATAAAAAATGCCAAACAAGATCCGTCACTCCAAAAAATGTGGAAACGTTGCGTGATGCCTGTCAAACGGCCCATTGGCCAAGCTGTGGCCAATCCGCACGTGGAGTTCTCAATCATGTAAAGCTATAGGACAGGACCCCACAAAGCTCAGGAGAAGGACACCTATTCATGATTCTTAAACACTATCACAAATGCTACATTCATACATGAAAACCAAACAACTTATATTCACACTAACTACAGTGCGTTTTTTTAAATAGTTAAGCATTCTTCACCAAAGACTATTACATTAAAAAAGAATTTTGGTTGTGATGTGAGGAAAACACTGATAAGGACAACATGTGTAACCTATATATAGAAAGACAAAGTATTTCAATCGAGTAATATTTTAATTGATCCCCAAAAAGCTAATTGTTACTTTGCATTTAAAATACATCCCTAGTTGTTAGAGGGATTCTTGAAGCAGCCTTCAGTTGTAATCGTATGATTACAAACGTCGAAAACAGTTCAGATTGTAAATACTAATACTGTAAGTTCTAATAGATAATCAGTGGACAAGCTGTTCTGAATCTTTTTAGGTATAAATGCAGGTGATATTGTACGCTCTGCAAACTACAGCGATCCACGATCACTGTCATTCACTAAATAGTAACTGTGCGATATAAATTCTGTTGCTAAATTCAGGAAGACTTTATATTGAATATAATATAATAATTTATTAATTAATATATTTTCAAATATACCAACATAAAAAAATACTACCATGTAACGTGTCTTTTTTAAAGCGTGTATTCTGATTAGTTAATTATTTTTATATGGTATTTTAGATTTTTGTTAAAACTAATATATTGCAGTTCCTCTATTGACACATGCCCCACGCCTGGCACTGACACTGCAATTTCTACATTATTAGAATGTGCTGTGCTTTGATTAATCGGTTTTATTAATAATACTGAGAGATTTGAGATGTGCTCTCGACTGTTTTGATGGAAGGGGATGTTTGGGCTGTTTGTTTCTGTCTGTGTTTGCTAGATGGCGCTCTGTGTACTGTGACCCTCAGATTGGGGATCAAACAGTATATTCCCGTTGCACAGTCTCACACAGATTCTTTCTATTTCGCTTATTTGCTAGATATAAAAAATGAGAGAACGATCGAGGGAGGGAGAGAGAGAGTGAGAGAGAGAGAACGAGAGAGAGAGACACTTAGCAGTACATTATTGCATTGTGAGCTATGTTTTAAGAAAACAATTTTAACATGATGAATATATAAGTTCCTTTAAAATAAAGAATGGTGTTTTTGAATGTTGGATAATTTAAGAATGTCTCGATATAAGTTGTTGTTTTCTTATAATGCATTTAATTTTAAAGAATAAGTTTGCATGAATTTAGCTTAATCACAAATATAATCAGAAATCCGATCGTTAATTTGTTATCCAGTGTTCATTTCAACTTTTTCCTTTAATCCTTGAATGAACATCTGCTGTTAAAAATACAGACTACCATTTTTTTTTAATCAAAGGTCATTATTAACTTTAATAAACGTAGGTAAATTGTTTTTTTCACAAATGTCACTAAAGTAATCCGAATGCATTAGTTTTTGCTTTGTTAATTTATAACCATGCTGTCATATTTATTTTAAGGCAAAATTATATAGAATTAAAAAATGAAACCCTACGCTATTAAATATAGTGAGTGCTGTTAAGTGGAACCTCGCATGTATACTTTATAAGTAAGCTTCGGCCACATCATGACGTTATTGAATGTGCGAAGACGTGGAAAATATATAAAAATGCCTTTTAAAAGTTGAGTGCAGATCATCATCTGTTTTTTAGAAGTCACATTTACGTTTCAAACATAAATAAGTTAGTAAGTAAATAAATAAATAAAAAAGTAAACAAATAAATAATTAAAGGTTTACATTGCACATATTTTAGATGATGCATAACGAAAACTCAATAGTCTTATCCGTGGATAAATAAAATATATTTAATTTAGATATTTTTTCTATGATTTCTAAAGATTTATTTAATAGAATTATAGATGCAGCCAAATATACCATTTGTTCATTGTTGCTGTTTTTGTCTTAAACAAATGAATTAATGTTTGAAACTTTCAGTGTGTTATTAATATTTTTCGTAGGCTATATTTAAACATTTTTAAATTCAATGAAACGTTTTTTTAGGATAAATGATACGCAGTTTGTTAAAACGTGCTGTTCCGTATTTTATTTTTCGTCGTTTTCCTGTCTGGTTTTTTTTTCTAACTATTTGGAACCATGGAAAAAATGACACCTGTATTTGAAGTTATAAATTCAAAAGTTGAATTATATATTTTAGACAACTCAAACACCCATAAACTCGTTTAATCGTTTTTTTTCTTAAAACACATGATTGATCTAATGAATCTAAATCTTAGCCTATTATTTAAAAAGTTGCTGACGTCATTACGGGTAGAAAGCCTTGTCGAATTTAACCCAATGTCTTCTCGTCGTACTGTATATTAAGTGTGACCAGAAATCACACACTTAATAATCCGGGCTTTTTTTTATTAGTAAATGGTATTTACAGTCGTTAAACTGCGCCCATTTATGTGATCGAATTATTTTCACGTTTGGCTTTGGAAAGTAGTACAAATAAGACAGTCGCGACTCTGGGGCTTAATGAATGTCCAAAACAGGAGGAGAGGGAGAGATGTGGGACTGAAATCTGAATCACAGTCTTCTACACACGGGCCTGTGAAGTTGCTTTGCTGTCAGGATAGTTAGCGATGTTCTTATATGGACGCTGGCTGCACAAACTCATCTCTTGGGGTTTTAATTAACAAGCTGTCTCGAAGCTGTAGAAAGCCATCAAACAGTTTTCCCTCTCCAACAATCCTCCTTTTCTCCTCGGCAGCCCTGTAGCCTTTAAAGCAGCAGTATGACTCCCAAGGCAGATTTGTTAATGTGCATATGCTTTGCTTACACACATTCATTATACATACATATATATATATATATATATATATATATATATATATATATATATATATATATATATATATATATAATTAATTATATTACTCTCTATGAATTATATATAGTATATATAATTATTTATAATATATAGAATTTTAATATAAACAGGCCTCGTTTTTGTTTCACATGAGTTACAGTAATGAATGAGAACTGTGTTCTATAATGTGATAATGTGCAGGTGTGTGTGTGTGTGTGTGTGTGTGTGTGTGTGTGTGTGTGTGTGTGTGTGTGTGTGTGTGTGTTCCCTGTAGAACACATAGACAGCCTTGCGAACCCACTAAACAAGAAAAACAGACATCACTGTCTTGTCTCGCACTGCTCTGCTGATGTGCACCTCCAGATCCATTGGTCACTCACTCATGTTCACTCCCTCACTCTCTTCCTCCTTCGTGAGCTCGGTCCCGTCTGTGTTTCGATAGGATATAATGTGATCGTGAGGTGGGGGCGAGTTCAGGGTCACACACACACACACACACACACACACACACACCGCTGTCCATGGTCCTGCGCTCAGGTGCCCGGATGCTCTTATCAAATTAGACAGGACAAGTTTCAAATGAACGCCGTCGCCTGGATCTGGAGCCTGCCAACAGTTTACAACCTTTAACAAGGTTGCACTGACAGTGCGAAGCTCCGATCGCGAGCGCGCGGGTGCACGCGCAACACACACACACACACACACACACACACACACGCACACAGTTCACGGTGTGTGAGTAGTACCCACGGTCACAAAGAGACGGGACAGTGTGAGATAGCGCAGGTGATTGCAAGTGATGGGCAATGACTGCTGCAATAACACGCATGAGTTCCCCATCCTCAGTCGATATTTTTTTTATCATCTGAGAGACGTCAGTTTCGCGCACAACATAAGCTGATTAAACAAAATACAATTTAATTAAACAGTATTCTAGATTTTATTATTAAAACACCTAAAAGGGCTCTTATTAAAACGCATTGTCAGCATAATGCCATAAAGTTAGTGAAAAGTCTGCAATAAAGGGCTGAATTTTAGCACACGTACAATTATGGGTTAATAAAATGAAATGTGTACGATTTAAAGGACGAGGTTTTATTCGACCAAACAAACAATTAACGTTCGGTTTTCCTACGTTATTCTTTGTCAACTTTTCTTAAAAAACGAAATAATCAAAAGATATATTTTTAAATCGCATAATTTGCACCTCTGTCGTCTGTATTTAATACTTATCACTTCTTAATTAGGAAAAGTTCATTTTTGTCCATTTGTAATTTTTATTAAGCATTGACATGCGGTGTTTCTACAAATACTCTACTTTCTGCGCTATCTATAAAAGTAGTTTACCGTTCTCTAAAATCAGCATGTTTATTAGTTTAATTGTCGCATCTTAGACGAGATGATATAAAATATTATTCAGTAGCCGACAGGATTTCGCCCCATGGCGTCGTCGTGGGGATATTTTGTCCCGACAATTTTATTATTAGTGAGAAAGTCTATTAAATTACAATAAATAAGCATCGGTTAATTTTTTTTATTCGTACGCAAGTAAATTATACGGTTCACAACAAGAGTTATTTTATTAATTCTTCATTCAGCGTTTTGGTGGCATATTTAATAGAAAAAATATTTTCAGTATTTTATATGCATTTTTTTTATCGTGCCGTGTTTTCGTCAGGAACGATTTTGTAGCCTACTAATTAACGTTTTCGACCGACTTGTAATTATAAATGCTTATCAGACTCGGCAAAAAGTTTTTTTTAGAAAGTCGTTGTTTTAGCATTTTGTCTTTGGCTAGAAAACTATTGTTTAAAAGACAACGCCTTATAAGCGTGGATTTTGTCTTTTTTTTTTAAACCTCCGCTGCAGGTGAGCTAAAGAAAAGTGCTGTTTGTTTCAGAGGGTGGAGGGGGGGATGTAACTGGTTTGTGAGGAAAAGCACCCACTTTTGTGCAGCTCTATAAAAAAGACGGATGGATGCAGCAACCAGAAAAGAAGTATATAGTGCTGCGAAAACGATGATGGATCCTATACATCATAGAAATCATAATCAGCATCATCATGAGCATCATCACCTCCCTTTCCTGAGGTCATTTTAGTAGCTTTTGTTTTTTTCTCTTGACAGTCAGACTCACACCTCAGCGGCCTCTCTAATTTCGGTCCGCTGGATGGCACCAACTTAATTTTAAGCTTCATATTTTGAGGCGCCTCTTAATGAGGATGCGCAGGCGAGACAATAACGAGCCTGCTACTCTAGTGGGAGCCTCACCAATATGGTTATAGGCTCAGAGGAAGCGGGTGAGCTTGATGAGACTCATCTATAATGTGTGAGTGAGGAGCAGGTTGATTCCCCCCCTCCCTCCTCCTCAATAAACTCCCCATAATACACAGGCATGCAGGTTATAGTCTTTCCGCTTCGACCCACCAGGATTGCGCGTATCACATCATCTGTTATTCTAGCGCAACATCACAGGACGGATGGAGGGAGTTTAGGGTCGGGTAAGAGTTTTACAGCGCCCTAATCTGGTTGCATTTGAAAGGACCTCTTGTTGTTTGGAAAGGATCAGGTTTTTATCGTGTCCTCAGCCTGGGTCGCCCGCTTGGCACCCTGTGTGGCAATTCCATCCTCACTGTAAAATGACAGCTTGGAGCCTAATGCTCCGGTTACTCTGCTGCAACCTCCCGTCCTTTAGCACTCAGCCACGTTGTCCTTTGTCATATATATATATATATATATATATATATATACACAACAACAAAAAACCTGCCTCCCGCCCCATAAAAATACTAAATATTCATAAAAAGGCACGTAATTGCTCAGATCAGATGTCATAAATCAATACTTTAAACCCCGGAGGCCCGAAATATGATCCTGAGTACGGCAAAAACAATACTATTATTATTATTATTATTATTATATATTTTTATTTATTTTTTATTCTTTTGTTGCAAGTAACACACTATTATAATAATGATAAAAATACTATAAAAGTTAATAAAATAAGGCCATAACTAAGAAATTAGAAACAGTTTTATTATTACTGTTAAAATTATTAACATAATAATTCGTATTATAATTTCACGAGTCAAATATTCCAATGATGATTCGAAACACAGCAACTTTTGCCTAACTTTGTAAACTTGTTTGTAAGGCATGTTGTATTTAAAAGTAGAATAATTGTTTTTTTGTAGATTGTGGGACTGAAGTGGGGTATTGACTGTTCTTACACATACACTCTGTCTCTCTTTATATATATAAAGAGAGACAGAGTGTGTATATATATATATATATATATATATATATATATATATATATATATATATATATATATATATATATATATATATATATATATATATTTTCGTTCTGCAGTCTCCTCTCAGGGTTTCATGTTAGATAAATGAGGATGTAAACGTTTCTCTGAGTGCCTCACCGATCTTCGATTCATGCCACCAACCGAATTCCTGACATTAATCGCTGACCCACACTATAATTCTCTGCGTTATGAAGCCTCATATTGTTGAATATCTGAGTCCGTTTATCAACGTCAAACTAAAGTGGTAAACTGCTTTGTTTTGCCGATGCATTCTCACAGGTATTTATTTATTCGGGTGAGATTCGTCGAGCAGGTAATGAAAAAACACGCACAGCGCTGCTATAGGCTATTGAAGTCGAGTCTGGTCTTTATTTCATCCGAGAACACCTCCAAGGCTATAATGTTAATAACGGGCTCACAGAATAATCTCTCTCTCTCCATTTTCCGCATTTCGATATCTTTTTTTATAATCTCCCATCATATCTTTCACATTAGACGTGAAGAAGGCTTTTATTTCTCTCTCTCTCGCACAGATGTGTGGGATTTCGGAGCCCGGTTCGGGGCTGGATATAATTGAAAGGGCGACATGGTCCAGAGTAAAGCGCAGTATAAAAACTACCATTAAAGCGACATAAAGCGACTCTGGGTGCCAGCAGCTGCTCTCCAACACTGGCATGATCCCCCACTCCAGACTTTGCCCTTGTCTCATTTTCGCACTGGCTCACACAGCGACACAAGGTGCTTACGACACATTAAAGGAGATCCCTGTCCTGCGTGAAGCTTATATGCTGAAGCTTCATTAAAAGATCCACATAAAACAAAACATTCAGAAAAGAGAAGCTCTATGTCCTTACATATTGGGTTGGGATATATATATATATATATATATATATATATATATATATATATATATATATATATATATATATATATATATAGATATATAGATAGATAGATAGATAGATAGATAATGGAGTTATTCACATTCATGAGTCATTCACAGCTAGGAAACATAGATGTACTTTTGTTGATCATGTAAAAAGTTTTTATGTTTCATTTAACCTAATAAATTAGTGTAAATTGTTTTTGGTGGCACATAAAATATGTAACCTTTTTTATCTGACAGTGTTGTATCTTGAAGTGTAGGGTACTATATAACACATCTTCCACACAGGTTTTAGATGAAAATCTGTAGATTCTGTAAATAAGATAAAACAAAAATAGCTACTATTTTTTTAGTACATCTAAAGTTGAAATGTGATTAAATTAATTATCTATCATGATGTATGTCATTATGATCAACAATTAAAAACCCACATTTTTTCTTTAGCTATGTAAGATGATGTTCAGAACCATAAATCTCTCAAATTAACTCTTTACATTATGTGTTAGTAGCTGAGTTGTAGGTTAAGCATATTTAGTTTATTAAAGGAGTTTATACAAAGTAAATTAAGAGATAACTGATAGTCAGGGCAAGGACAAAGACATTAACATGAAGTTAAAATGTAGTTTTAAATAATAAATAGTCATATTAATCGGTTGTATTAATTGTGAGAAATAGACGTAACATTTCGACAGACAGAAAGAGAGAGAGAGAGACAGAAACTACGAGGTAAAAGACATCTCTGAGACCCTTCATTAGCTGGATGAACAAAGTACTTCTATACACACAGAATGAGAGTGAGTAAAAGAGAGGGCTGAAGAGAGAGAGAGAGAGTGAGAGTTTTAGATTTTCTTTTATTTCAGACACAATAAAACATTGATTGTTGCAGTTTGTTGACCCGTGAAATGTACGGGTTAGAATCCCTTCAGAAGCGAGCATATAATTATGCAAATAGAGATCTTTGAGAGATCTGCTGAAGTGTTCAGAAGGACACCAGAGCCGATGAGACAGACAGACAGACAGACAGACAGACGGACCAACATCATCAGGAGCAGTGGCTTTTTTAGAAAGTTTACGGTCCTGATGCTGAAAACCATGACTCAATGTTTGATCTGTTAATGGTGTCTGATTACTTTAGTTTTGATTATCCTTTGTAAAATCGTAAAATGTAGCTATGCTCTGATTTTATTCTGTAGAGCAGATGAACCTAAAGCCTTTAGTGTGAGACAAACAGAAATTCATTTGGAATTTTAGTCATTTTGGTTTATTGTCCATAAAGGCCGTGTAACAGTGTTACAGTGTAATCTCTCCAGAATCACTTGCGAATTAAATTATGATTAAAAAATAAGAGTACCTCTGGACATTAAAGCCAAATTGGGTAATAGTCAGGTTTAATAATTCTACAGTGTAACTCGTTCCTTCTTAACTACCGCTTTGTGGTGTTCTCTCATTTGTAAGTCACTTTGGTTTAAAGCATCTGCTAAACAATTAAATATAAATGTAAACTCAGTTATTGAACTTAACAAAATGATCATTTATATCACACACTTGTTCTGTATAACCCCAAACAAACTAAAAGACATCTTGTTAACCTGAGCACAGTAATTTCTCAGGCTTATAATAAACTTATTGTTAACATTGTTGATAATATTTTGCTCGCAGAGGTTCTTATGGCCTCGGAGGAAACTTGTTGATTTTTGGCTTCATCTGATACGAGGCAGGCTTTTGACTGACACGTCTTTTGCTTAACATTGGCCTCATTGTGGGGACGCGGCTCCTCTTTCGCGATCGGATTGCGCGCTTGCGGTTAACGCGAGATGAGCAGCTCGCCTAGCCGGTCAGACTCGGGTTCTTTGGGAACCAGGAGAGCCACCGGAGCTCCAAGCTTTTATCAAACGCTGCAGATCTTTATCCCTTTTCCCCCCCGAAGAGCTGAACTCTAACCTGGCCACCACTGGGTCTGAAAGTGAAGCCTTTATGATAAAAGCAAGATTTACGCACCCCCAGCTTTTAGGAGTATACACTGCGCCCCCCGACTTCACAAAACACTTGAAACATCCTGTGCAAAGGGGAGCAAAATACGAGAAATGTCAAGGTTCAGCACGGCGCAGCACAGATTTCAGTAAAAACAGGCGGCTTTATGTGCTCCACACAACATAGAGCATCCATCCCGTCGCCATCCGGTGTCTTTTCTTGTGAGATGCTGCTGGTGAAGGAAACACACCAAGCTTAAAATGATTAAGGATTAAGGTTCTTAAAGCAGGGCTTCACATATGACAAGTATATTGTCATTACCTACTAAAATAACACTGTGTTAAAAGATGACTTTGAAAAATGAAATCTCTAAGTTTTATGAGCTGCTTAAAACTGAAAACGCCCCACCATCACCATGAAAACCAAAGTACAGGCAACAAAACGAGGAACTAAAGCGAGGCTTTAATCACATTATACAGAAAAACATCATTTTGCAAAGACAATTCACTGCAGCAGTGATTCCAGCCTCCTGGTGCACAGGAGACAAGGCTCCCCCCCTCACCCCCTCCCCATCCACCCAACACACCCACCCCACACAGGAATAACAACAACAAAAAAAAAACAAGATGAAAAACGAAACAAAACTCTTAATAAAGCATTACAAGAACCCCCTCAAAGCCGGACAAGCCTTTCATTTAAAAACTAGTTTCATTTATTTTGAAGATTAAAAAAAGCATTACACACACAGAACAATTAAGAGAAGAAAGAGGAGTTAACAGCGTCATTCCACGTCGATAGAACTCTTTAATATAAATGTAGAAACCATCTGCTTGAAAATAGAAACTGATTCACAATTTACATACCAAATGTATATTTGGTTTAAGGCTGCACTTCTCACCTACACTCAATTTACATATGGCTTAGTTCTGGATGCTGGAAAAAAAAAACACAGGATTAGATTCATGTGTCCTTTTTTTTTGTTCCTAAGGCAACAATATTCGAAAGCTTTTACTCTCAGCTGCAACGTGTGACCTCGGTTTGAAAATATGAGTAGGGTATAGTTCAGAAGTTTAGAACTACACAGTTTAGTTCCTGCTGAGCACTAATATAATGAGTATGTGTGTATATATATATATATATATATATATATATATATATATATATATATATATATACACATACACACATATGATATACATATATAAATGTGCATATACTTATATACACACATATAGTATAGTGTTAAAAATCTTAAATTGAGTTAATTGCTTATTAAAAATAAAACCAAAAATCTATTTGTAAATGTCTTTAAAAATCAGTAACATTTTCTATAACGTTAATTTTAAGGTTAAATAAGGCCATATGATGACATTTAAGACAAGTCTATGATCGATGATACAGACTTCTAGAGATTTGGATGTGAGAGCTATAGATGATTTAAAAAACAGACGCCTGCAGACGGAGATCTTAGGAAGACCATTTTATGCCTTCGATGTGAAACTGTTGACCTACGGCGCTAATAAAAGTGGAAAGGTTGGCGGAGCTCCGTCCTGACGTCATTATGATGAAGGCTTCCCTGTACTTAGTGTAAGGTATGTTTTTGGTGGAATCCTTTCTTATTCAAATCCAGTGTGGGTCATGACACTGTGGGGCCGTGGTGTCGAAAGCAAATAGCCAATTACTGGAACCTCTTTTAGTTCCGGACTTCTAAGGGAGTTTTAAAAATTGCCTGCGAGGGCGAAAAGTTTTTATTGCTAGCTTTTAAAAAACATACTGCTCATGGTAAGCGCGGATAAAACTGAACGAGAATGGCAGAGCTGCATCAGGACTGAAGGTGAACTACGGGACCTGTGGTTAAAAATGGCGTGTATGTAGCTGTCGTTGTGCTTCCCAAGCATTAGCTCAGTTCCGAGCAATGTCAAGACAATTAGAGGTGAGCGACGAGGTTGTGTGTGGAGAGCCCCCTGTCAGTCTTAATCTGGCCACCAAATCCATGAGGCAGCCCAGGGGAGGCCTACTGAGCACAGCCATATTGCTTTGACAGTTGCTCTCATCTAGAAGTAATGCAAAACGTTATTCTGATGTTTACACGCTGACCCCATACTCAGATGCTTCGAATACTATAGCCTTAAGGAGGGCGACCCTTTAAAAGCGTTAAAATGAGAGAGGAAACCTAGATGTGATTCTACAAGTCTTCGTTCCTGGCTCGGTGAACGCCCTCCTTCTCGTCCTCCTGCACGTCGTCGGTTTTCGCTTTGCTGCTCTGGTCGCCGCCCGGGGCTTCAGCCTCCGTATGTTGCCGGAGATGATGGTTGAAGAAGTCGAATATGGAGTTGAAGCTGCTCCAGGAAGTCAGCTCATGCTTCTCAGTTCCTGAAAGTGCACAAAACAAAAGCATAATTAGAGAAAACAATAAGCAATGGGTCTAAATATTTTAAAACACTCTAACATTGAAGACTTCATCAAATTAATAATACGGCATGCAAACAGGTTTGGGATAAATATATGGTTCCAGCGTTTTGTGGAGAACGTTCTTTCCACTGATTTCCTGTGGTCTGCAGTAAGCCTTGACCTCCATCCCACTAAACACCACATGATCCCTCCACCCACCATCAGTCTCTGACTTCACAAATGCTCTTTTAACTTAACATCCACCGAATTGAATTTACCTGAAAAACTATTTCAAACATCATCAGCTCCTCCTCAAGTTCAGAAAAATCTGCAAACGTTCACTTTTATTGACTCGCGTCACGTTTTGCCAACACTAAACTCAGCAAATCAAATTTGGACCAGCCATATCATCGTCTGACATGTTGCATTATGTCCTAATAAACTGTTTGTTGCTGTAACCACCCACTCAACTCATTTCTTCTGTCTACAGGTAGCATTTCCATGACAAATGATTTTACAAGATGCTTTCTAACCATTTCACTAAACCTTTTAATGTCTGAAACAGAGGACATTTGATAAATGTGTAGTAGTTTTCTAAGCATTTTTTAAAGAACACATCATAAACACTCTAAAAAGTTGTTAAAAGTAACCAGACAACCAGGCTAAGAAGTACAGTTACACCTTTTTTCCTGTGATTTATTCACAATAATAAACAACCTTAAGTGTCATATTGCTTTTCTAAAATGAAAACACTTTAAGGTCTAAATCATCGACAAAATATTAATATAAAACAAATTATTAATATTAATAAACTGGTTTTCCAGGACATAGTCTAGTCTGTTTTTTTAATGTGAACAGGATACCCGTTAACAGGCTTACTGCTCATCGGAAATCAACGCTGTTTAAATGAATCCGTATTTTTTGATTTAAAAGAATCTATTGTGGCGGCACGGTGGCTTAGTGGTTAGCACGTTCGCCTCTCAGCGCTAGGGATTCCCGGTTCAAATCCCCATCTGGGTGGAGTTTCCATGTTCTCCCCGTGTCCGTGTGGGTTTCCTCCGGGTTCTCCGGTTTCCTCCCACAGTCCAAAAACATGGATCAAGTTAATTGAGTTCTCTAAATTGCCCCATATAGAGTGTGTTTGAGTGTGTGAGTGTGTACCCAGCGATAGATTGGCGCCCTGTCCTGGGTGTATCTGCCCAGCGCCCGAGACGTTCTCCCCTGGATGGGCATGGGGAACCCCACCGCGACCCTAATAGAGGATAAAGCGGGAGATAATGAATGAATGAATGAATGAATGAAGAATCTATTGTATTTCACGCATTGATACGAATGTGAAGCGCTCAGAGGTGTGTGTTATTGTCAGTAATGTCAAACGGCTCAACCAATCAGATTTAAGGACCGGAACTACCCGTTTTTAATCAGTTATAATAAATGAAAAATGCTACAATAAAAATACAGCGTCATACAGGATGTTCTGTGGAAATCTTTTTTTGATGTATGTGGGTGTGGGTTATACTTTTATAATTTAATGTGTGTTATAATTTTAGAAATATTCAATTTTATATCATGTGAATTTAAGTTAGTGTTTGTTTGAATGTATACAGATACATATGAATATAATGTTTTTTTAAGCCAGCGATACAGACTACAGGTAAATATCTGACTGAATATATAGCTTTCACTGCATTGTTCTCCACCGAGACAAAAAAATGCACATGTATATTTAAATAATAAAAAAAATCAGATTCTGCATCTACACATATATTAAAAAAAGAATACATTGTTGCATTAAAACTGATTTGGTTTTTATTTTTTATAAATCTGTAAATAAAGAAACAACTTATAAAAGAAACTGAATAGTGATGACTGATAAAAGAAAATTGTAAAACAATGGAGATCTATTATCTATGTTGATTTGTCTCTCCTATGCCCTGGATAAAGAGCTGAAGTACTTTTTACGCAAACACATACTTGAATCAAGTTCAAGAAGCACCGCAAACAAAAGCTTGTGGTGTATCATGTTCTATATACGCCCCCGCCGGGCTCTGTACTTATTAAAATGTATGTAGGGTGACAAACAATGGAAGCAGTGACCACCGGCAGAGGAGGATTGAGTGTTCTCTCCAGTGACTAAGACACAGCTATCAGTACATCCACGGAAGGGCTCAGGTTCGTCATCTTGCAGCAGGTTAAAGAATTCCCATGTCCAGGTCACTGGGCTCCAGAGGATCGACATGTATACCTTAAGACCCCATCATACCTTTTTAAGTCCTTCCAGCACCACTCCACTGTCTGTATGGCAATAACATTGTACAGTTTGGTCAGTGTTTCATATTTTCTTTATAGACGTTGAGCATGTTCAACAAAACCTGGCTGTAATTTGTTCGACCACACTTCTACAGAGAGTCCTAAACTGCAGAGGATGCTTCGCCAGCGAAAGTTTTCAAAGAGGACTGGCTCGATATGTTGTTTTTCCTTCAACTGTTTCTGCTTCTTTTCTTTTGTTTTAACTGCCCACAGGGATACAATTAAAAAGCCCCTCTAAGGCTTGTGCCACAAGAGTTCTCGGATGGCTACGTTACTGACCTCCATGTTTATTAGATTGACCTTTGGATGGCCGGTATTGATGCTGATCGCTGTAGTAAGATTGCAAAGGTGTATGTGCGAGTGTGTGTATCGGCTTTTCTAACTTGGCGAGTGATTGGTGCCTCGGGTCAAGTTTACCAAGCTGGCAATCAGCGAGTCAATAAGTTTACCTGTGTAGGTCCTGGCACAACACACCACTGGAGAAGAAGACATCGCTTTCACTGCTCTGATCAATAATTTAAACCCAATTTAAAGCACGACGCCTCCAGTTGTTCTGGCTCTGAAACCAACCCTAACTTCTTTCGCTCTAACTTTGTCGGTCCCTTTTACAGGAGTTTTCGGTGGCAAAGGATTATTTCCTGTTACACTGAACCAGCGCTGAACTCATGAGCAGCGAAAGCCTCTCACACAGATCCTGGCAATGGGGTCAGCAAGTGTGGCTTTGAGCGGATATGCAAATAATCCAAAGCCCAACCGTGACCTACAATGTGCACCGCCCTTTATAATGACATCACGTCTGACGCTGCCTCGAATGCGAGCTTCACCAAAACAAACGACTTGCATCATCCTTCTGGGCCAAAGCTGAATTGGCAACGCTTATCCGACGTAATGTAATGTAATGTAATGACTGGTGCATATGCAGGTTACTATAGGCACACAGTTATTAAAGAAAAGATGACTCAGGCCACAAATTAATGCTTTTAAGGGATGTGGTGACACATTACTCACTATTATGGAAACTGGGACTCTTTCAGGAGAAAGGAATATGCCAGTTTCCCTGTAATTTTTCCTGACATATTTTTCATAAGCTGCCATGATCAGTGGCTGGATGTAAATGATAAATTTCAGGCTCAGCGGTAGAAATGTCAAATTAAAAATAATCACGAAGGAAGTGGTACTACGATTATAAAACAATCAGCAAAGCCCAGCTACACCACAGCATCGGCAACACGGGAATATCTGGCACGTCAAATAAAGCAGGTTTTATTGAACTTGGATTATGCGTTATTTTTTTTTAATAAAGTACACTTTACTTCTATTAATGGTGCAGAGTTAGTGTTTTTTCTTGATTTGCGTGTGAAAAGTGTTAATATGATCTGTTTTTGTGAAAGATTTAGCAAAATGATCACAATTTATATGGTAATCTATATTTGGCGTGTCACTGTCCTGTCTAGTTTCCTTTTTTACAACACACACACACACACACACACACACACACACACACACACACACACACACACACACACACACACACACACTATAATATATTCATTTAAGATTATAAAGCCATCGGTACTCAAATGAACACCTGGGTGTGTCTAAACCTTTAAAAAATATTTTCTGTCTTACATTTTTAAAAAATAATCTGGACAAAATTGTGGAGTAGTGGTTTGTACGTTTGCCTCTCAAAACATAAATTTAAGGTAATTTAGCTGCTCTAAATTGCCCCTATATATTGCATGTATGTCTGTGTGAGTGAGTGTGCCCAGCAATAGTTTGGCACCCTGTTCTGTTCTTCCCAGCTCCTAAAATGTTCTCTCCTGGATGGGCATGAGGAAACCCCATGACCCTAGTAGAGGATTAAGCGGAAGATAATGGATGAATGGAATTTAATAATCTTCCTGTCTGTTTAATCAACAAGTTTATATAAGACTTGAAATCAAAGCAAATTAAAGAAAAAAAGTTTATCCCATACCAAAATACTTTACTTTAAGAAAGATCAAAGCTTTAGTTTGATAGTTTATTGTCTAAAAGTTTTAAGCATGCTGTTAATTAAAGATTAATTTCCATAAACAATAACATAAACGGCTTTAATTTGATACATCTATCTTTTTTAAATGCATTACGCAGAACAAACCTAAATCAAATCAGTATTTGGTGTGACAAACTTTTGCTTATATGCACTTTAGACTCACTTTCTGATCTCTACATGTACTTTCCCGTCTGACTCAGTGATGTTAAGATCATTGCTCTGTGGGGTCAAAATTATCTGCATGGTGTCTCTGATGGTACAGCATAATGGAAGGGAATTTGCCTGTAGGGAGTGGCGCATTAGATGGACCACAGCACCAACTTAATTTACACAAATACAGCCCCAAAGCAGAGCGGACCCTCCGTGATGCCTTAATGATTAATGCAGAGTTTAATCTATGTAGCGTTCTACCGTCTGTTGGAATATATAATGTATTTATTTAGATTTAATAAAATCAACCCAATGGATATAATTTACAACTGAAGCCTCTTGGTTTTCTTATTTGTACAAAAACAGTTAATAACAGATTCAAATTATTTTACTTAGCCCCTCCCACAATTTCACTTACATCAGAAAAAGGGTTAAGAGAGGAGTCTGTATATTATATGTATATTGCCCCTATATAGTGTCTGTCTGTGTGAGTAATTAAGTGAGGGACGGATTGGCGCCCTGTCCTGGGTGTATCTGACCAGCGCCCTGAACTTTCTCCCCTGGATGGGCATGGGCATGGAAAGAAGATTATGCAGAAGATACTAAGATAAGATCTTTTAAGGCATACATGTGATATAAATAGCAGTCACACACACACACACACTACTAAATATATCACATATGATAATCTAGAATGCAGGTAAACGATTAACCAGCAATTATTTGAGTTCACAGCAACGCCGCTAATTCTAATCCTACATCCAGGCAGGAAAACAATTGTGGCGACTGTAATTGGCCTCCATCTGCAGCACGCTATTCAAACCTGTCTCATAATTAATTGAACAAGACTGGCAGATTTCATTTAATTTTTTAAATTGTTTGTACTTATTACGGAACATTCTGATATGGCATAATTACCATTGTTGTGGCAAAATAATGACATTTGGAATCTTATCATGTTATCAAATAAATGTAATAATATAAACAAAAAAGAAATACTTGCAATGTTTTATAACATCTGCATTACTGAATGCAAAATAATCTAGCGGTGGAAAAGCTGACTAGAAAACCATTAGAAGAAAATGTTTAAAAAATGAAACAAACCAACAATAGGGCTATTACATCAGTGTTTCTTAATCCTGGTACTGGAGCGCACAGCCCAGAATATTTTAAGTGTATCCTGCTTTAGGATACTCACTTTAACTCAATGATGTGATCATGTGTGGTAGGAGCTTCCAAAAAAAACCCTAAAACATGCAGAACAATGGAACCACAGCACCAGGATAGAGAAACGCTGTTACATGAAGTTTAAAAATAAGCCTATTTACAGGCAGTATAGATAGATAGAAGATAAACAATAGTTACAATAGATGGACAAACCTACTGAGACACCTACACATTCCCCAGATACTTTTATGACATCCTGTCCTAGTTAGTGAGCCCTCCGTCACAATAACAGTTTAGAATTTTCAGTTCTTTTACAAGGTTTTGGAGTTTGTCAGTTGGATTTTGTAATCCATTTCTTTTCAAAAGCATTTCTGAGGTCAGACACTGCCAAAAATCTCCATTCGAGTTCTCCAAGGAGATGAAAGAAGTTAACGTCAATGCTTTGCATTGTGTATTGGAGTACAGTCATGCTCAAACAGAAAAGGTCCTTCCCTAAACTGTTTTCACACAAGTTCTCACAAAGTGCTCTCACAGGGTGCCATTTATCACTGGGCACACTCATTCATGCTCACATAATATAGGGGCAATTTAGATTAGGCAAATAAAAGCAGTCAATTCAGCACGAATACATGTTTTTGGACTCTGGAAAAAAACCAGAGACCCACACATACACGGGGAGAACATGCAAACTTCAAACTCGGGATTTGACTTGTATTTGACTTTTTGTCTACATAGTGTAGATATAATTCACACATTGGCTTAGTAGTTAGTATGTAAACTTCAGCGCTGGGGCTCCAGGTGCGAATGCCAATCTGGGTGGAGTTTCCATGTTCTCCTCGTGTCTGTGTGGGTTTTCACCGGGTTCTCTGCTTTCCCCCTACAGTGCAAAAACATGTATTCAAGGAAAAATGCGTGCTCTTAATATATCACTCCCCTATATAGTGTGGGAGTGTGTCCCCTGGAAGATAATGGATGGATGGATAAAATGACACAATATATCACAATGCAACCCTCTTTCAATTGAATTACAAAGAACTGAAGAACCTGGTTGCATCGTGTATATTTGCATCCATGTTTGTGTTTATGTCACTTTATAATGTGTTTGCTTGTTGGTCTGAGAGTTTGGAATTTAATGCAAGTCTAACTGCAGAATATTTCTTTTATAGCCCCGGTGTCATTATAAACTGCACTAACAAGCTGCTTAGTGATGAAATTAAACCAATGAATTACTTATCATTCATATATATACATATATATATATATATATATATATATATATATATATATATATATATATATATATATATATATATATTCAAATATATCTTATTCCAATAACAAACCCCACTTCCCCACACATCCCCACCACCACCCTCACCAATGGTCAAAGCCAGGAGCACATTTTCCAATTATTACTGTCGTGAAAAAAGCTTGACTTGTTTGTATTGAGTGTAATTAAATTAATGTACGAAGAAAAAAGAAACCAAACGCCTTTAATTTCATCAAAATGTCACACAGTTATGATGCAATTGGCTGACAACACTTGCCATATGAGGCAGAGTGTACGGTGATATTTTCCCTGCTCCCTGCCTCTTTAATTACTTTACTTATTATCAGCATCGGCGCTGAAGCAGAATACATTACACAACCAGGAAAATGGATGAAAGAGTTTCAAATACTTATAGTGCATTAAAAAGATTTAGAGGGTGCACTTCCCATATTCTGACTGAAGACAATCAAAGGAAACAAAGATTGACCATGTTCCAGCAATGCCCCAGAGCTGTCCCTAAAGTGTCACTCAGTTTGGTTTATTTGCTGGAAAATACGTTATGTTAGCTGTAATAAAGACAGACTTAGAGAGCTGGAACCGGCTGAAACGACAGTGTCGCTGGATATGATTCAGCGTCTGAATAGCTCCAGGCAAAATCAGGCGCTAAGCTTTTGCATAATAGTGTCAAAGGGTTACTGAGTTACACAATGATGAGTATTCAAAAGAGGGGGTGTAATATGATGGTGCACAAATGTCTAAAGGTATTAAACCAAAAGCAAACTCCCAACATGCTGCAGGAAATTCATCACGCAGGAATAATGTCAGTTTAATCTTGTTATTGGGCTAAAAGCATACGTTTCAGATGGAAAATAAAATTAAAGAGTACTATAGATACATGAAAAATGAGCATATATATAGAGAGAGAGAGAAAAAAGAGCTACAATGTGAACATAATAAAATGGCTTATGTGTGTATGAATATATATATATATATATATATATATATATATATATATATATATATATATATATATATATATATATATATATATATATATATATATATATATATATAATATAGGCAGTACGATGGTGGCTCAATGCACGTTCTCCTCTCAGCACTGTGGGATCCGGGTTCGAATCCCAATCTCTCCCCATGTCCGTGTTTCCTCCCGGTTCTCTGGTTTCCTCCCACAGTCCAAAAACAAGGATCAAGATCAATTTAATTCTCCAATTTTCCCCATATAGCTCATTTTCTCCCCACCTACCATATAGATGGACTTTGTAAGTTCTACAGTTCCATTTTGTAGTCCTTTGTTCGTCCTCTTTACTCTGTTCTCCGATGATCATGAGCCTCACAGAGCCGGAATTATTAGTGTGGTGGATTGGTGATTGGTGTACAGTTCTCTGTCCAGCTGTGTCTGATCCACTCATACCAGCACACACCACACACCACCACCATGTGGGCATCATTGCAATACCAGGAAAAATCCACCAGCCAAATAACACCTGTAGTCTGGTGGGAGTCTCGATGGTCAGCAAACAAAGTTAATAGGACTAATGAATACAGTGAAAAAGGTGACTACAGTCTGAGATCGCTGAACTATAAAATCCATCTATATGATGTTTAATGAATATAATTAATCAATGAGGAATATGTAATGAAGGGGCAAGTGAGTCTACTGCAAAGATCCCAAACCGAATTAACAAGTTGCCTTGCTGAAACGTAATGTCACATTTATTTTTTTTATTACCATTTCTGTTATAAGTTAAATTTAGCATAAAATTACAAATAACTCATAAGCTGTACAGAAAAAAGGGAGTATTTTTATTATCTTGCCCATAATATTTTAACTAAAATCAACAGGACATGTAATTTGATTAGTGCTTTTAAAAACTCAGTGCGTACTGGAATTATATACAGCATCACTGGCACATGAACATGCAGGGAAAAAAAGCCTGCATCCCTGATGATGCTGCTGCTGAATTACAGAACATTTCAAGGCTAATTTACGCACTAATTTGTTGGCAAGTCAAACAGCCTGAGTCCACGTTAGAATGATTAAGTTAGCCTTGTTCAAATGACTGCATATCTCCAAGATAACTCTGGGAGAAGCGAGCAGAAAAGCAAACGAGAGTGACGGGGAGGCTCAGAGAGCAAACAGCTTCTAAGCTCCTGTGGCTAATCATCACTGTGCTAGCATATTTATGAAACACATGAACTGGCGGAAAGCGAGGCTTGCCTTTTTATGGAGTCACTGATGCTGGGGCATTTAACCTGCTGAGATTCGGGTGACGCGCAACGCCCGGTGTTTGCTTTCGGAGACTCTGGGAGGGTAAAACAGTCATGGATATGCACACACACACATTCACACACAAACACTTTTTATCCGCTGGGAGCAAGCTGGGAACAATTAAAAAGCCCAGCTGCTAGTCTAGCACTACGGGCTCTTTATGATACAACGGTTGTTCCCCGAAGCTATCAGGTAAATAAAAAAGGATGAGTCTTTGAACAAGGGGAAGCGAAATCAGAGGAAGGAATGCAACAAGGCTTCGAATCTCTGTGTACAGAGTGATTTGATGAGATGAGAAAGCAAAAGGTAATCCCTGCATAATAGAATATGTCAAGTGCACTGAATGATCAGCCATAAAACTATTTGCATACATGAAAAGTGTCAGAATTATTCTTGGAAAACATCGGCGCAGACGAAAGCACAAGTCATCACAAAGTCAAGAACTGGAACTTCCCAAGTCGGCTGACAAAATGCTTCTATTTGCTTCTATTTGATTTTTCTTAAATGTAATATATTCATGGATTAGTGGTTAGCACATTCGCCTCTCAGTGCTGGAGATCCAGGTTTGGATCCCAATCTGGGTGTTTGCATGTGTAGGTTTCCTCCCACAGTCCAAAAAACATGGATTCAAGGTGAAATACTCTAAATTTCCCCTACATACTGTGTGTGAGTGAGGGTGCTGGTGCCCTGTCCTGGGTGCCCGCGCCTGAAACGTTCTTGCCTGAATGGTCATGGGAAACCCCCCCACAACCCTAGTCTCTATTATAGACTTCAGCAGAAGATAATGAGACAAGATAAATATATTCATTTTAATTGGGGCTGTCGTAGAGTCCCACTTAAAGAACCAACCTTGCAAACTGAAGGTTTCCGGTTCGATTCCTAGTCCCAATAATTACTATGGCTGAAGTGCCCTTGGGTACCTCTCACTTTGATAGTTTATCAAATTTAAACTAAATTATTAAATTAGCATCACTATAATAACAATATCCATCCATCCATAATCTTCCGCGTTATCCTCTAATAGGGTCGAGGGGGGGGGGTTCCTCATGCCCATCCAGGGGAGAATGAACACCCAGGACAGGGCGCCAAGCCATCACTGGGCACATTCACAAACACAGACACACAAACACACTCAATATGGGGCAAATTGGAGAATTTAATTGACCTTGATCCATGTTTTTGGACTGTGGGAGGAAACCGGAGAACTCGGAGGAAACCCACGTGGACACGGGGAGAACATGGAGACTCCACCCAGATTGGGATTCAAACCGGGAATCCCTAGCGCTGAGAGGAGAACATGCTAACCACTAAGCCACCGTGCCACCCCATAATAACACTAACTTACGGAATTTAATCAAAAGGTTAATTTTGTATAATTATATACATTTTTAAACATTTATTGGTGTTGCACTTTTTCTGAAATCTGGATTTCCAAACTCTGCACTCTGGTCTATTTAATCCCAAAAACCATCCTGTAAGGTCACTATATGTTTGGGTTTCTTTATTTTTAGCTGCCCCTTTAAATATATGTATAAGAAACAACTAAATCCAGCTTTTCAGATAAGCTTATAGATAAACAGAGCACAAAAACAAACTTGGAATACACATCACAATTTCCGTTGCTGTTATGATCACCGGTTGCTGTATGTGTATTCTGTTTCTGTAATACACAAAGTTAAATCAGTTCGGGTATTATTTTAATCCCAGCGGGTCAATCCAGCAGGTCAATCCTTTAATAACTTCCACTGAAAGGCGAAATCCTAAACTGTGATACCTAATTACAACAGAGAAACTATTGTTGAATCCTTAACAACTTAAATGAACCCAAAAGAAGTGCCGAATACACAAGTCGTTTTCGATAAATCCTTGGCTTGACTTCTCCATGTCCTTGTTTTTCATCTGTGGGCTCGTGCAAACCTCATAACATCGGGAACCTTGATAACTCCGCCAACTCCGTGGGCAAGAATCAGAGGGCTAAGCCAGAAGACAGATCAATATGGCCGGTCAATACATAAATAGGGGCATAGGGCTGGGAGTGTTTACACTGTGAGCAGCAGGAGTCAAGAACAGAAGCAAGCTCTTCAGTCTTTGAGGCATGGCACATGTGTCATCCATATTGACGGTGTGTAAACTGGAGCAGGAAGGATAAACACTCACCTTCACTGAGTTGTGTGTGTGTGTGTGTGTGTGTGTGTGTGTGTGCGTGCTGTCAATTGAAGGTTTACTAATTAAGCAGTACATGTAGCACAATGCAATGAGTTCAGACCCTAGTAAAGCTCCAAAAATATTTATTGGTTTAATACTAATCTAGACTTTTAGAATTAGGAATATATCAGTTTGGAAGAAAATGTGCAAAAATTAATTTTATACTATTAAAGTTGAACCTCTGTTTTTGTCGCTAATTTACATAATTTTTTTTTCATTCATTATCTTCCGCTTTCTCCTCTACTAGGGTCGTGGGGGGGTTCCCCATGCCCATCCAGGGGAGAGCGTTTCGGACTCTGGGCAGATACACCCAGGACAGGACGCCAATCTATCACTGGGCACACACTCACTCACACAGACACACTCTATATGGGGCAATTTGAAGAATTCAATTGACCTTAATCCATGTTTTTGGACTGTGGGAGGAAACCGGAGAACTCGGAAGAAACCCACACGGACACGCGGAGAACATGGAAACTCCTTGCAGATTGGGACTCGAACCGGGACTCCCTAGCGCTGAGATGCGAACGTGCTAACCACTAAGCCGCCATGCCGCCCACTAATTTACATTATTCAATTTCATTTAGTCATTTAGCAGATGCTTTTATCCAAAGCTAATCCGTCTGCAAACAACTGGTGAAATGCAAAACCGGCGAACGCTGAGGCCCCTATTTTTATTTAAAGCAATGTAAATCCAATGAATCTGTTCTAGAGATTCCAAAATACATAAAACACATTTTATACTGAAAACTTATTTATGCTGTATATTATATCCTTTTATAAAAAAATGAATAAAAAAAGACTAATGTAAATAGTGAATATTTAAAATTTAACAGAATGGCATTCATATTTCTCACCATCTAACTGTTTTGGATTGATCCAAATTAATAATTATAATAATAGTATCTAAATAATTTTATATATAGTTTATAATGAGAATAAACTGTGAAATCTTCAGTTTTGTGTTGTAAGTGTATTAACACCGTTGGATACATTAGCTTCTTTATCGCTTGCTTTCACACCACAATGGAACTTATCGTAAATGGCGACTTTGTTAACGTGCTGCCGATTTCAGCGATCTCAATGCCGCTCTCATATTCTTTTAATGAATTTCTTCTTCATCTCAACAGTTTTTCTGTTTTTCTTTGATGGGCTGCTGGATATGGAAATTTTTTGGTCCTATGATGGAGCTAAAAGTGAAGTGTTGACTTTACATTTAATCAGCAAGGGAAACAACGCGGCCAATGAGATTTGTGCAAGTCGCATAAGGACGGCAATTAAATTTAAAGCAACCGGCGAAAACAAGAGACCCAATTTCTGCAATCTGGTGAACAAAACAGAGGTTGCACAGTATATATTTTATACTAAGTAAAAAGTCAGTACTATATTATTTGTATACGCATCAAAACGGCATTACATAATTCACTGGTTATGCTGGATGAATGTATCCCATACATACAGTATCAAACTCATAGAAAATGTATTTATTATTAGATGTTCAACCCTTTAAAACAAACTAATACTTGTATTAAGTTCCCCTGTACAGTCATATTGGAGTATATACTATAATATTCTCAAGCCTACTTAATATAATAACCAGTCCCAAACATGCATGCCCACCCTGAAGAGTAAAACTATACGTAACTTCAGCAGTAAAGAGCTCTCCATGGTTTTCAGGTGAAGAACGTTATATCCACTCTGCACTGAGTGACTGGAAAAAAGGGTACTGCAATCTATTAGCTCTGCCACCTCCTAGTATGGATCTACTTCAAAAGGACCCCAGGTATAGAAGGTGGCAGACAGAATGGCGTTAGGGTGGTAGCGGCTAATGCATGGGAGCGCACTTCACATGGACTGCTCTGACCTCGCTAGCCCTACATTAGCACTGTTATCTTAAAGGGGAGGTGGAGAGATAGGTCTGGAGTAGGCGGCCAGGGCAGGGCGGAGCATAAATAGATCACTTAGGGGAACAAAGTGTAATTAATGGGTGGATGGAGATAAGAGGGCCTTGGCTGCTATCTGGGAATGTGCTAATGGGGTTCGCATACACTCAGCACGAGCAAGGGATGACCCCTTTACAGAGTGTGTGCAAATGCGAGTGCCTGGAGAGAAAGCCAAGGTGTTTTAGATACACGCTGATACAGTGCATCAGAGGACCGACTTGGATTACAATCATTTCCCGATGCTGTTGTTGACGTTGCTACATGAGACGTTCAATTATAAGCAAGCTAGGATTTCTCAAAGTAATATCGAGTTAACGATCCAAAAGTTCAATGCATGGTCTGGTCCATGCAAAATTTCCTCCCACAGTCCAAAAACATGGATCAAGGTCAGCTGAATTCTCCAAATTGCCCCATATAGAGTGTGTTTGTGTGTCTGTGTAAACGAGTGTGTCCACAGTGATAGATTGGCGTCCTGTCCTGGGTGTATCTGCTCAGTGCCCGAAAGGTTCTTGGATGGGTATGGGGAAGCCCCTCCGCGACCCTAGTAGAGGATAAAGTGGAAGATAATGGATGGATGGATGGATAATTTAAATGAAGGCGTCTGGGTTTGCAAGATGATTCACTGATGCTGAGGATTTTCAAATGATTTAAAGTCAGTTATATAAATCATAACCTTTTAGAAATACAGTCCTTATTCCTACAAACTGCTGCTGACATAGAAGGTCATCTAAGCATTATTGTGAAAGAATGAGGTATACACACTAAATACTTACAAAACAGAAGCAGCCATGTTTGTGAAGTTCATGCTGTTAACTTGGGAATGGATGCAGGTTGTGTAAAAAGTTGTTGATGGTTTGTGGTTAAAAGGATGTGCATTTAACTAGTCAGGAAAATATAACTTGTTAGACTGTGCAGTTGGGAGGCACAATTGCTTAGTTGTCAGTCTGTCTGCCTCTCAGCGCTGGGGACCCAGGTTCGAATCTTAATCTGGGTGGAGTTTCCATGTTCTTCCCGTGTCGGTGTGGGTTTCGTCCGGGTTCTCCGGTTTCCTCCCACAGCCCAAAAACATGTATAAAGGTTAATTGAATTCTCCAAATTGCCCCATATAGTGTGTTTGTGTGTGTGAGAGTGTGTGCCCATTGATAGATTGGCACTCTGTCCTGGGTGTGTCTGCACAGCGCCAGAAATAGTCTCCTCTGGATGGGCATGGGGAACCCCACCGCGACCCTAGTAGAGGATAAAGCGCAAGATAATGGATGGATAGATGGACAGACTGTACAGTTGGGCGGTACAGACGGGCTTAGTGATAATCCCGTCTGCCTTTCAGTGCTAGGAACCAGGTTTGATTCTCAATCTTGGTGGAGTTTCCATGTTCTCCCCGTGTTCGTGTGGGTTTCCTCCAGGGTTCTCCGATTTTCTTCCACAGTCCAAAAAATGGCTTCAAGGTTAATTGACTGCCTTTCATCTATATATATTGTGTGTGTGTGTGTGTGTGTGTGTGTGTGTGTGTGTGTGTGTGTGTGTGTACCCAACGTTAGAGTGGCGCCCTGTCCTGGGTGTATCTGACCAGCACCTGAAACATTCTTCTCAAGGAGAGAGACTTGACTCTTGCATAGATTTAAGCGGAAGATGATTGGGTTGAGATTGTACAGTAAATTCTAGTAGGTGCTTTTAATTGATCAGGATGGCCTTGCAGCTTTGGAAAGATTTCCCGAGAACTGCCCACACTATATACACAAAAGCATTAAGTCAAACCTCTTACTCAGGTGTTTCATTCACAATGCCACATGTGTAAACATTCAAGTTCCTAGCTGTGCAATATTGTAGAAACTGTGTTTTCCTCTCAGTGATGGGGATTCCCGGTTCGGATCCCAATCTGAGTGGAGTTTCCATGTTCTCCACGTGTCTGCGTGGGTATCCTCCGGGTTCTCTGGTTTCCTCCCACAGTCCAAAAACATGGATCAAGTCAATTGAGTTCTCCAAATTGCCCCATATAGAGTGTGTATGTGTGCGTGTCTGTGTGAGTGAGTGTGTGCCCAGTGATAGATTGGCACCCTGTCCTGGGTGTATCTGTCCAGCGCCCAAAACTTTCTCCCCTGGATGGGCATGGAGAACCCCCCGTGACCCTGATATAGGATAAAGCGGAAGATAATGGAAGAATGGACCTTTAATGGAAACTGCAATTCAACATCAATAACTGATCTCACAACTGTTCTTCTGAAAAATGGGCAAATTTTAACAGACGCACTTTAAAATCATGTAGAAAGCTTTTACACTAATGTGGAAGCTGTTTCAGCTACAAAGGACTCGTTCTATTCGCTTCTGCACAACCAGTAGGACAGCTGATGAGCCATGAGTCAGCCAATGGGAAGGATGACTTCTGAGGTAATTCAGCTCTCTTATTCCTGCTTCATCTTCTCGCTTTTCACTTGGCATTGTTTGTAAATGTCTAATGTTGTAAGTTGGATGAAATATTTCTTGTAAATCAAGTTCTATGTTTTATTTCGCACACAGGCTCAATAAAACTGGTTCAATAGTGAGTGTATGTGTTTATTTTAATGCCAGGAGCTATTGTTTAAAGGTTTCGTGTTTTACATCGACTTATAAAAATAGAATTTGGAGTTCTGACCATACTGAACCACTGATTTGCATCACTCATGGTTCCAGAACTCCAATCAGTGCAAACAGACAAAACAGAGTAAACTTCCTCCAACAGTTCAAAGACCTACAAACAGTTTCTCTGTATGATACTAACTTGGACGCAAGTGTTAAATTATCTGACTACAATGTTCTGGTACTTTGCCCAATAAAATAAAACCCTTTCTAGGAACAAATCAGAACACTTTGTTCACATCTAGTCAATCTGGCATATACAGAAGCCCATAATTATATACCACGAGTGATGTATTTACACTTATCACTGGAGCAGCTTCAAATGAATTGGACTCGACTGTTTACTCCTCTAAGCAGCTAGGGGAAGTACCACAGTCGGTTGAAGGTCAGGCAGCGGTGACAGAGAGGACAGCGACTAACAGAAACTTCCAGACAACATCCTTTCTGCACGGCCCTCTGCGTCAAGGGCCGAACGGTTGTTTTAAGTTGGATTTCCCCTGTTCGCTTGAGAAGAAACAACATTGGGAGGTTAAAATGACTACAGAAGGGGATTCCCCACCAGTCAGCTACCAGGAAAGATCAGGAAAACCAAATAAAAATATATATACCAGTCATGATCTGCACATTATAGGCTCTCTTGAATACACTTTAATATTCATTTTATAATAATTCTACACGGTTTAAAGACACAAACATTAAAATTGGCATATTATGGTTGGTATGGAGGATTGTGACATCATGTCATTGATTGTGACATCAAAACGAGACAGCAGACTGCATGAACAATGAAATACCTTAGTGATGTGCTTGTATTAAATTAACCCCACGGGTCCGATTTTTATCTTTAGCAAGCAGTCAACCGTGTAGCTTGATTTCGGGCGTTCCAGGGTGTTTTTATGGCCGTAAGGACCAGAATATTTTCTTATGCAAACTTTGCAAACGGCATGTACTACTCTTCCTAATTGTTTAAAAGTGTATGTTTTGGGTGTAATGTGCAATAAACCCATCAGTGTGTCACTTGCTGTTCCCTTTAAGAGCCAGGGGTGGTCTGACTAGCGCAATGCGCTTTTTCAATGGTGCGTGGAAGGATGTACTTGAGAAAGTGTCAAGATAGAAATGAACTTCTGAATGTTGACGTCTGTGTATGTCATCTGTGTATGTCGTATGCAGTCAGTGGTGCCCCCGAATACACATTACTCCTAGATGACCATGCTCATCGGTGGAGATATATTAGTGAGGTCTGTTGCTATTTAACCTTGCAGGCACAGGACGTAAAAATAGACTGTTAGTGGGGTGTAAGATAGCAATGAGCATCGCAGTGAGCCCTACGCATGGTGTGAAATAGGGCCCTATAATACCCAACAATAAAATACTGACTTTATTAATGCCAAAGCTGTAGGACATTAACTGACCTTGTACATTGTTTGACCCTGAGAACATTCAGCGGTCAACTGAGAGTATGAATGCAAACTTAAAACTAAACTAAACCAAACAAGAGCAATGGAGACGGCAAAAAAAAAATAAAATATATATATATATATATATTTTTTTTTTTTTAAGAAAAAGGTTTCCAGAATACAAAGTCTCTGCAGTCAGGACCTTCACATTGGCCTTGGGCTGTCTGAAGAGAACTAGCCAGAGAGAAAAATGGAGAGATGGAGTGTGAGAAATATAGAGGAACTATAATAAAGTGGTGTGTTCGTGTTAAAGTAAGGTGAGATACAATGATGAGAAGTTTGTAGCATATTAAAGAATATAGTTTCAGGGAGAACCTTTTGGGTGCTGAGCAGACACACAGGACTGGGCCCCAATCTATCTCTGGGCACACATACACTCATTCATAGTATACATAGGCACACACACACTATATGGGGCAATTTAAAGCAGTCAATTCACCTTGAATCCATGTTTTTGGACTAATCGAGGGAAACCGGAAACCTGAAGGAAACCCAGGATGAAAGGAAACAGACATGGAAAGAACATGAAAGCTCCACCCAGATCTGGATTCGGACCTGGATCCCCAGCGCTGAGAGGCGGATATACTCTAAACGCCCTCTGAAGGACTGTATTCACAGCACAAACAAAATGCCTGAACAGTTAGCGTCTTGACAGACTGCCTTCACCCACTCTGTGATGTATTTATCATGTTATGTAAGTAAAGGAGAAGAACTAGTGCTTTGTTTCCAAACAAATAAGCCATCAATCCGGCTGATGAGTGAAGGTGACGACGTAAAACTACAGTGAGTCGGGATTGCAACCCAAAAGAACTTGGCGAGCTATAACCAAGCAAGGTTTTGTAGTCCTTATAGCCCATTTTGTATCAACACTGATCTCAGAAACACACATTCTATCACTGATTTGATTTACGGAACTTTTTATCAGCCATCTGACTCACCTGCCCTGCTGCACACATACAAACAGCCATCCAGGACACAGACGCAACAACTCACCGTGACCTGTACCCATGTACAATTAATCAGATTTATATCAGCAATTCAAAGCTTAACAGAGACAAGCTTTGAGAGGCAGGGGGGGGGGGGTGTTGAGCGAGAGCATGTGCATGTGTGTGGCGAGGGTCAGAAGACTCTCTCAATCCTGCTCTATCGACTGAAGAGGTGAGAGTCGGTGCAGGGAGCAGCAAATAGAATAAAATGATCGATATGTTTTCACCTGTCAGGAGTGAGGGAGCACTTAAAGAGGAGCAAACTTTCACCCCACAGCAAATCATATTGATCAAGGGATGTATAACCAAGCCAAACCCACCCATATGAAATCTGTCATAGATAACATTAGAGGAGAAGATGTCAGAATGGGCTTCGGGGGAAGAACAAGTTCTTTACAAGCAAGTGTGTATGTTTGGTATCAAAGTAATTCATGACGGCAGAGAACAGTAAAAAGAAAACGACGGCCGGAAAAAGGACAAGCAAAATATCTAAAATTCTTTTTTTTTAAAAACCACCCCTATATCGTGTTAAATTACTTCTTCCTTAATTATGTATACTTGTGAATACTTGTAAATGGCCAATTTATCAACACAAAACAAAATTAATGAATTACCACTAATTAGTTAATTATTGGTGGCACGGTGGCTTAGTGGTTAGAATGTTCTCCGCTGAGCACTAGGGATTCAGGTTCAAATCCCAATCTGGGTGGAGTTTCCATGTTCTTCCCTTGTCCGTGTGGGTTTCCTCCGGGTTCTCTGGTTTCCACCCACAGTCCAAAAACATGGATCAAGGTCAATTGAATTTTCTAAATTGCCCCATATAGAGTGTGTCTGTGTGAGCGAGTGTGTGCCCAGTGATAGATTGGTGCCCTGTGCTGGGTGTTTCTGCTCAGTGCCCGAAACGCTCTCCCCTGGATGGGCATGGAGAACAACCCCCCCCGCGACCCTAGGATAAAGCGGAAGATAATGGATAGATAGATGGATGGATGGATGGATGGATAGTTGCTGGCACGGTGACTTAGTGGTAACTTTAGTGATAGCACATCCGCCTCTCAGCGCTTTGGATCCATATTCGCATCCCAATCCGGTTGGAGCCTCCATGTCCTCCCCGTGTTTGTGTGGGTTTTCTCCAGGTTCTCCAGTTTCCTCCCACAGTCCGGTGAATTGAATGCTATAAATTGTCCCTAAATAGTGTGTGTGTGTGTGTGTGTGTGTGTGAGTAAGTGTGTGCCAAGTGATGGATTGGCTCCCCGTCTGGGGTTTATCTGCCCAGGGCCTGAAAAGTTCTTGGTCATTGGGCGGCCATTTCGATTAATTATAGTATATATCCACATAAAAAATCATGCACAAACAAATTCAATCAAACACACCAACACAAAGACACTGACAGATATGCGCACACACACAAACACACAGTCATTAGACATAACCATTAGCAGCTGTATATATTATTAAAGGCAGATTTTGAGTGAAAGTATTAGCAAACATAAAAATTTGGCAAACTGAACTGATTAATAAGACATAATAAAATAAGCAACTGTTTGTTAATTAATTCAATTGTTGGACTGTAGTACAGAAGTACATCCCATTTTATGTTAATATAATAATAAGGCTCATCTTTTTTACATAAATGTAATAATTCTATGATATTTTCCCCACAGCATGAGAGTTGCCTGATTAAATCAGTATAATATTGATAATAATGACCAGAAGCGGCTTTTCCAGCAATGCTTCCATTTTGAATCAGCAGCACTTCCCTAAATGAATAGGGGCTGATGCAGAGACCCCTCTGCACTTTATTAAAACCAACATGCATTTAACACACCGTTTCAAATGTAACACCAGCTTGTAAGTCTAATTTTCAGTCTGGCTCTAACACGTAATAGAAGATACAACGCAATTTACAACTATATATATATATTGCGCTCCGTATTTCGGGTGATGAATTAATATTAAATGCCAAAGAATCATTCGCAAATTTTATTAAAACCTCAAATAATGTTCTTTAACGAAAAGAAAAAACTGCTTTGCATTCCATTCATATCATTCCATCCTGTCTTTAATCCCCCCCACCACACACACACACACACACACACACACACACAATAACAGAATGTCTAATCATGCCTTTTTATTACTTACTTCATTGTGAAGATCTTATTTACTGTAGTCTCCTGACCTTTTTGGACCAGGATTCTGATCAAGGTCACTCATGTGCCTTTGTCTCGGAGTACGCATGTTTTTTTTTTTTTCCCGCCCTCCTAACTTCGGATAACCCCACTTATCCTGCCATTTTTTCGTTACTTCATGCATTAATTCAGCCCGTGCTCCACAAACTGTTTGAGCCTGCACATATTTCCTCACTCTCAGAGGGGGAAAAGTGATCTCGCACTTCTATCAGCCATGTCTTGTGTATTTTTTATCTGATGTGAACGCTTTCCTTCTCCCCTGAGCGGCAACGAGCACAGCCAGATGACGGAGAGAGGGTTACAAAAGGTCTCTCTCTCTCTCTCTCCCTCTCTCTCTCTTCTCATAATCCCCGCTCTCCCTCTTTTTCTCACATTGAAACCACTTTTCTCTGGCAAAGATGCAAAAAGCAATGCAAGATTTACAACTGTAGCTAGGCAGGAATCTGTGTTTGGTCTGACTAAAGCTCAGTGATATATTTTAATGGGTTTCAGTTGTATAAAATTATCTTATCAACAAGACCCTCCCCGGAATGGAGTAAGTTTAAAGTTACAAACAAAGATGCGTAAATTCCAGATACCTCCATAATTCAACTCCAACATCAGCGAACAATAGTCATAATTACAACTCCAGCAGGGTACGATTAGCACCGGCGCTTTTAAACAGGCATCACAGTTTAATAATATCACAAGCTTTTGTTTTGTTCTCTTATTGTTCCTTTCCAAAGCAATAAAGTGAATATGGAATTTGTCTCAGCAGCAGAGATGATCTTTTGTACATTTCATTTTGATTTATAGACAGTACTTTACTCTGTCTATCATAACTAAGAGAACGTTCCAGTCATTTAAGAGCGGGTGAGAGGAGAGTAAAAGCTAAATAAAAGTTTATAAATGTTAGCTCATAATAGCAAAGTATTGATTTCTTCTGTCTTCTTTATGGGGCTCGGGATGGGGCTCGCTGATGGAAGAAAGGCGAGAGTGAATTTTTAGATATAATGGGAGGATGAGGCTTTTACAGGAAAGTGCTGCACAATGCCAGGGACGTACGCCATACCCGCATAGAGTATATCCACCTCTGCACTTCTAACAGATGTAGGTAAAATGTGCAGAAAGCTTTAAAACTATATGATAGTTATAGTACATATTATAGACCTATTAGGCGAACCTGGGGCCATTACATTTGTGCATCTGGGAGGTCTATGTATTTTGTTGTGCGAAAATGATGCGATGTTTAAAAAGAAAAATCTTCGTGGTGAAATTTCAAAGTTTTGAACTGGCCACTTAAACCACTTCACAATCTGTAAATGCATCTGAGGAACAAAGCGCAGCTCAAGCACCTGACCTATCAACTACACATGACCTGAATGATAGTTCTGTCAAACACAATGTGGATAAACGTTAACAATCAAAGGTATAGTTTGTATTAACCATCCATTCTTCCATTATCTTATGGTTAATGCTATACTAGGTTTGCGAAGGCGGGATTGGGGGGGGGGGGGTCATGAAGTCCCCATGCCCATCCAAGAACGTTTCAGGAGATGGGCAAAGACACCTACGACAGAATGCCAATCCATTGCTGGGCAGACATTCGCTCACCAAACACACGCTATATAGGGGCAATGTAGAGCAGCTAATTCACTTTAAATCCATGACTGTGGGAGGAAACCTGAAAACCCGGAAAAAACCTACAGGGGCACGGGGAGAACATGGAAACTCCACCCAGATCAGGATTCAAACCTGGATCCCTAGTGCTGAGAGGTGAAAATGCTAACCACTACCCAGTTTGTAATCTTACACAAATAATTCTATCCATCCATCCCTCCATCCATTATTTTCCGCTTTATCCTCCACTAGAGTCGAGGGGGGTTCCCCATGCCCATCCAGGGGAGAACGTTTCGGGCGCAGGGCAGATACACCCAGGACAGGGCGCCAATCTATCGCTGGGCACACACTCACTAACACAAAGACAAACTCTATATTGGGCAATTTGGAGAATTTAATTGACCTTGATCCATGTTTTTTGACTGTGGGAGGAAACCGGAGAACCCGGAGGAAACCCAAACGGACACGGGGAGAACATGGAAACTCCACCCAGATTGGGATTCAAACCGGGAATCCCTAGCGCTGAGAGGAGAACATGATAACCACTAAGCCACCGTGCCGCCCATGGGAGTTCTTGAAATCTTGAAAAGCAACTAAATGTAATTAAAGGGGCAGCACGGTGGCTTAGTGGTTAGCATGTTCTCCTCTCAGCACTAGGGATTCCCGGTTCGAATCCCAATCTGGGTGGACTTTCCATATTCTCCCCGTGTCCGCGTCGGTTTTCTCTGGGTTCTCCGGTTTCCTCCCACAGTCCAAAAAACATGGATGAAGGTCAATTGAATTCTCCAAATTGCCCCATATAGAGTGTGTTTGTGTGAGTGAGTGAGTGTGTACCCAGTGATAGATTGGCGTCCTGTCCTGGGTGTATCTGCCCAGCGCCCGAGACGTTCTCCCCTGGATGGGCATAGGGAACCCCCCCCATGACCCTAATAGAGGATAAAGCGGAAGATAATGGATGGATGGATATATATATATAATTAAAGCAAAAATGAGAATCAGATGTAAATGAAAATGACCTACAAAAAAATCTAATTGAAAATTGGGTTTTAGCTCTTGATTTACGCAGGAGTTAAAGTTAAACATTTAAGGTAAACAGCTGCACTTGTTATTTTTGCCTTGGTTCGAAACAAGGACAAAAAGGAGACGAGATGAAAATGAAGTCATGGTGAACATGTAAATTCTAGAGAGCGAAGGACGATAAACGTGTCAACCGTAGGAGTTGATGAGAGACACTGCGAGAGAAAGAAGGCAGCCAACTAAGGGAGAGAACCACGAGTGAAATGTTCATGACCTTTCCTGCAGGGTTTAGCACACAAACTAATTACAGAAACATGGGAATGTTCAAAAGTGAGGGCAAAAAAGCAGATTGTAGAACACAGAACGTGAATCACGGCGGCTTAGGAGAGACCTCATTTTAATAAACAATGAGAACGTGCATCAACAAATCCATAACCGGAGCGAGGAAAGAAAAGCACGCGAAGAACGTGATGCTATCGGAGGCATCTGTTGAGACTCATGTAAACGAAGAACAAGCTTATAAGCCGGGAACCTAATCAAACATCCTGACGCGTGATGATTTGCATCCACTACCGTCTCATGCAAAGACGATTAGATATCTGGACGACAACCACGGCAATCTACAGCCGCCCAGGCTTTCCGGTTGAAATGCTGGAACCTGAGCTCCCGTGTGGCCCTGAGTACAGGAGCACAGGTGTTCGAGCATGTGCACCCGGGCACTAACACTCACAGATGAGCTGTCAGGGGTGGCCCGGCCCGGCTGACCCGAACCTGGCCCGAGCACACCCATGTCATTCAAGCACGGCCCGTCGCCCAGTGCTGGACAGCTGACGTGACACGGTCCAGCTACAGAGGACAAGGTGCAGCCTTAAACAGCGGTCAGAAATGTCATGGGAAACGTCCTGAAATGCTTTAGTCTCTTTCACTGGATTCATTAAATGTACTTAGAACATTAGGCAGGGCGGCCCAGTGGCTTAGTGTTTAGCATGTTCTCCTCTCAGCGCTAGGGATTCCTGGTTCGAATCCCAAACTGGGTGGAGTTTCCATGTTCTCCCCGTGTCCACGTGGGTTTCCTCCGGTTCTCTGGTTTCCTCCCACAGTCCAAAAACATGGATCAAGTCAATTGAGTTCTCCAAATTGCCCCAAATAGAGTGTGTATGCGTGTGTGTCTGTGTGAGTGAGTGTGTGCCCAGTGATAGATTGCCCCCGTCCTGGGTGTCAGCCCAGCGCCCAAAACGTTCTCCCCTGGATGGGCATGGGGAACCCCCCCCCAAGACCCTAATATAGGATAAAGCGGAAGATAATGGATGGATGGATGGATAGAACATTAGGCAGGGCGGTACGGTGGCTTTAGTATGTTCTCCTCTCAGCACTAGGGATTCCCAGTTCGAATCCCAATCTGAGTGGAGTGTCCATGATCTCCCCGTGTCTGTGTGGGTTTCCTCCGGGTTCTCTGTTTTCCTCCCACAGTCCAAAAACATGGATCAAGGTCAATAAAATTCTCCAAATTGCCCCATATAGAGTGTGTTTGTGTGAGTGAGTGTGTGCCCAGTGATAGATTGCCCCCCTGTCCTGGGTGTATCTGCCCAGCGCCTGAAACGTTCTCCCCTGGATGAGCATAGGGAAACCCCCCATGACCCTAGTAGAGGATAAAGCGTAAGAAAATAGATGGATGGATGGATCATAAGGCCGGTCGAAGACAAAACACTAAAGCTTGATATCTCAAGAAGCCCATAATTGGTCATTCTATAAAAAGCTGAATAGGAAACAGAACGTTTGAAAGCTTAAAATCCGATCCGCTCTTCGTAGCTTGTTATAATTATGGCTACATCCTGTGCAAAGTCGAGTCACATCAGCAATACCACATCTCATTTCGTTCAAGTCTGTACAAATGTCACCTGACACCTAACAAAAGGTCGAAAGCAGCTTACTGGCTGGAGAAATTTGGTGGTAAAAAGGAGAAAATAATGATTCAGAGAGGCTATTTCCCAGGTGGCTTTGCACTGGGCTGCACAGATAGCAGATTTGTTCCCCATGCTAGTCTGAGCAATTATCAAAGCCAATCATGGCCACACATGGGAACCTGGAAGCCTTCCTAAGCATCGTACATGAGAGCGGGAGAAGGCCAGGCATGCGACTAATATGCATCTGATATGCAACTATATTAAACTCTGCGAGAGATTCATAAACAACCCAAAGTCTTACATCAGTGACAAATTATGGTGGTATTTATAGATGGCGCCGGTGACGTATTTGATTGAAGTTTCTAGTTCATACCTGAGCACCACCTTCCATCACTCGTGCCCTATGTCCTGGGCATGGCCTTTTCTGGGCCGCTTTCCATCCGCCTGCACCAGCGTCGGCCACTCGAAGGCGTCATTAGCCGGTTGGAGCTAAAAAAAGGCCCCGGTGAGAGGAACAGATACAGTCTGTAGCACCCAGCTAATCCCATTAAATCAATGGCTGTGCCAAGAGCCAGGGTCAGCCAGAGTGCCACGTCACTCACCCGTACCTTTGGCACCGATCGGAAACCTGTAGACAGGGGTAGGGGGCTGGTGACCTTAGCCCAGGTTGGAGTGGAGAGGAGGGTGGGCTACCTGCTGCTGCTAGGCTTGATGGGTAAATAGCTGCAAGTAGAAAGGTTCCTCATACGGCCGGTATCAAAGGCAACTTAGCAGCTTGCTCACAGCCAATAGATGGGTTTAATGTGTTTACAGCGGATTGCATCAGCATGCTGTTGGTCAAAAGCCACATCCAGCCCTGCACGGGTCAGCCAAAGTGTAAAAGGGCAACAAGAGCAGCCACATGTCAGTCAATGAGGAGTGCGATACAATCAACCACCCGCAATTAGAGTGGAAAAAAAGACAGACAACACAACATCGCTAATTCTTTCACAGATTTTTTGGGGACGGCTGCCAACTGACAAACTTCAGATCTGTTTCGAGGCTGATACGCTGGAAGCGTCTTAATGCTTACTTAATACCAGGCATGGTTTCAATCAGGTATTACGCCATGGACTGCTCAGCTGACATCATAGTTTACACATCACCTTTTTTGAAATGGCAAAGGTGAAATTATCCTCGTGTAATTAGGTTAGTAATGCAAGTAATTTGGACGTCAAACGCAGGGCAGGAGATCCTGTAGCTGATGGGCTCTGTTGTCAATCATCACAGCGTACACTAAGCACAAAGCCTATACTCCATCCATGGATTATCTTCTGCTTAATCCTATACCAGGGTCGTGTGGGCTGCTAACCACTAAGCCACCAAGCCACCCTAAAAGCATATACTGACAAAAATTATTATTATTATTATCCATCCTTTATCTTCCGCTTTATCCTCTATTAAGGTCGCGGGGGGGTTTCCCGTGCCCATTCAGGGGAGAATGTTTCGGGCACTGGGCAGATACACCCAGGACAGGGTGCCAATCTATCACTGGGTACACACTCACACACACACACACACACTCTATATGGGGCAATTTGGAGATTTCAATTGACCTTGATTCATGTTTTTGGACTGTGGGAGAACACCAGAGAACCCAGAGGAAACACACGTGGACACGGGGAGAACATGGAAACTTCACCCAGATTGGGATTCGAAGCGGTAAACCCTAGCGCTGAGAGGAGAACATGCTAACCACTAAGCCACCGTGCCACCCTCTTATTATTATTATTATTATTATTATTATTTTTATTATTAAAATCAGTTCTGTGCTAAAGTGTGTTCCTCATAAAACGTTTCTCTTGCAAATACATTTGCACTTTTTAGAGATTAATGCACTTCATTGTTTACTGGCTTTGACAAATTGGAAAGACATATAGCATTAAATGTGACTTGTACACAAATATTGGTACATTAAAAACAGCAGCCTTCTATACAGCGCCCCGGGGGCAATTGGGGTAAGGTGCCTTGCTTAAGGGCACTTGGTGGGACAGGGAATCGAACCGAGGACCTTCAGGTTGCAAGGCTGGTTATTTAACCACAAGCCTACAATTTTTCATATATGGAGAAATATAATGGAACACCAAAATAGGGACATCTCACACCTACAGGAGTATTAATGACACCCCATTCTGTGTATATAGAAATTCTGCCCCTTTATCCAGAAAATTTATAATATTCTGTTACCTTTAAATGACACACAAAATACAGAGTTAATGGAAACTGATCTTTGTTTTGTACTGTATAGTAAAATAAAACCAAAAGATTCCGTATGTAAAGCCGTCGGTCCTTTACATTTATCTGCCTGCGTTTCATAAATGTCCGAGCTGGATAAGAATGTGGACAAGTTCACAGTGATCTACTGGCTGGAATGATTCTTGGCCAGATGGTCTGTATCTTAATGCGTGGCTGCTTCGCCAGTTTCGGAGCTTCATCTGATGGTTTTACTGCGTTACTGTACTATAAAACGGGCTTTTAGTATTGCAGTCGAAACAAAAAGTCTACATCTCTTACAGAGGAAAAATTCTATTCAGGGAAAGAAAAGAACTGAAGCATTTAGTGAAATAAAAAATCTGATTCACTTCTATTTACACATTATTTCATACAATTTTAAATTAGATCAATATTAAACACAGGAGTCCAAGATTTTATCAAATAATAAACCAGAACATGGCATTGATGATTCCACCTCACCGAGGAGCTAATTCTCACTCCGTGGCGTTCACCACTGCAAAATGTTGGAACGTTCTTCCCAACTCTGTCCGTAAGGCAGAATCACTAAACATTTTTAAGGAACTACTGAAGACGCATCTCTTTAACAAATACCTGTTGTAGAGAAAAAAAAAAAAGGGGGGGGGGGGGAAGGGCTGCAGCATCGAATAACAATCAGGTTTGATGAATTTACAATATAGTTGGTTTTCTCCATAACTTCTGACTTGTAATGTTCTCATTTGTAAGTTGCTTTGGATAAAAGCGTCTGCTAAATGACTAAATGTAAATTGATGATACACAGAAGTTCAGGATGAACATAAAGTTTGGCACTTTGAAATAAATTAACACTAAATAGACCTGAGCAGATATTCTTTGGATGTTTATTTTATACTTTAAATGCCATTTCTGAGGCGTATGGCATAATTCATAGATGTGTGTACAATACACATATGGGATTACACATTTAATACTGGTTTATTATTTTTTTATAATATGTCTTATTACTTATTGTTTATTTCTACTACTTAATTCATTAAGCGATTGATCGATCAATTAATCTATCGATCTAGCTATCTACCCATCTATCCATTTACCTACCCTCTTAAATATCTACCCACCTACCTACCCATTTGGTATATGATCCAGCTTTGTATATGCAAAATAAGTTAAAACTAAATAAACTGGACCAGAGAAAGCTGAAACATTGCATATATTTAAGAAGAGTGTTATTATTTTGCTCTGTACTAAATAAGGGGCAATTAGTACCTCCAATTTATCTATCAGCATGTCTTTGGAAAGTGGGAGGACTAAGCCACAGGGAAGACATGCAGATGCCACACGAAACAAAAAATTGTTCTCCCAACCGATCAATCACACCCGAGGACACATTGCTGTGAGACAGTAAGGTAAAAGACTATAAGCATATGCAACAGAAGTTTAGTGGTTTAACAGAGTGGTGGCACAGTGGCTTAGTGATTAGCATGTTCTCCTCTCAGCATATTCCAGGTTCGAATCCCAATCTGGGTGGAGTTTCCATGTTCCTTGTGTCTGAGTTCCTCTGGTTTCCTCCCACAGTCCAAAAACATGGATCAAGGTTAATTGAATTCTCCAAATTGCCCCATATAGAGTGTGTTTGTGTGAGTGAGTGTGTGTCCAGTGATGGATTGGCGCTCATTCCTGGGTGTATCTGCCCAGCGCCCGAAATGTTCTCCCCTGGATGGGCATGTAGAACCCCCATACGACCCTAATAACAGATAAAGCGGAAGATAATGGATGGATGGATAAGTAGTGGTAGCGTGTTGAACTATAGGGCAAATAATGGTTAAAGCCCCATAACTACCAAACTGACTATTGCAGCGTCCCTAACCTAAAGGTCTCTAAGTCTGAATTTGCCTGTTTCTATGATGTAAACGTTCCGAATATAGATGCCTGCTAAATGCAACGGCTGTAAATGTAATGCAAATGAAACCACGGCGACTTAATATTCAAATAATCAAATGTCTTTCAAAATGAATATCAAGGTGAATATCAATAGAAACTGAGCTGAGTTCGATGAAGCAATATAAAAGGATACAGTAAGGACACTGTGCATGACCAAGCAAAAACTATTCCGTCAATTAGATTCTCATCATGTCTCGGGGAACTCATTACTGGAAGAATCAATGCATTCATTAACATCAACCTGTTTACACACCGGACACATTCCTCCACTGCTGGATACGCCAACTCACAATGACAGAGGACCGAGAGACTGCCGAATCCAATCATGTACGAGAAGAACAATGGGCCATAATCAGATCCATGGCTTTGATAAATACGCACGCACACGCACGGACATCATAGCGCTGCGAAAATTCGGTTCCACGCTAAAATGACTTTCAAGTTGTAATAACATTGAGCCATAACCTGCAAGAATTAAGTGTTAAATAAGTAATAACACGAGGTGTGACAGGGACTGGCAGAGACTAATCCACTTTCTGGGGAGTTTACACATGCCAGAGAGCCTGGTGCTTTGGCAGGGCAGATGAAGATATCAAAGTGGGGGAGAGAGAGCAGACTCTGCATGCTGAGGAGGCATGGGAGGAAGAGAGAGAGAGTGCGCGAGAGCGAGCGAGGGCAGAGAAATCCAAAAGAGAGAGAGAAAGTGAATGGGTATGTAACGGAGGGAGGGAGAGATTGAGCAAGAGACGTACGACGAGAGAAAGAGAAAGGAGAAAAAGAGGGAAAGAGAAAGAGAGAGAGAGAGAGAGAAGCATGAGTCAAACTCTGGATGCTCCCCGAGCGCCTCGCTGTGCAAACAGGGCATGGTTTAAAGCCGTCTACACATGCTGTACCCAGGGATTTCTTCCCTTCCCTCTCTATTTCTGTCATTGCGGCAGGCCTGAAAGAACTTTTGCCTTTGCACCGTGCACGCAAAGGGGACTCACTGAAAGCGTGCCAACCCAAAGTAGGTGCAAATCCAGTTGCAACCTGATCAATTTTTAATTCCTCTCCCAGTTTTCGTTCTTAATGTTCGCCGGCGCTGTCAGGAAGCGGGTCTGCTGGGGAAAAGCAAGGTGCGAGATGAGGCGTCTTTAGCTGTTTTAAATGTACACATTTGCATAAAATACATATTTGCAACTTGTTAACACCGTGGATGCATGAAGAAGGATGGAATAATCGCAGTTGGCAGTTAAAGCTCATACCCTCTTTATTAGCAGTTTTTCTGTCTGGATATACAAAGGTTATTCAAGGTTATGAAATGAGAATGGGACACCAGCAGTGACATAATGTCAACATCAGTCAAACCATCCATCCATCCAGTACCTTCCACTTCAGCCTATACCAGGTTTGCAGGGGGTTCCTCATGTCCATCCAGGGGGAGAACTCTTTGGGCACTGGGCAGATTCACCCAGAAAAGGGCACCAATCTATCACTCACACTCACACACTATATAGGGGCAATTTAAAGCAGCTAATCTACAGTTCATAGATGTTTTTGACTGTGGAAGGATACAGGAGAATGCTGAACAAACCTGAACATGAAGACTCCGCCCAGATATTCTAAACTATTCACATTACCCATTTTATAACAAAAAAAAAAAAAGTACAATCCCCTGCAGGATCCCGAAGTGTAAGTATGTTAAATGTCATGGTATAGAAAATCGATAAAAGATTTTTATAGCGAGCACGCAAACACACAAACACACACACACACACACACACACACACACACAGACTTTCATTATCTTCCACATTATTCTGTACCAGGGTCACACGGGGGGGGTTCCCCATGCCCATCCAGGGGAGAACGTTTTGGGCGCTGGGCAGATACACCCAGGACAGGGCGCCAATCCATCACTGGGCACTCACTCACTCACACAGACACACTCTATATGGGGCAATTTGGAGAACTCAATTGACTTGATCCATGTTTTTGGACTGTGGGAGGAAACTAGAGAACCCGGAGGAAACCTACGCGGACACGCGAAGAACATGGAAACTCCACCCAGATTGGGATTCGAACCGGGAATCCCTAGTGCTGAAAGGAGAACATGCTAACCACTAAGCCACCATGCCGTTCCCATATAAAAATCTAAATCTTCAATTAGTGTAAAGTTTTTTAAAAATGTGTGAGATGTATTTTAAAGAACAACATGGTTTAAAGCTTATTTTTTCTCACTGTATGCACAGAAGCCAGACTGGTGGTGGTTGTGGTGGTGTTGGTGGTTGTGGTGTTGTTGGTGGTTGTGGTGGTGGTGATGGTGATGATGGTGATGATGGTGATGATGGTGATGGTGGTGTTGGTGGTGATGGTGGTTGTGGTGGTGTTGGTGGTTGTGGTGATGATGGTGATGTTGGTGGTGATGGTGGTGTTGGTGGTTGTGGTGGTGTTGGTGGTTGTGGTGGGGGGGTGTGGCATGTTGTGTCTTTCCAAAACCGAGGGACACATACTGCAGGCATTTCCTGATTGGAGTTAATGGTAGACCCCATGGGATAATTACAGTCTTCTCACTTGAAAAAAAAAGAAACAAAATAATTCCTTGCACAACAGAACACATATAAATATGAAGTTAATTGGAAATAAACAATTTCCCCAACACAGCGACGCCCTGTACGGACCTCTTATCAGATCAGAAAGGATGCGCTGATAAAGCCAAGCATCCCCATGCTGCTAGAGTCATCACTAATGAGTTGCGACTTCCTGTCTCACCGTTTTCCCCCGTTCCCCCTCTACCTCTTACTCTCTTTTCCAACAAAGGCGGGCGGATTGTGGAAAGTCGATTTCCTGTGTGGCGGTGCTTATCGTAATTGCACTGCGAGGCTGCTGGTTCTGCTGCCGGTGACATCGGCGGTGAAAACGAGCAGAAAATCTAAGTGTTCCATACCAGGGAATATTTTTACTCTGGCTAATGCGACTTAAATACCTTGTTCCACAGTCGAGTGGGCTGGCACCTGCTGCATAGGAACTGGCCAATTACCACACAGTCGCTCTAATTTTCTGATTCAATTAGGATGCTTCAGAGCTTTGCCGTCTAATTGCAAACTACTTCACAGTTACCCCTCTGATTAATCGCTGCCCATCTGCGAGCCATCGCAAAACTTGGTGGAACAAATTTGTGTATTTTACAATGCCTAGCGGATGCCTGAACCTTGATGCGGAGGGTAAAGATGGCATCCTGGAGCAAGGATGCTGATTGGACACGTGACTGGATGATTTCATTCATTTCACAGAGATGCTGAGACGCCAGAGCCGCCTCCAGAACAAATTAACAAGAATAAGAAATGAACGACTGACTGTTTCAAACATCCATTCATTATTTTCCGCTTCATCCTATATTAGGGTCGCGGGGGGGTGGGGGGTGGGTTCCCCATGCCCATCCAGGGGAGAACGTTTCGGGCGCTGGGCAGATACACCCAGGACAGGGCACCAATCTATCACTGGATACACACTCACTCACACATACACACTCTATATGGAGCAATTTGGAGAATTCAATTGACTTGATCCATGTTTTTGGACTGTGGGAGGAAACCGGAGAACCCGGAGGAAACCCACACTGACATGGGGAGACATGGGGAGAACATGGAAACTCCATCCAGATGGGGATTCGAACCGGAAATCCCTAGTGCTGAGAGGAGAACATGCTAACCACTAAGCCACCATGCCGCCAAGTAATTTATTTTGATATAGTAATTTATTTTGTCTACTGTACTTACAAACGAATTAGTCCTATATTTTTACACACACTGAATAAAGTAAGGACGGAGCAGTGGGCAGCCTTGTGTACAGCGCTCAGGGAGCATTTGAGGTTAGGTCATAGCACTTGGTGGGATACAAAGCTGGTTCCTTCACCACAAGCGTATGATTGCCCCTCCGGCGAATATGAGCTCAGATGAGCAGATATGGTTTGTATAATCATTGATCTAACTCCAACAAGCTGAAGAGGACCGAGCATCATCGTGTTCATTGTAAAGTGGTCTCTCTTAATCATCCAGCTTGTGTATAATCCCATGTCCCGGGATTTGCCACTCATAAAATCATTCACTATACGTTCACGCTCCCGCATCTTGACAGAATCGACTGATATCCGGGTTTTTGATGCAGATTTTAAAGTCCTCTATCGTGCACCAGGTATTACTGCAAAGACACATCATTGAAAATACTCCTATCTGCCGATGCTGATAACCGCTCACATTCTTATCATGTGACGTCGATGCCGAGTCCATTTCATTGTGCATCTCTAGTCACAGCCTTTGTAGTTCAGGAATCTAAAAAAATTCACAATAATAAAATAAAACCCTTACATCCACAGAAGGGACCTCACACTGTAAACCTGTATGAGTCAAAGGTTTGGCCACATTCCCTTCTTGCTCCACTTATCATATAGATGGACTTTGTAGTTTTTTAATTACAGACTGTAGTCCATCTGTGTTCTGTTAGTTCTCTGTTCTCTGTTGGTCAGGAGCATCACAGAACAGGTATCATTTGGGTGGTGGATTGTTTATTGTCAGTTCTGCAGCGACACTGATGTGGTGAGGGGGTTTTAGTGCAGCAGTGCTGCTGGAGGTTCATTTCTCCACCTCAGTGACACTGCTGGGATAGGACTAATGCACCCACCAAATATCCCCTGCTCTGTGGTGGTACTATTGGGGTTCTGAGCATTAGAACAGAGTAAAGGGGACGTACACAGTATGTACTGTAGAACACTAACAGATGGACTACAGTCTGGAATTAAAGAACTACAAAGTCCATCTGTACAAAAAGTGGAACTGATGGAAAAAAGGAGGCGAGTCCAAACTTTTAATGGTACTTTATCTACCGAGGGGCGGCATGGTGGCTTAGTGGTTAGCATGTTCTCCTCTCAGCACTAGGGATTCCCGGTTCGAATCCCAATCTGGGTGGAGTTGCAATGTTCTCCTCGTGTCTGAGTTGGTTTCCTCTGGGTTCTCCGGTTTCCTCCCACAGTCCAAAAAACATGGATCAAGTCAATTGAATTCTCCAAATTGCCCCATATAGAGTGTGTTTGAGTGAGTGAGTGTGGATTAGTGCCCTGTCCTGGGTGTATCTGCCCAGAGCCCAAAACGTTCTCCCCTGGATGGGCATGGGGACCCCCCCACCCCACTAGAGGATGAAGCAGAAGATAATGAATGGATCTAGCAAGATGCTAGTCTTTACTGAAATAGCTTTACACAGTGAATAAAAGGTACCTACAAGGCTCTTTGATTCGCTACAGCTTTTTGCAGCCATTGAAATAAAGCAAAGAGCAACGGTAAACATGTGGCATATCGTTGCTGGCAGACGTATAATGATGTATAAGCTGACGGCTGCAGGACAATATAATTCCGATATGTCAGATCTCTGATTTGGCCACAATTTGCATGGTTATAATAGCTTATCGACTGACTCAAGGTTAAGGGAGGCCACAGCGGCCGGCTGTAATGACTGCACACTGAGAGTTTATTTCAAGCTGCTGGGGCTCACTCACCCAAGCCCTTCTGTCAATATGCAATTTTGATAGCTCCATCTCCCTTTGAAAGTCTAAGTCACCGGTGACCGCTCCGATCCCATCCCCCTCCCTTTAAACGGCTCATGTATCATACAAATATTTCCCATGCAGATCAATAGAGGTGCTATTCATTAACCTCTGAAACTGTGCAGAGCCACATATTAGGTTGATCGATTCTAATACACGAATGCAAGCAAACGTGAAATCCGTCAGACTTTTCAAAATAAAAGCAGAGCCAGCATATACATCGTTAAAGCACATAAAGCCAGACACTGCTTATTCATTAACTGCTATTTAGCCAGTCACGGGGCATCGCTATGTACACATGACTAAAACTGGCTAATGACACTGACAGGTGAGACTAAACCTTTAGCACTCCTACAAACAGAGCGTGTTCAGACAGGTTCAGATTCACTGTCTGAGGTTAAACGTGAGGTCTAGAAGTTCTTTTCATTCATTCATTATCTTCAGCTTTATCCTCTATTAGGGTCGTGGGGGGGGGGTTCCCCATGCCCATCCAGGGGAGAAAGTCTCGGGCAGATACACCCAGGACAGGGCGCCAATCTATCACTGGATACACACTCACTCACACTCTATATGGGGCAATTTGGAGAATTCAATTGACTTGATCCATGTTTTTGGACTGTGGGAAGAAACCGGAGAACCTGGAGGAAACCCACATGGACACGTGGAGAACATGCTAAACACTAAGCCACCATGCCGCCCCTCGGTAGATACAGTACCAATCAAAAGTTTGGACTCACCTCCTTTTTCTGTTCTGTTGTATTCTGTTGTAATTATATAATAATTATATAAGGAAAGGGTTTCTGTCTGCTGTTTGTGGAATGAAGCAAGTTACTCTGGGAAAAAAGTTACAAATCCCTGTGTTTTCGAATAAAATCTGGTTGAGAAATACTGAAGCTCTTTAAATCAAACGTATTTTGCGGTTTAAATAGAACGGTGTGAGAAGCTCAGTCACTCTTTGATGGCAAGATGAATGTAGTCAATGGAAAAATACTGTATTTCTGACTTATATATTTAGATACATGTGGCAATTGTAGACTTGGGGTTAAGGCCCCGGAGGTCCAATCCCAATCCCACCAAGTACTATGGCTGGAAAACCCATGGGCAAGGGAACCTACCACGAATGCTCCACAGACACCATGCACAGGGCTGCCCACCGCTCTGGGCATGTGTGGTCACTTCACCAGTGTGTATACATGTATGTGTGTGTTTTACTGCACGGATTGGTTCAATGTGGAGGGGCAAATTCCTCTGTGGGTAAGAACTGTAGGCAAAATAAATCACTCACTGATAATTTCACATTAGGTTCATTCGCAGACACTAAAATCCAAAGCATCTTACAAGTTTTCAACTTAATGGTTGGGGTCCGAGCACAGTGTCTGTAATGAAACTGCCCCCTGGAGCAATGAGGGATAGAGTACTTGCTCACGGACGCACATTGGGGAGAATCAGTGAATCTGGAATTCGAACCCCCAACCTTCAGACTGATAGCCCAACCTGAACAACCACCAACCTATCCTTCAGACAATATGTACATATGATTAATAGAATTCGGGGTGGCACGGTGGCTTAGTGGTTAGCATGTTCTCCTCTCAGTGCTAGGGATTCCTGGTTCAAATCCCAATCTGGGTGGAGTTTCCATGTTCTCCCCGTGTCCGCATGGGTTTCCTCCGGGTTCTCCGGTTTCCTCCCACAGTCAAAAAACATGGATCAAGTCAATTGAATTCTCCAAATTGCCCTATATAGAGTGTGTGTGTGTGTGTGTGTGTGTGTGTGTGTGTGTGAGAGTGAGTGAGTGAGTGTGTGCCCAGCGATAGATTGGCGCCCTGTTCTGGGTGTATCTGCCCAGCGCCCGAAACGTTCTCCCCTGGATGGGCATGGGGTAAAGCTGAAGATAATGAATGAATGAATAATAGAATTCAGATAGTAAACACATTGCCTTTACAAACAGAAACCTCACGAGAACAATGCAATGAAGACCCCGGATCCCATCACCTCGTCTATTTTACACAGACAGACACCCTTGTGGGTGATTTAAGCCGGCTTGTTTGAAAATGATGAGTTACATTTACATTACGTTTAGTCATTTAGCAGACACTTTTATCCAAAGCATTTACAAATGAGATCATCACAAGTACGTAGTTATGGAGAAAACCAGCTACACTGAAGAATTATCAAACCTGATCGTTATCTGATCCTGCACCCCCTTGCCCCCATTTTATTTTATATTTCTACAACAAAGGTGTTTGTTAAAAAGATACGTCTTCAGTCTTCATTGCTCCAGGGGGCATCAGCTCCTTGGTGAGGTGGAACCACCAGACGACATTCCTCACTAGAACGAAATGAACGAGCCGGAGTGTATTTTGAAAAGATAGAGTGAAGGTAAGAGGGGAAGATCCAAAAATGGTCCTGTAGGCCAGAGTCAGTGACTTGTACTGAATGCAGCAGCTACAGGGAGCCAATGGAGAGAGATGAGTAGTGGAGTGACATGAGTTCTTGGGCTGGTTGAATACAAGTCGGGCTGCAGAGTTCTGAATCAGTTGTAGAGGCCTGATTGTGGAAGCTGGGAGACCGGCAAGTAACGCATTACAATAATACAATAATCAAGCCGGGATAGGATGAGGGCTTGAACTTGAACAGCTGAGTAGCATGTTCAATCAGGAAAGGTCTGATCTTCCTGATGTTGTAAAGAAGGAATCTGCTTTTAAAGAAGTTACTCAGCAGTGCGGTCCATTTCGACCTTTTCGGTTCTGTTAATTGAGCAACAACAACCCGATAGCAGCTTGGTCTCTTATACATAGAACAGTACAAAAAATACATTCTCAATACTCTAAGCCTTCCAACAACAAATGGCAACAAAACAAATCTGCCTCCAGGGACCAGGTGCAAGTACAAGCTCAAGTGTGCACAAGCATCCACACAAACACTTTACACTTGCCAGTGCTGCTGGAATTTACATGGCAGTGGGTTAGAAGCTCCAAACACCCCCGTGCAGCACTTCAAATGACTAGAATGGAAAACACAGCATACTTGTGGGTCACACAGCACATCGCATTCTCTACTCTTCTACGGCGACTACCCGACAGAGCGGTCTGCAGCAGGTAGAAGTGGTCGTATCCGCGGACAGGAAAATGATCAATTCTGCACACGAAGTGGTTAAAAACATAATTATTATCTGACCTTTGACTATCTAACAAAATCCACATTATCAGTGCAGGGACCTGACCTTAGACTTCCTTAAATGGGGGAGTATTGATTGTCTGTGCACTGCAGACAAACACCTCACACAGCATGTCTGGGACAGTGCACAGAGATGAGAGACAAGCTGACCAATAGCTGGAGCCATGGCAATTAAACACACACACACACACACACACACACCTACACACACAGCGGCGGGGGAAAGTTCACTGCATGAACCAAAAATGGACTTAACACGTCGCGGCAAATTAATTTTAGCCCCAGTGTTCGAGGCAACTAGGCGTCCAATGGTGCTGTCTGCACACAGAAGACTGCGGATGTTCATATAGTTTGTGTGTGTGTGTGTGTCTTTGTCGGTAAGTGTAAGCCCAACAATGGATTGGCGCTATGTGTTGGGTGTGTGTGCCCAGAGCCCGAAGCCCCCCCGCACCTCCACACCAACCCTGGTCCCTAGTGAAGTAAAAAACTAAAGATAATGAGATGACCTGTCTTTTGTCGTCATTTGAATTTTTAACTTTAATTTTTTTTAAATACAAGTGACTTTATATAAACCATTAATTCCATGTTTAGTATAGATGGTATTGCATCCTTTCATACTGCTGTTAAGTCACAGGTCGGTCCTTGGGGTCACTCACTAACTAAAGATTCCACACACATTGTGCTCGACCAAGGTGAGGACAGAGGAAGGTGTCCCTCGAGGGTGTACATGAAGACTTTTCAACTTTCAACGGAACATTTTCATCAGGACATAGGAGATACCTCATCAAATAAACCACATTTGAAATCAGGCTCTACAAACCTACAGAGCACCAAGAAAAAGATACTGTCCTGTGACCAGAGAATGCTGGCAGTTATGGTACTGCATACATTACAGACATTTTAGCTAAACCTCTCCAAAGAAAAGAGGGTGTTAAATAAAGATACAATAGGCCCAAGAACCGCTACCTCTCAGTGATGACTAAGAGACAAAGGAGAGCTGTCAGACAGGCCAGACAGCTGTGAGCTGGATGTCAAACTGCCTCCTCGGGCCACCATCTGTTGACACGGCCAGATGACACAGAAAATAGGATTACAGTAACGGGGCAGAGGAGAAGTCGATGACCACGGCACTGTCATAGCATGTTTCGTAGAGAGGGAAAAAATATAGAAATAAATAAATATGGAAAATAAGAAAGTGAGTCCAGAGAGGACAATCCAGACGATGACGAGAACTAATCCACTGCAAAAAGTTAAATCTCAGGGTTTACATGATAATGGAGTCAACACACACCCACACACACTCACACATCTATTTAATGTACAAGATATGAGGACCAGGGTTTGAACATCACCCCATTGATTTAATAAAGTGTAGTAATGTATTAAAGATACAGCAAAGGATATGGTGGGCTAATAGTTAACTATTATTTGAATGAGATAATGTGTGACTCAAAGATGGCTGGGGTGGGGTGGGGGGTCAGATACACAGAAGCTCCCTTGAGTTTGTGCCTTTTGCACAAAAATAAAAATTAAAATGAAAGATTTTAACATTCTGCTGCTACTGTGACTGTGAAAAAAAAAAAAAAAAACTCACTGTATAACACAAACTCAGGTCTATATTTTTATTATTACTGTTACAAATCATATATTATTATTTATTACTTATATATAATATATATTTATATTTATTACATTTGGTCATTTAGCAGACACTTTTATCCAAAGCGACTTACAAGGTGAGCACAGGGTTAATCACAACATCCCTGGAGCACTGAGGGTTAAGGGTCTTGCTCAAGGCCCCACACTGGTAACTTCAGTGGACCTGGGATTTGAACCGCCAACCTTCAGATTGATAGCCCAACACCCTAACCACTGAGCTACCGCACCCTTTTATTATTTTATTATTATTATTATTATTAGCATTATTAATATTACTACTACTTATTATTGTTATTGCTATTATTACTACTAATTATTACTGTTATTATTATTATTAACATTATTATTATTATTATTATTATTGTTACTGTTACTAATTAAATCGTTTTTACATTGCCTTTCATTGTCACTACATGATCATAGTATTTAAACTTTTTTACTGTTGAATTCCATTACATCACACTGCATTTCACTTTCTTGTTTTATGTCTAAATGTCATAAATGTCTTGTAACCGTGGGACAGCGAGGAACGTAATTTCGATTATTTTGTATGTATAGAACATGTGAAGCAATTGACAATAAAGCCTGCTTTGACTTTGATTATAGAAGTCAAGGCACATGGTTTGCGGAAACCACTGTTACATAATAATAATAATAATAATAATAATAATATTGCTGCAATAATAATATTGTTATTATCACAATCATTCCTATTATATTAATGTGAATTTGGCTGAGTTCCAAAAACATTTTTTTCAACGAGAATTAAAAGTTTTTAAACATTGGCAAAAAAATGTATAAGGGAGATGTGTGTTCTCTCATTAGCCACTGTTGGTTCTCTTTTCCATATTGATCAAGGCCATCACAGAACAGGTATCCTTCGGGTATTGTATTCAGTTCTAAATGTTTAAGTCACTGTGCTCTTACAGTAGGAGTCAAAAGTTTGGCCACGCCCCTTCTTGCTCCACTTATCATATACTGTACATACATACATTACATACATTTGGTCATTTATTGGACACTTTTATCCAAAGCGACTTACAAGGTGAACACAGGGTTAATCACAACAACCCTGGAGCAATGAGGGTTAAGGGCCTTGCTCAAGGACCCACACTGGTAACTTCAGGGGACCTGGGATTTGAACCCCCAACCTTCAGATTGATAGCCCAACACCCTAACCACTGAGCTACCGCTCGATATAGATGGACTTTGAAGTTTTATAATTCCAGACTGTAGTCCATCTGTGTTCTTTGTTGTTGTTAGTCCCCTGTTGGTTCTCTGTTCTCTGTTGGTCAGGAGCATCACAGAACAGGTATCATTTGGGTTGTAGTGTTTATTGTTAGTTCTGCAGTGACACTGATGTGGTGAGGGGGTTTTAGTGCAGCAGTGCTGCTGGAGTTTCATTTCTCCACCTCAGTGACACTGCTGGGATAGGAATAATGCACCCACCAAATAATCCCTGCCCACAGGGAAACGCACACAGACATGGAGAATGCATCAACCACATAACCCCTGCTCTGTGGTGGTACTATTGGGGTACTGACCATTAGAACAGAGTGAAGGGGACGTACACAGTATGTACTGTTATAAATATAGTACACTGTCTGCCTTTTTTGAATGCTTCCATTTAAAATAAACTAATTAAAATTAAGTTAAATTCCGGAATGGTCGAGACTGCATTTGCTGCTGATAGTCCAAGTGCTTACAGCCGTCCCGTTGCTGAGGGATGTATTGAGACAGAGTGAAGCACTTTAGATTAACCCATGTTCATTTTAAAGTAGAGAGCAAGTTGCAGGATGAGACCCTGGTTCCAAATACATTGGAAAGCATAGAACATCAGAACCACAGAGGGTGGGATTAGAGCAGGTTCTGCCGTGGAGTTCAAAATGTTATTCACTGCAGAAACTTCTAGCCTCCCCGAAACCCCCGTCAATCCCAATCCGGGCAGCGGGAGCCTGACTGACATGTGACCGGTAGCGGCACCTCTGGATCAAAAGGTCAGCACAGATCTTTGCAAATCTCCCCAGGCATGGCATCAGATTTAAGTTTAGGGGAGAGCTTGCCCTCCAACCTTAACCTGATAAGTCCCTTGAAATCGTCTGCTCTGACCTAGACTTGACTCCTTCGTCAGCGGCGTTCGCTACAATAATTAATGGCTGATCGCTGCCGCGTGCAATTCGTTCTGATGCTTCTCCGGCTGTTGGAATGGCTACTGGCGCCAGACTCACCTACACCAGCTGAGCGGCGAAGGATCCGCCGGCGCTGTAACTACTGAACTCTTTGTCTCCTGGTTCCGCGATGGCCGCGGGTGGTTACGGTGATGAGGGCGCGTATCATAATCAGCTGGGGTTTGTGATCAAAGCATCTGTGTCAAGAGGTGAATTGAAAGGAGGCAGTGGGTCTAGAATAACATCGGCTCAATCAGCTCGACTAAATGTCCGAGACGAGGGTAAAAGGGGGGGGTTAACATCTTTAACAAGTGCAACAACTCCTAGGGGACAGTTTGAAGTCTAGAAAATAGCAATCCAATATTGTTATTTAAGCACGAACAACAGTTAATACAGAAAAGCCCTGGTTTGCGCTTAAACGGCAACCATTTAAAACAAAAAACGACCACTTTTACCATTTCTGGGGCAGGTTTGTGGTTAAGGAACCCCCCCCTTGCGTCCTGAAGGTACCTTGGGCAAGGCATGTAACCACAATTGCCTTATACACGGCTGCCCACAACCCCGGGCACATGTGCTCACTTCACCAGTGTGTGTATATATACTGCACATATGGGTTAAATGTGGAGGACACATTCCTCTCTAAGGCAAAATAATAAAAAAATAAAATAAAAAAGACTACGACAGATGTGAAGTAGAGCGATCTGTCCTATGAGGCGAAGTGGGAGGCCAAGTGCTTCTGTATGTGTGTGAAGACAGACAGCAACCACCCTGCTGATTAGATTAGTCCCCAAACCCCTCTCACCACAAGCACTGAAGGCTGGGTTTTCCACTTGCTGCCCATGTGCCACTCAGAGGACGAGCTGATAAGGTAGACCGATTTGGGGTCACTGCGATTAGGCGACTACATAGAGTGCATTCCTGGCTGATCTGGGTGGGACGCATATCTCTCCCATACCTCATCTGCTTCGGGAGACACTGAGTGACATCCAGCAATTAAAAATGCTTCCAAGTATCAAGCGCGAGCTGGAATCGGGACACATTTCCATGCATCCTCACAATTAGCATTGCACGAGTGTTGGCTCGAGCCTCCATCCAATCAACATAATCAAAGGGTGACGGCAGAGAGGACGCACCTGGTACGGCGGCGAGCTAGGTGAGCGCGGAGAAACGGGGAACCGGGTCCAGCAACGGCATCGTAGATCAGAGCAGCCTATCTTATTACTTCGAGTCAGTGCTCTCAAAGCCGTTTATAATTATGCCTTTCCCGGCCCCAAACAAACCTCACTTATTATCCTTCTCTATGGCATTTAGCTCGAGGAAATCAGCCGCTAATTGTGATATTTCCCTAATATGTACTGCGTGCCGGTTGTCACAAGCTGTTCGCTCCCTGTCCTGTCGAGTTGTAATAAAGTTTTTTTTTTCTTATCCGTCAGCCCAACGAGCCAAGGTCACCGGCATGCTCACCGATACGCTGCCAAAAAAAATTCCCTCAACTTCGTTTACATAATTATAGAAATAATATTCTCTTTTTCAGGCAAAATGGAAAACAAATAAATATTTTAATTCGAGGCTGATTATAAACTCAAGGACCTTCAAGGATGTTTGCTTTCTAATCATCTCCCACAATTATGTACATTGCCTAATATATTCTCGAAGCATTCTTGTTTATATATTTTTTTTCTCCCTCCATCCTCTGTTTCCTCCAACAATCATTTTAAATGTGCATTTCATTAAATCATAATTGTAAAAAAAGAAAAAAGATATATTAATAATAATAATAATAACAACAAAAGGAAATGGAAAGGGAGGGCTGCTCCAGCTCGAGAACGTTTTTAATGACTAAACGCTATCAGCAAAAAGAAAGGAAAAATAAAATCACAACACAGGATGACACATCAGGCACTAATTAATTGATTAGTGTTCTCTAAGCAAGTATTCTATTATGTGTATTACAGCAGCTTTGATAGTAATTATGGTGACTCCCACAGTTCTTCCAACCTGCGGCAGACAAGGCAACTTCTCGCCCTCTCTTATCAAAAGCTGTCAAAGAAAAGCGCCCCATTAGTCTGCCTGTGTAGTAAATTGGCTGCATGAAACACACTCATAGCTCTTTTCTTTTGTCTGGGTCTGATAGACAGAAAAATCTTTTGGAAAGGGGAAAGAGAAAAAAAACACATCGAGAATTATAATAACAGCGAGTGTCCTTGTCCTCAGACAAGGCCCTGTCAGAGGCGAGTGAGTGTAAGCTCCACATGGCGGGACGTTCCTAAGAGAGTCTTTTATTGGTGATGAACAGGGTGATGCTGATGCTATTCATCCGCCTGCGCAAAATAAGGGAACGACAAAAGTCCACTGCTGTCCCCCGAGGTACGGTCGCCATTAATGGACGTCGTTGTGCTTACTCGAAGGCCATGTTCCCGAGAAGTACATAAATGTAAATGAGAAAAATATATCAAGACGTCTACATATCAGGACAAACGGAGGTTCCTCGAGAGGCGGAGGTAAGTGATGCATCTGAGGTTACAGATATTTAAGGAGAGGCAGGAACGCTGTCCCACGTGGACACGGGGAGAACATGGGGAACTCCCAGAAAGTATTAAGCAAAAGAAAATGAGAGATGTTTTAAATATGTTTTCAGAATCAGATTCTCATGGTGATCACTAATAATTGAACTATTTCTTAATAGTGAATAAAAATAAAATGTAAATGGGAAACACTAAAATCTCCCTCTTTAATGTCCAAATGTCATACTGTGAACTGAGAAGCCCTTTCCACATACTATAAGGGTTGCTAAAGAGGCGAGTGTAAGCGCCACATGGCGGGACGTTCCTAAGAGAGTCTTTTATTGGTGATGAACAGGGTGATGCTGATGCTATTCATCCGCCTGCGCAAAATAAGGGAACGACAGAAGTCCACTACTGTCCCCCGAGGTACGGTCGCCATTAATGGACATTGTTGTGCTTACTCGAAGGCCATGTTCCAGAGAAGTACATAAATGTAAATGGGAAAATATATCAGGACGTCTATATATCAGGACAAACGGAGGTTCCTCGAGAGGCGGAGGTAAGTGAAGCATCTGAGGTTACAGATATTTAAGGAGAGGCAGAAACGCTGTCCCACGTGGACACGGGGAGAACATGGGGAACTCCCAGAAAGTATTAAGCAAAAGAAAATGGTCGCCATTAATGGACAACGTTGCACTTACTTGAAGGCCATGTTCCCGAGAAGTACATAAATGCAAATGGGAAAAAAATATCAGGACGGCTACATTCAGGACAAACGGAGAGGTAAGTGATGCACCTGAGGTTACAGATATTTAAGGAGAGGCAGGATGCTGAGCAAGGAGTAAGCAGTGGTACCAATAAAGCCGCTCTAACTGCTCTTCTTATCTGTTGTTTTTTCAGGTATCAACAACTGTCCATCCACAAAGCGTGTTTGTATTGGACTAGTGGTTTTGTAGACCTGTCAGGACGGCCTCATTGAACTGAAGTAGTTTTCTCATGCTTAGTAGTTAGCATGTTGGTCTCTTAGCGCTAGGGATTCGAATGGAGATTCCATGTTCTCCCCGTGTCCGTGTGGGTTTCCTCCGGGTTCTCCGGTTTCCTCCCACAGCCCAAAAACATGGATTAATGGACCCTAGTAGAGGATAAAGTGGAAGATGATGGATGGATAGACGGATTTAGAAAAATAGGTGTCCTACACTGCCTTGCTACTTCAGGAGGATGAACCTCAATGAGTCTCTCAAAAGGTTTCCTCAAAAAACCAACAACAACAACAGGGAGATTTTTCCTGCCACTGTCACTTTGGCATGTTCTTTGGTGGTTTAGGCTTGGAACACTTTGAGACAACGTACTATTGTAAAAATTGCCATACAAATACATAAACTTTTGTTGGAAGTGCTGAAAGAGACGAAGGGGACAAACAAGCAGCATGTGGATTCCAAGTCCGACATGTTGCAACAGCATCAACATATAATCTGTGAATAAAGCCGGTTACGATGTCTAATAAATCCCATCTCTTTTACTCACTGTGTCCCGGCATGTAACCTATAGGCTACCTATAAAAGCTTTAACAACACTATATTAGTTGTCCTGGGCTTGTGATTAAGAAAACCAGCCTCGCGACCTGAAGGCCTTTGGTTTGACTCCTGGTTCCGCTAAGTACTACATCTACATTTGGTCATTTTTTATCCAAAGCCACATAGAAGGTGAGCACAGAGTTAATCACAACATCCCGGGAGCAATGAGGATTAAGGGCCTTACTCAAGGACCCACACTGGTAACTACAGTGGACCTGGGATTTGAACCCCCAACCTTCAGATTGATAGCCCAACACCGTAACCACTGAGCTACTGTGCCCTCAGTACTAAGTACTATGGCTGAAGTGAACTTGGGCAAGACACCTAGCTCCAATTGCTTCCTAGGCATCGTACACAGGACTGCCCACCGCTCTGGTCACATTTGCTCAATTCTGTAGTGTGTGTATATGTATAGTGTGTATGTATCGGGTTGTCACTTCACAGATGGGTTACATTCCTCTGTGTGTAAGTACAGTACGCAAGATTATCACGCTGGGCCTCCCCAAACACCTTCTTAAAGTACATGGGTAGCTTCTTCATCTTCGACTCTGGTAATTTCAATTGAACCTTGGTCTGAGTCTTGGTCCTCCCAAGGTTTCTTCCTTAAAATATCAACATAACAGGGAGTTTTTTTCTTGCTGCTGTCTCTTCAGCTTGCTCTTTGGGGGTTTAAAGGCTTATAACACTGTAAAACTGCTTTGTGACGATGTACTATTGTAAAAAACGTTGTATAAATAAATTACTTGAACTTGAAATTGAATAAATCACCTAATTCCAATGATTTCGAGGTGTCCTAATACTTTTGTCCATATCGCGTCCCTTAGTGGCAAACTGCTGTCTCTACAAAGGTACAACTCTGTAGTTTATTTTCAGAGAATGTTTCGTTTCCTGCATTAACGATAAAGCTGAATGAAATCTGGTTCTTCTCCATGGAGCGGTGTAATATGGTCTTAAGAAAACATGTACACTAAGCCCCCCTCAAAGATCATAGATTTATGTCATAGGTTATTGCTTGAGCTTGTGAATGTTAAGTTGGCAAAGCTCAGGAAAAAAAAAAAGGTACATAATCTGATTATCCCGCTCACAAGTTCAGACAAAGGCCAGCAAGTCATTCCTTCGTGGTGGAGCTCGGCGGCTTAATCAAGCCTTAAGTATCCTATGACAATTCAGTATTTAGTGGAGAAAATTCATTTACTCGCTCGTTCTACGTGAGGTAGGGGCTCGGGGATAAATTTGCGTCTGCTAACCCAAGGACGTATGTAATGGCAGGTCATTGTCCTCTTTCTGGCCTGTGGCCTTGGCATGACTGCAGGGAAACAGGTCTGGAGAACATTCACGGTACTGTTAGGCCTGGGCTTAGCCAAGCATGGGTCTTTTGGGAGAACGCTGCCTGATGACTACCCATTGACCATCATGTGAACTGTGCTAAGTGCTACCGAGATGGTTCACTGGTTCACATACCATTAGGGCCGATGTGTGGGAGCATCACAGGCTATCAGAGGGGCATCGGGGGTAATGTTTTGGGTTGCAAGACATATAGCCAATTGGGGACAATATTTAACTAAGGAAAAAATAAGTCTCTTGCGCTTTAAGCAAATGAATAAACCGTAATGTCTGATGTCAGTGATGTCAACAGGTCACAGGTGAAATCGCTGAGACGTCAGAAATTCGGCCATTTAGAAGATTTAAAGGTCCGTCCTTTTCTATCAGATTCTGATGCTGAAATGTCGCTTCATGCTTTACATTAAAATTTAAAGTTTAATAAAATTAAAGCAACACAAGTCAGTAGTTATGATGAAAACCAGCTACACTGTAGAATTATCAAACCTGATCATTATATGATCATGCACCCCTCCCCCTTTGTTTTTTATTATTTTATTTTTTTTCTACAACAGGTGTTTGTTAAAAATCTTCAGTAGTTTTTAAAAAATGTCAAGTCAAGAGTTGGGAAGATGGTTTTAATATTCAATATTGTATATGATTGTGAAGCATCCTTGGGTTCTACAAAGGCGTTATATAACTTGAAACTATTATTATTACTATTATTATTATTATTAAAGGTTTCCCACCTTGGGTGGCACGGTGTCTTAGTGGTTAGCATGTTCTCCTCTCAGCGCTAGGGATTCCAGTTTCGAATCCCAATCTGGGTGGAGTTTCCATGTTCTCTCCGTGTCTGCGTGGGTTTCCTCCGGGTTCTCCGGTTTCCTCTCACAGTCCAAAAACATGGATCAAGGTCAATTGAATTCTCCAAATTGCCCCATATAGTGTGTGTGTGTGTCTCTGTGTGAGTAAGTGAGTAAGTGGGTGCCCTGTTCTGTGGCTGCTTTTCTTATCTCTTTTCTTTAAGGTATCATCAGCTCTTCATCCATAACACTGCCAAGTCAAGTTAAGTTGGCTGCTCTAAATTGCCCCATATAGTGTCTCTTTGTGAGTGAGTGTGTGCCCAGTGATGGATTAGCATCCTGTCCTGGGTGCATCTGCCCCGTGCTTGAAATGTTCTCCCATGGTTGGACATGGGGAACTCACAGAGCGACCCTAGTAAAAAATTAAGCAAAAGAAAAAGAGAGGAGATGCTTTAAATATGTTTTCAGAATCAGATTGTCATGGCGATCACTAATTATTGGATTATTTGTTAATAATGAGTAAGAATAAAATATCAAGACTACAAACACAAAAAATCTCCCTCTTTTATGTCTCAATGTAGTGCTGTGAACTGAGGAGCCCACTCCACATGCTATAAGGGTTGCTAAACTCTTGGACCGACAAAAACATGTAAGCTTAACCTGACCTTTCATGTTGCTTAGCAACTAGTTTCTATTAAAATATTGTAATACAGAAGCGAAAAAACGGATGAATGGAAAGGAGGGAACTGACTGTGAGATACAACCACGAGAAACAGCAACACACAACAAAAGGAACTTCCACGTAACATAAAATAAGCTGAATGTGGAGAGCCATTATGACTTCACACAGCAACATGAAACCGACATCCACACCAACGTTTCTATTCATTTTGGCACGGCACTAATTTCCCGCCGTAAAATACTTTATTCATGGACTATAGTTGATGCCTTGTATGCCTTTCTGCCACTTCGGTATAAACAATGAGGCCAACGCACAAATATCAGGGGAGGTCGAAGCGACGACAGATTAATATCCATCCAGCCATCCATCCATTATCTTCCGCTTTATTCTCTACTAGGGTCGCGGGGGGGTTCCCCATGCCCATCCAGGGGAGAACGTTTTGGGCACTGGGCTGAAGTTTATGTATTTATATGGCTATTTTTACAATAGCACGTTGTCTCAAAGTGTTCCAAGACAAAACCCCTAAGAGCAAGCCAAAGCGGTGCGTTAGCTCAGTGGTTAGGGCATTGGGCTATCAATCTGAAGGTTGGGGGTTCAAATCCTAGGTCCACTGAAGTTACCAATGTGGGTCCTTGAGCAAGACCCTTAACCCTCATTGCTCCAGCGATGTTGTGATGAACCCTGTGCTCACCTTGTAAGTCGCTTTGGATAAAAGCGTCTGCTAAAATGAGAAAATGAAATAAAAATGAAATGAAAGCGACGGTGGCAGGAACAAAACTCCCTGTTGTTGGTTTTTAAGGAAACCTTGTGAGGACCAAGACTCAGTGGGGCTCATCCTCCCGAAGTAGCAAGGCAGTGTAGGACACCCATGTACTGGTGACCATTTTTCAAAATCTGTCCATCCATCCAATATCTTCCACTTTATCCTCTACTGGGGGGGTGGGTTGCCCATGCCCATCCAGGGGAGAACGTTTCAGGCGCTGGGCAGGTACACCCAGGACAGGGCACACACTCACTCAAACAGACACACACACTCTATATGGGGCAATATGGAGAATTCAATTGACCTTGATCCATGTTTTTGGACTGTGGGAGGAAACCGGAGAACCCGGAGGAAACTCATGTGGACACGGGGAGAACATGGAAACTCCACCCAGATTGGGATACGAACCAGGAATCCGTAGCGCTGAGAGGAGAACATGCTAACCACTAAGCCACCGTGCCGCCCTGATTAATATACAAAAGAAAAAAGTAAAGGCACTTTGTATGAGGAGGATAATTCAGTCTGATCCAAAGTAAAGGATGGAAAGCATCATACAGAACGTTGGGAAACGGGCAAAGGACTGAGACTGAAATAATAAAATGTAATTATTAGCGATCAAAGCGGCACCTGTCAGCGTGTTGAACACTGTGTAAAGAGAAAAACGAGATACGATCTGGATTAATCAGACATGACGATCATCGGATTCTTCATCACGTCCAGTGTTTTTCAATAAAACGCCGAAGATAAGGTGACACTGGTCACGGCGCCGAAAAACAGCAGCGGAGATTGTTTCGCGACTTCAAACGACGGTGACGGCTGCCTCCCCGAAAAGATAAATGAAACCAAAAAGCTCAAAGACGTCGGAGACAAAACAAAACGACTCCCCTGTAACCCGAATAGCAGTGCAGTGGCACTAGTCCTAGTCTGTTTTGGGTCTGACCTCGGCGAATGTATGAGAGAAATCAGAGGGGGGGGGGGGGGGGTAACAGAAGTGCGAACAGAGCAAGAGAGCATGAGAGATCAAGAGCCGGAGCTAAATCAGAGACGGAGCCGAGAAAGAAAGAGGCAAACGAGACGGAAATCCTTATGCAGCACAACGCAGAGCTTTTTAAAAAACGAAGGGCTTCGTAACATAAAACCGAATGCCAAGTGGGTCAGGGGCTGCCAGTCATTCCGAGCAGAACCCGGATCAAATGCGTTTAGGCCCCATGTCAGTTTTACTTCAGTGTGTTTTTTCGGGGAGGGGAAGAGAAATCGAAAATGAAGGGCATGTCTTCAGATCCCCAGGATGGTAAAGAGGGAGAGGGAGGGCGAACGAGATTACAAGCTGCAGAAGAAAAACTCCATCGAACTTTCATTCGGCGCGACGCATGGGACTCGCATAAAGGGCGTGAAATTGGGGAATAAGAACAACACGGGGAACTTTCACTGTGATACAATGTCAATATGTATATTTATGACAAGCAGGGCTTCCCTTGTGAGTGCGCTAGTAAAACAGGCAGAGAAGAAAGGTAACACCGCAGCGGGGAGTACGAGCGACTCCAGCTTCTCCTCAAACTCAGAGGTGAAGGACCCGGGCGCCAGAATACGAACGCGAGAACGTTAAATAATCCAAATTCAAAATTCAGTCATTTAGCAGAACATCATATCCAAAGCGACGTACATATATGGGCGGCATGGTGGCTTAGTGGTTGGCATGTTGTCCTCTCAGCGCTAGGGACTCCCGGGTTGAATCCCAATTTGGGTGGAGTTTCCATGTCCTCCCCGTGTGGGTTTCCTCTGGTTTCCTCCCACAGTCCAAAAAACATGGATCAAGGTCAATTGTACAGTATTCTCCAAATTGCCCCATAAAGAGTGTGTCTGTGTGAGTGAGTGTGTCCCTATCGATAGATTGGCGTCCTGTCCTGGGTGTATCTGCCCAGTGCCTGAAACGTTCTCCCCTGGATGGGCATGGGGAACCCCCCCACGACCCAATAGAGGATAAAATGGACAATAATGGATGGATGGATGGATGGCCCAACTTGGTTGGGGTCAGAACAGAGGGTTGGTACAGCATTCCTGCAGCATTGAGGGGTCATGCTCAAGGACCCACGTTGGTGGACCTGGGATTTAAACCCACCACCTTCGGATTGGTAGCCCAACACTCTAACCAATGAGCTACCACACCCACGCCTCTCCACACGGTTTTAAAAGTAGGCACACACTTTAGACGGAGCCTGACCTCTATTAGGTCCTATACTAGGGACCAGTGTGGGGGGGGGGGGGAACCAGAGGAGAACGTTTCGGCGCTGGGCAGATACATCCAGGACAGGGCGCCAATCCATTGCTGGGCACACACTCACAAAGACACTTACACTATATGGGGCAAATTTAGACCAACCAATTTACCTTAAATCCATGTTTTGGAATGTGGAAGGAAACCAGAGAACCTGGAGAAACCCACACAGGCACGGAGAATGCATCAACCAAATAACCCCTGCTCTGTGGTGGCACTAGTGAGGTTCTCAGCATTAGAAAAGAGTAAAGGGGACGTACACTGTATGTACTGTAGAACACAAACAGATGGACTACAGTCTGGAGTTGTAGAACTACAAAGTCCATCTTTACACGAAGTGGAACTGAGAACATGGACAATAAGTGGAGGGAAAAGGGGGCGTGGCCAAACATTTGACTGATACCATAGTCCACAAAATTAGTAAGAAGGAATCAGTGGTCAGCAGTATTGATAGTATTGAGAAGATGTTCCTCAGAGTAGGTACTGAATGGGTAAGAGGGTACAGACAGACCACCACAGCTTTATCAGTCCTGGTATCATCACCGAGCGTGAATCAGACGTCATTTCAAGGCATGATCATGAGAAACAGCAAAACACAATGTTCTACGTTAATCACGAGGTACATCTTCATGAGTCTGTGATGGAAATAAGTGACGCTAACCTTCCCACAGCGTCCCGCTGAACTTTCCCCTGCTAACACGGGCGGCACATCCAGTTGGAAAAGAGTGATATTTCCTTTGATCTCACGGATAAGCTGGCGATTGTGCGAGATGAATCCAGGCTGGAAAAATAAAAGAGGTCACAAAGTCAAGCCGGTCTGCGTTTCCTCGGGAAATGTGACCAAGGGCGCCCGCAGACACCAGGTGCACCTGAATACGGGGCGTGGAGTCGGGACTGAAGGTATGTCAGTCAGTCACTCGGTGCACATTAATAGAGCTGCTAAAGCTGGGCAGTCAATAACACATAGATCAGACAGCAGGGTAAAATATGGTAATGGAACTCTATTGAGTCAGCACTACACGGACCAATGACTTTCCATTGTGTGAAAAAACATGGCCCGATGGAGCTCTATGCAGTCACTGACATGGACCAGTGACGTTACACAAGTGGTCCCCAAGCTATTGTACGCCACTGTTTTCATCAAACACGTCTTTATTAGTGCGTCAGAACCGAGTCGCCTCGCAAGCCACAGAGTGCAGGAAGGAGCTCGAATGAATGCAACTGGCTTCCACCTTCACACGTTTGACTTCTGACAGGATGTTCTAATAAATCTTTACACAAATGACATCCTCTAGGGGGCCCATCCAGGAGAGAACGTTTCGGGAGATACACCTAGGACAGGGCACCAATCTATTGCTGGGCACACACTCACTCACACAGACACTCACTCACACAAACACACACTATATGGGGCAATTTGGAGAATTCAATTGAACTTGATCCATGTTTTTGGACTGTGGGAGGAAACCGGAGAACCTGGAGGAAACCCGGTGAGAACACGGGGCGAACATGGAAACTCCTCCCAGATTGGGATTCGAACCGGGAATCCCTAGTGCTGAGAGGAGAACATGCTAACCACTAAGCCACCGTGCCGCCCTTTCCATAAATTACGACTTGTTCAAAATGCTGCAGCTGGGGTTTGAACTAGAACCAGAAAGTTTGATCAGATCAGTCCTGTGTTATTAAAGCCACACTGGCTACCAGTTAAGTTTCGTATTGAGTGCAAAATATTATTGATAGCATATAAATTTCGATATCATCAGACGCCACAGTATCTGAGTGAGTTGATTCCACTGTATAAGCCAACACACGAGCTGGTTTACCTTTAGCTCCTAAAATAAATAAAAATGAAACGATGCTGTTCCGGGCGGCACGATGGCTTAGTGGTTAGCAGGTTCGCCTCTCAGCACTAGGGATTCCCGTTTCGAATCCCGATCTGGGTGGAGTTTCCATGTTCTCCCCGTGTACGAGTGGGTTTCCTCCGGGTTCTTCGGTTTCCTCCCACAGTCCAAAAACAATGGATCAAGTCAATTGAGTTCTTCAAATTGTAGAGTGTGTTTGTGTAAGTGAGTGAGTGTGTGCCCAGCGATAGGTTGGCGCTCTGTCCTGGGTGTATCTGCCCAGCACCCGAGACATTCTCCCCTGGATGGGCATGAGGAACCCCACCGTGACCCTAATAGAGGATAAAGCGGAAGATAATGAATGAATGAATGATGCTGTTCCAGGGAGCCCTCTCAACAAAGTAGAGTCTGCAGTATCTGCCCCCTTTAGTTCTGCTGCTCTTGTCGGTGATGCCTGAGTCACATGATGCACTGTGTCAATCAAACTCTGGTTATTACTTAAATAAGTTGCTTAATTAGCTCTAACTGCTTTTCTTGTTTGTTACTTGTTGAGGTGTTGCTAATTTCCATGTCATTTGGTCGAAGACGCTTTTATCCAAAGTGACTTACAAATACCCCAACTTGGTTGGAGTCAGAGCACAGGGTTGGTACAGCAACCCTGGAGCAATGAGGGTTAAGGGCCTTGCTCAAGGACCCATTGGTAACTTGGTAACTTCAGTGGACCTGGCATTCGAACCCACAACCTTCTGATTGATAGCCCAACACCCTAACCACTGAGCTACCACGCCCACCTTTCATCCATGGTTCTGCTGACACACTGTGGCTACCATGATTACTGGATGGAACATGGATTTTAATTGGACTGGCGGTCCTGCAGGACGTCCTCGATGGACTTATAGTTTTTAATTGTTAAATATGGGTCAGCTGATCATCACACAATCTGTACATTAGTGTCCTACACTGTTGATGCTGCCGGCCGCTCAAGAAGGATGAGTCCTCCACTGAGTCTTGGTCCTCACAAGGTTTCTTCCTTGAAATAACAACATAACAGGGAGTTTTTTTCTTGCCGCTGTTGCTTCGGCTTGCTCTTTGGGGGTTTAAAGGCTTATAACACTGTAAAGCTGCTTTGTGACGATGTGCTATTGTAAAAATACAGGTCACCTGATCATCACACAATCTGTACATTAGTGTCCTACACTGTTGATGCTGCCAGCCATTCAAGGAGGATGAGTCCTCCACTGAGTCCTGGTCCTCACAAGGTTTCTTCCTTAAAACATCAACATAACAGGGAGTTTTTTCTTACTTTTTTACAATAGTGACAATGTACTATTGTAAAAAAGTGATTTATAAATAAACATTTGACTTTTCAAAGCAAATCACATTAAAAATGTCACTCTTCTGGTAGGCAATAAAAAAAAGAACCAAAAACATAACTCATCCGCGGAAAAACATTCCTAAAGACAAAGATTTAATAAGACGGCTGCCAAAAAGCTCAGTTCAGCCGCGAGACGGTGCTGCGTGTTGAAGTTCTCTCCTCTCCTCTATTTTGCTTTATTGAAAATACAATTAGGGTTAATTACTTGTCTGTGTTCGGAACCTTGTAGTATGCAGGAGAGATAATTACAGTTCAGGTACACTTTAACTTACTTTTGTTAACAATTAATCACTGTGTATGTTCAGAGCGCGCTTCCTTTTGTAATTAATAATCGGGTCCAGCAATGAGTAATGAGTGTGAGGTGGAGGTAGATGTGTGAGGACTACGTGTTGGTTTAATGTGTGAAGACGTTACTGTAAGAAAAGTGGAAAACGGTACAGATAACAGAAAAAAAAAAAAAAAAAAACGTAATAAAGAAATGGCATTAACACTGAGGAACCTAATCGTTCCCGTCATATAGCGCCACCATCTCACGATCGCAATAAACACACAGTCGGTTCTTTCATCATCTAACTACGGTACTGTTCAATGTGTAGAGACATGATGAGTGAATTCAGCGAGCTGACCGCTTTTAGAAACTAATTAAATTATTGTTGTAACGCAAAAAGATTTATTTATTAATTAATTAATTCTTTAGGGTGGCTTTGTGGTTAGCATGTTCTCCTCTCAGCACTAGGGATTCCCGGTTCGAATCCCCATCTGGGTGGAGTTTCCATGTTCTCCCCGTGTCCGCGTGGGTTTCCTCCAGGTTCTTCGGTTTCCTCCCACAGTCCAAAAACATGGATCAAGTCAATTGCCCCATATAGAGTGTGTCTGTGTGAGTGAGTGTGTGTCCAGTGATAGATTGGCGCCCTGTCCTGGGTCTATCTGCCCAGCACCCGAGACGTTCTCCCCTGGATGGGCATGGGGAACCCCCCGCGACCCTAGTAGAGGATTTTCTACTTTCTTATTTTTTGGTTCTTGAACATTCATGCAGCACGGTGGCTTAGTGGTCAGCACGTTCTCCTCTCAGCGCTAGGGATTCCCGGTTCGAATCCCAATCTGGGTGGAGTTTCCATGTTCTCCCAGTGTCTGTGTGGGTTTCCTCCGGGTTCTCCGGTTTCCTCCCACAGTCCAAAAACATGGATCAAGTCAATTGAGTTCTCCAAATTGCCCCATATAGAGTGTGTCTGCTTGAGTGAGTGTGTGTCCAGAGATAGATTGACACCCTGTCCTGGGTGTATCTGCCCAGCACCCGAAACTTTCTCTCCTGGATGGGCATGGGGAACCCCCCGCAACCCTAGTAGAGGATCTTCTACTTTCTTGTTTTTTGGTTCTTGAACGTTCATGCAGCACGGTGGCTTAGTGTTTAGCATGTTCTCCTTTCAGCGCTAGGGATTCCCGGTTCGAATCCCAATCTGGGTGGAGTTTCCATGTTCTCCCCGTGTCCGCGTGGGTTTCCTCAGGTTTCTCCGGTTTCCTCCCACAGTCTTAGAACATGGATCAAGGTGAATTGAATCCTCCAAATTGCCCCATATAGAGTGTTTGTGTGTGTCTGTGTGAATAAGTGTGTGCCCAGCGATAGATTGGCACGCTGTCCTGGGTGTATCTGCCCAGCGCCTGAAACGTTCTCCCCTGGATGGCCATGGAGAACCCCCTGCAACCCTAGTAGAGGATATAGCGGAAGATAATGGATGGGTGGGATGTTCATGGCAATGCACAAACCAAAAGCATTCACGTGTGCTCGGTCTTCAGTGTGGGTTTGCGCTGGCTGCGGGTTTTTCAGAGGGTCATTTGGGGCGAGAACGGCAGCCTTTTATTTCACAGAGCGGCTTTTCAACACGTCTGCTCTGGTTTTCTGCATAATTTGGCTGGCCTTCGTGTGCTTCTAACTGATAAAACTCTGGCAGGCGATCCCAGATTCACCGTAGCTGAGGCGCAGTGACCTCCTCGCGAAGAATCCTTTCAAACAACAGGACAGTTGGAAGAGGAGAAGGAACAAAAATGTGATGCAGGCGGCTGAGGAAGCAGTCCAAGTTTTATCATGCTGGAAACAGAGATGTCAGAGTATGACACACAGATGGGTGCATACACACACACACACACACACACACACACACCCACATCATGCCCACATTATATGATGGTACCAGCTTCACAGATGATTAAGTGCAATAGACAAGCTTGTCTCCACCTTGCTGTATGCCATCAATCCAACGCTGACCGGCATACAAACCACCACCATCGAACCACACCACCCACAGAGAAATATGTATGTGTCTGAGTGGGTGTGAACATCTACAACACTGCCCACATACACGGCCATTCTGCCTGACCACAGTCTGTCCGTCTTGGATGATGGCGGTTAACGGAAAGAACTTATTTTCTGAGCTCCGCTCTCCTCTAAACCTCCGTAAACGGAACGTTGGTAATTCGGTCTGTTCTTCATCAAACTTCACCGCTGTGACATCACCATGAAATTTATCACGCGGTTGATAGATCACAACCTACCCACCCTGTTTATACCAACTTGATTCATGCGTCTCCAGCTAGCCGGATTAAAATCGGCACTGTCCGCCAAACAATATGCAAATCAGCTCGCGAGACCTCATCTAAACTTCCCGTGGCGTTCCGTGCATTTGATTTCTATACAACAGTTGATTGCCACGTCGCAAATACTCACTTTTTTCTGTCGATTCCAATTTCCTCCCATCCAAACGTGCGCAACAAAGCAGTAACCAACCATATGTGTTATTGAATATGATTTCAGGACACAGATGCATTTACACTTGCCCAACAGGCGTCGTAACCAATGCCAGGCGCATGGAGAACAAATAAAGAGCCAGAGGTTGGCTAGGTAGCCTCCATCTTCGGTGTTCTGGGTCGTGTCCCATTATAATGGGCATCTTTTGTAATTGCACTTAAAGCAACCTAGTGATTCTGTCTCTCCCTAAAGCTGAAGTTTGATTTTTTTCTTTTAAAAAATGATATCAAAATAGAGCTTTTAGATTAAAATGAGAAGTGTTTGATCACGTGATCACGTGATCACAGGGGATCAAATGGGAACCTGGGTTTTTATTGGACTGGCGGTCCTGCAGGACGCCCTCAATGGACTTATAGAGTTTTTAATTGTTAAATACGGGTCACATGATCATCACACAATCTGTACATTAGTGTCCTACACTGTTGATGCTGCCGGTCGCTCAAGGAGGATGAGACCCACACTGAGTCTTGGTCCTCACAAGGTTTCTTCCTTAAAATAACAACATAACGGAGTTTTTTCTTGCCGCTGTTGCTTCGGCTTGCTCTTTAGGGGTTTAAAGGCTTTTCATACTGTAAAGCTGCTTTGTGACAATGTACAATCATAACAATACGGGTCACATGATCACCACACAATCTGTACATTAGTGCCCTAAACGGTTGATGCTGCTGGCAGCCCAAGGAGGATGAGTCCTCCACTGAGTCTTGGTCCTCACAAGGTTTCTTCCTTAAAATATCAACATAACAGGGAGTTTTTTCTTGCCACTGTCGCTTTGGCTTGGTCTTTGGGGGTTTAAAGGCTTATAACACTGTAAAGCTGCTTTGTGACAATGTACGATCATAACAATACAGGTCACATGATCACCACACAATCTGTACATTAGCGCCCTAAACTGTTGATGCTGCTGGCAGCCCAAGGAGGATGAGTCCTCCACTGAGTCTTGGTCCTCACAAGGTTTCATCCTTAAAATAACAACATAACAGGGAATTTTTTCTTGCCACTGTCGCTCCGGCTTGGTCTTTGGGGGTTTAAAGGCTTATAACACTGTAAAGCTGCTTTGTGACGATGTACTGTTGTTAAAAGCACAATATAAATAAATTACTTGAACTAGGAGTCCAGAAGTGTGCAACACACTAACACACCACCATGTCATTATCACTACAGTACTGAGAATCAGGAAAGTCTACCTAATAAAGTGGATGCTTGGTATACAGTATATAAAATTAACATTTTACATTTACTGTCGATGTTTCATGGAGCTTTTAGGCCTTGAGCGTTTCAGTGATGGAGAAGCGCGAAAAGCGAGGGCCCGTACCTGCTGAAAGCTGCATGCAGTCATGAAGCATGGTGCCCACCGGCGTGTCCAGGCGCTCGGGACTCGACACCCAGTTACGGCAGTGCTGTGATGAGAGACAGAGACAGAGACAAGCAATTAGGAGGCTTGGTGACACGGTTCGGCGACAGTAAAGAGTGTTTGTTGCTGGGGAGCCAACACGCCTCCGCTGCTGATCCACGGGATGACTGATCTCATCGGTGACCTCGTCGACCCCTGCCGCCATCAGCCCTGTTACAGCGACAGAGCCGCTCTCTTCCCTCGTTTTCTCTCTTCATTAAGGGCCTTTTGTCCGCAGCAAGAGCAGGCTTAATTAGACATGCTGCTCCAAAAATTTCCATTAGAGGTGATGGGGAAGACAATTAGCCCACATTTCCAGGATTGGTTATGATGCATTAGGCTCAACGTCCGGCGCCGAGCGTTCCGTTCCGTTCGAACGGGGCGTGGTGTCGGAGGAGAAGCCGCTTCTAAGGAATGCATGGCAAAGAAGGTTCGGGAGATAAGATAGACAGTTCAATTGAAGAGAGAAATGTAAACGAGATTAGCATGTTGCAGCTGGCGGCCTTGCGAAGCGCTGCTTATCTGAGCATGTTTACTTTTGCAGACACTGCTCTGTCAAGCCGTTCGTCCCCCTCCCGCCCTCCCCCCGCTCATCTCCCCTCCCCAGCACCGTGACCCAGCCTCAGCCTGGCTCGGATTCACAGACACATAACCACTATCTAATCCAATGACCCCCAACCCTTACTCCCCAAACCGGCCTCCCATGACAGAAGTGCAGATCAGGCCCATCACCTTGGACACCCCACAACAAACACCCTCTCACACTAACCCCCACACACATGCCCCTCTGGACACATGACAGAACCCCAGGTCAAATCACACCTCAGCCTGTCACCTCGCTAACCCCTGGAGCGGTGTCCTAACCCACGGTTTACCATAAACCCCACCCACTCGGGACAGTATCCTAGTGTGTGTCAGAGATAGTGCATGTGTATCCATGCAGAACGGTCAGAGTGGAGCCAGTGGCAGGAATCCTTTGTCTGCTCGGCATTCTTGCAGTCCCCGATGCAACCACTGGCTCAAATCAGCCCTGCGTACATTAAAACGTAAAACTATTTTGTCTAAGCACCTGATTAAAATGCTCTCCCATGCCGGAAACGTTAAGTTTTCTTACACGCCGATCAAAAACGCTGATTGAATTGTGGCTCTGACTTTCACACGACAACAGATTCAATATATTCAAAGTGGATCCGCGGGCAACGTAAGTGCCGTTTTTTTTAGGACGCTCCGACAGTTTGCTGTATTTGTGTTGGCAAGGCATCCCGCCCAGGTTTTCAATGGCATCGACAATATTTGGGTAATTTCTGGCCTTTGGAAGTAGCGTTACCTCATCATCCGTCAAAAGAGGAACGAATCTGGCTGCGTCCCAAGCTAAACTAAACACTTTGTCAAATCAGAACAGCCCCGAATGTGTTGTTACCGTTTTGACATAGTATTTAGAGGAGAGAATGTGGTTTCGGAAGCAGGCTCTGGCTGGATTTAATCAGTTAGCTAACCATGTTTGGAGGCAACGCACCACATCAAACCGCATGATGGGGAAACATCCAGCTTCCATTCTGTATTGCATTTGAGTTTAGGTGCTTTCCCGTCATATTTAATAATCTTATGTCTGTTATATAAAAACAATGTTTTAGGATTCTTTTGGTATTTTGAATGTAAACTATGTATTTGAAAATCTTGTTATATAGAATAAATAAAGTCATCTCATATCATCATCTCTATACTAAAGACTAAAGACTAGGGAGGGATGGGGTACCCCATGCTTTTGCGAAGATACACCCAGGACATCACTGGACACACAGTCACTCACACAGACATAAACTATAAAGGGACAATTTGAAACAGCTAATTTCACTTGGAAGGAAACCGGAGAACCTGAAGGAAACCCACAGGGACATGGGGAGAACATGGAAACTCCAACTAGATTGGTATTCGGACCTAGATCCTCGGCACTGAGAGGCGGCCATGCGAACCACTACAGTTTAATTTAAAATGAAGGATTTGTTCTTAACACCATATAGGGGTAATTTAGATGGGTCCATGTCCATGATTCCATCCAGACAGTTGAAGAAAACTGGAGAACCCGAAGAAAACCCACACGGACATAGGGAGACCATGGAAACTCCACCCAGATTGGGATTCGAACCTGGATCCTCGGCACTGAGAGGCGGCCATGCGAACCATTTCAGTTTCATTTAAAGTGAAGTCATTGTTCTTAACATTAACACCATATAGGGGCAATTTAGATGGGGCAACATGGATCCATATCCATGGTTCCATCCAGACATGGAATGGAAGAAAATGGCAGAACCCGGAGGAAACCCATGCGGACATGGTGAGAACATGGAAACTCCACCTAGATCAGGATTCAAACCCAGATCCTCAGCAGTGAGTGGGGGACGTGCTAACCATGACGCCATCATGTCACCCCATTAAATTAAATATTTGCTGTAATTCTGAGTTATATCAACTTGAAAGCGACCTGGTGCCTGACACGGGTTCAAACACTACTTATTAAGCCAAAACTCGCTAACAAAGAAAAACAATGAGAATGGAAATGAGGACAAGCTGAAAAAGAGATCTACAGGATTAATACGCTTTACAATGCAGAAATTATATATACATTCATTCATTCATTATCTCCCGCTTTATCCTCTATTAAAGTCACGGGGGGGTTCCCCATGCCCATACAGGGGAGAACGTCTCGGGCGCTGAGCAGAAAGACCCAGGACAGGGCGCCAATCCATTGCTGGGCACACACTCACTCACACAGACACACTCTATATGTGGGGCAATTTTGAGAACTCAATTGACTTGATCCATGTTTTTGGACTGTTGGAGGAAACCGGAGAACCCGGAGTAAACCCACGCAGACACGGGGAGAACATAGAAACTCCACGCAGATGGGGATTCGAACCGGGAATCCCTAGCGCGGAGAGGCGAACGTGCTAACCACTAAGCCACCGTGCCGCCAGAAATTATATATATATATATATATATATATATATATATATATATATATATATATATATATATATACATACATACACACAGACAAACAAGGGAATTAAATCTGATTGGCTGAGCCATTTGTCCAGCCGTGACATTAATGACAATAACACACACCTCTGACCGCCTGGCATTCGTATCAATGTATGACATACAATACATTTTTTCCTGTTTTATATAAACTTCATTTGGCCACTAGACGGCAGTATTTGATTACAAATCAGAAACCCGTCAATCAGCGATCAGCGTTCGCTTCAAAAACCGGACTGGATTACATCACGGAAAACAAGTTTATTAACGTTTACGTTTCTAATAAACGCATTTATGAATCAAACCTTGTTTTTTTATGATTGTGTTTGTAACCAGTTCATTAAAGCAATATGGCACTATTAAGGTTGTGCATTATAGTAAATAAATTATTATTGTAAATAAATCACAAGAAAGAGGTGTATATTTTAAGTGATGGACACCCTCTCGTCCCTTACCACTTTAATAAATGACATTAATATACAAAGTCTTTTGTGATGTAGGCTGTGTTAAAATTCTTCTCCATCTTTGACCATTTTGTCCTCATTCTTCTCCTCTAATCCTGTCAATCATCTCCATGAGTTAGTGTGGAAGAAAAAAAAAAAGTTGCCTGCCCCTGGAACAAACAAGCATGGCCTGTGTATTTTTAGAATTCCCACCACACTACTTTTGCAGCATGGAGCCAAGCCACTGAACGGATTGTGCTTTGAATGCTACATCAAGTGTCTTATTGTATATCGTTAATTTATGCTGTCTGCAGTAAGATGTCAGCTGGGCTGCAAGCGAGCAGACGCATTTCAAAGCGCTGGGTCCCAGGCAGACAGAGCGGCGGAGGGAGGGTGCAGCAGTTGAATAAAGAGCTTCAATAGATTTGTCAAGGCAGGCTGGGACAGGTCTGAGGACACGAGAGCCGAGACCACTGAGTAAACCTGCAGCGGGTGGGAACAGAGGGGACGACATAGCTTCACCAGAACAGACTACATGAGCATTCTGAAGGACAGGATCGTGAGACATGGACTGACATCGTGACGAAAGCCGTCAGAGAATTCAGAAGTTTGGATTTTCTTCACATTATGGTTTCGCGTCTCTTTCTTTTTGACTAAAGACTGAAACGGATCCAGGATTGAGGTGAGAGGTCAAAACCAGCAACCACAAAATGACTACACAGTGGAATCCTATTGTAGTCAACCACGTCTAATTCAACCTCATGTAAATATCAATGACAGGCTCATGATGTGATTACAAGTATTATCATATTATGGAGGGTAGCCCTTTAACTTTACAGCCGAGCTGGCACGGCCTCTCAGCGATGAGGATTTGTGGGTTGTGGGTTTCCTCTGGGTTCACTATCCTCCCACAGTCTAAAAAAATGGATTAAATTGCTAAATTGCCCCTATATAGTGTGTGTATCTGTGTGAGTGGGTGTGTGTCCAGTGATGGACTGGCACCCTGTCCTGGGTGTATCTGACAAGCCTCTACTAGGGTCGCAGGGGGGGTTCTCCATGCCCATCCAGGGGAGAACGTTTCGGGCGCTGGGCAGATACATCCAGGACAGGATGCCAAGCTATCACTGGGCACACCCTCACACTCACACACACACAATTTGGCAATTTGGATTCAATTGACCTTCAAATGACCAAATTCAAATGACCTTGATCCATGTTTTGGGACTGTGGGAGGAAACCAGAGAACCCGGAGGAAGCCCCTGCGGACACAGGGAAAACATAGACATATCCACCCAGATAGGGATTCGATCTATCCCTGGGCACTCACTCACTCATACAGACACATATATGGGGGCAATTAGGGGCAGCCAATTCACCTTAAATCTTTGTTTTTGAACTTGGATATGGGGAGAACAATCTGAGGAAACTTCCAGATTGGGATTCAACCCTGGATCCCCAGTGCTGCGAGGTGAAAATACTGAAAAGTAGGCCACCATGCCGCCCATAATTTAAAATATTGACAAAGCTATTTTCTTAAGAGTTAGTCTAAACTAAAAAGGTAATTTTAAGGTAAAATGGCAAACAATACCAAAACAATGGCTTATCTTTCGTCCTCACACAGGTCCAACAGGCCCAAACGTGACAGTGTCTTACACTCGGAGGGAAAATCCTCACTAATGAATGATCATATTCCTCGGGCGAGTCTATTAACGTTAGTCAGGGCCAAAAACCTGACAGTTTGACAAAGTGGCTCTTAAGAGCACAGTTCACGACATAACATCCTTAATCCTGGCGCTTTATGTTGGTAAAGCTACGCATTTCTTCACACAAAAGCAGCAGCTGCTTCACGTGCTCTCAAATATTCTGATTATAAATTCCTGTGTGAAATGTGTGAAATAATAAACAGAAGAGAAATCGTATGCAAGTGATGTTATGACATCACAACATGGATCCATATCGAAAGTTTACTTTCTTTTTGGCCTAAGACTTGTACTGAGGGCGGAACGGCGGTGCCTCTCAGCACTGAGGATCGAGGTTTCCATGTCCTCCCACAGTCCAAACATGGAATTAATCTGTTGCAGCCCCCTCACTTTAGAACATTTATTTAAAAAAATATTTAAAATAAATATATATATATAATGAGGCGGCACAGTGGCTTAGTGGTTAACACGTTCTCCTCTCAGTGCTAGGGATTCCCGGTTCGAATCCCCATCTGGGTGGAGTTTCCATGTTCTCCTCGTGTTTGCGTGGGTTTCCTCCGGGTTCTCCGGTTTCCTCCCACAGTCCAAAAACATGGATCAAGTTAATTGAATTCTCAAAATTGCCCCATTTAGTGTGTCTGTGTAAGTGAGTGTGTGCCCAGCGATGGATATATTTATATATATATTTTATATATATATAAATATATATATAATTATTTTAAATAAATGTTCCAAAGTATATATATATATATATATATATATATATATATATATATATATATATATATATATATATATATATATATATATCTGCCTCTCAGCGCTAAGGATTCCTCGTTCGAATCCCAATCTGGGTGGAGTTTCCATGTTCTCCCCGTGTCCGCGTGGGGTTCCTCCGGGTTCTCCGGATTCCTCCCACAGTACAAAAACATGGATCAAGGTCAACTGAATTCTCCAGATTGGCCCATATATAGAGTGTGTTTGTGTAAGTGAGTGTGTCTACAGCTATAGATTGCCCCCACTGTCCTGGGTGTATCTGCCCAACACCCGAAACGTTCTCCCCTGGATGGGCATGGGGAACCCCCCTGCGACCCTAATAGAGGATAAAGCGGAAGATAATGGATGATGGATGGATGGATATATATATATATATATATATATATATATATATATATATATATATATATATATATATAAATAATATTTAAAAATATTTTTTAAAATTCGCGACACCTCCGATCTGTCAACTTTTAAATCACTTCTCAAAACCCATCTGTTTCAGATCGTGTTTAACCTCTAATTTATTCTGCTATTTTATTTTTGTCTCTGCATTTTAATTTAGCTTTTCCTTATATTTATAACTGCATTAACGTATTTTACTGTTACACTGTTTTATTTGTTTCGTAAAGCGTCTGTGAGGTCCCTAAAAGCGCTATATAAATAAAATGTATTATTATTATTAGGGGGCGGCACGGTGGCTTAGTGTTTAGCATGTTCTCCTCTCAGCGCTAGGGATTCCCGGTTCGAATCCCAATCTGGGTGGAGTTTCCATGTTCTCCCCGTGTCCGCGGGAGTTTCCTCCGGGTTCTCCGGTTTCCTCCCACAGTCCAAAAACATGGATCAAGTCAATTGAATGCTCCAAATTGCCCCATATAGAGTGTGTGTGTGAGTGAGTGTGTGCCCAGTGATAGATTGGTGTCCTGTCCTGGGTGTATCTGCCCAGTGCCCGAAACATTCTCCCCTGGATGGGCATGGGGAACCCCCCCGTGACCCTAGTAGAGGATAAAGTGGAAGATAATGGATGGATGGATGATTATTATTAGTATTTGAAATTGTTTGCTCTAACTTGCCCCTATATAGTGTGTGTGTGTGTGTCTGTGAGTGTGTGCCCAGCCATGGATCGGCGTCCTGTCCTGGGTCTATCTGCCCAGCGCATGTTCTTGGATGGGCATGGGTTCTTTAAAGCCAGACTATGTTTATTATAGTAGCCAAAAAAATACCGAACATGATACGCAAACGTGCTACAAACGTAAATTGAATGTAATTCACTATGTGCATCAGTAATTACCTGTGTACCACGCATGTACATCCCTGATTATAACCACATTACCCTCCACAAAATAATAAATCACCTCAGACGTACCTATCCCCGTAGAACTGACGATGTTGGTGGGGGCAACCGGAGTTAATATGTGAAAAATAAATAAATAAAGTGCGTGAAGGTGTATATGTCTGCAGTTGAAATGGCACCGAGCGCCACCTGCTCCAATTTATGTGCATACTAAAGGTTCCCAGGTGCAGTCTCTGAACTTTGGGTCAGCACTGAAAGGGCAACGACTAAATGAAGTCACTGCCTGAATGGCGCACACACTGGCCTTTGGCTTTGATTTCTTATTGACATCTGACCAAACAGACAAACAAGGGAACGGCGTGAAAAACAAACTATTGGCTTCTTGTGACTGCTGCAGAAGTGCAACTCCCTGCTGAACGAAATGTCACATTGTTTGAGTTGATGTATGCAGTCAATACGAGCCCGGGCCGTTGTTTATCACGGGGTTAGGCGAGACGCTCCGCAGACTCGGAGCAGGAGGAATTTGAATGGAGATGGAACGTTGACGTGTGAGGCTTTACCTTTTTGAGCCAGTCTTGGATGGCCTTGCTGGCGTATTGATGCCACACGTTGTGAACCGAGTCCGTCATGGCGACGGCAAGGATACGCGGCAGAACGTCCTCCTCTCTGGTGATGAGCTGAGAAAATAAAATAGAGATAGATACCGGGTTATAATCAGAACTGTAATTATAATTATATTATTTTTATATTATATAATTATATTTTCCGGACTATAAGGCGCACCTAAAAGCCTAAAATTTTCCCAGAAATCGGACGTGCACCTTATAATCCGGTGCGCCTTATACGTGTACGGAGTTCCAAAATCTATAAAAGTATCGTTGTGCGAGCAGGTGGTGTCGTGAAAAGCCGAGTGAAGAAAATGAATTGGGAGCTCGCCGTCATTCCGGGAGGATTAAATAAAGAACTCTGACCGCTGGACATTGGCGTAAACGGGGCGTTTAAAGTAAAGTTGCGGGCGGCGTGGGAGCGATGGATGATAGACGGCGAACACACGGTTACTAAAACTCGGGAGGCGGCGGCGGGGCGAGTTACGCCACCGTCTGTGATGCCTGAGCTGAGGTTTCTGCTGTAACCGTCGTCCGAGCTTTCGCGAAAGCCGGCATCGTTGCCGAACAGCCGCCTGGCGACGAGACGGACTCGGACATTGATGAGAGGGAACACTGGAGTGCTCGATAGAGAAACAGCTTTTTAATTCAGACACAGAAGATTCAGACTTGGTGGATTTGTGGGAGAAGAGTGATTAAAATAATGTGTGTTTTGTCAAGAAGTAGAATAAACTTCAATTATAAATCAGCGTTTTGCATCCTTTACTTTTCTTGTAGATCGTATGTTTTAGCGAGTGCCTTATAATACGGTGCCGTACAGAATAAGTACCGTACAGAAATAGAGTCCGTAATTCAGACTGCGCCTTATAGTACGGTGCGCCTTATACGTGGGACAAATACAGAAATAGACCCCGTAATTCAGACTGCGCCTTATGGTCTGGAAAATACGGTAAATTAATGTTGTGGATCTAACATTTGAATTATTTGCCAGTAAACACATTTCAACACACCAACACATACAGACTCAACATACAGTAGACCATTTAAAAGTTTGGCCACGCCTACTTTTTGCTCCACTTACTGTAAAGATGAACTTTGAAAATGGCAAAATGCAGATATTAGTAGTCTAAGCACCATGTTCTCCCTGTGTCCACGTGGGTTTCCTCCGGGTTCTCTGGTTTCGCACACAAACAAAAACACGCTCCATATGGGGAAATTTGGAGAATCCAATTCACCTTGATCCATGTTTTTGGACTGTGGGAGGAAACCGGAGAACCCGGAGGAAACCCAGGCGGACACGGGGAGAACATGGACTCTCCACCCAGATTGGGATTCAAACCAGGAATCCCTAGCGCAGCGAGGAGAACATGCTAACCACTAAGCCACTGTGCCGCCCCCTAATAATAATAATGCATTTTATTTATATAGGGACCTCAAAGACGCTTTTAGGGACCTCAAAGACGCTTTACGAAACAAATAAAACAGTGTAACAGTAAAATACGTTAATGCAGTTATAAATGCCCTCTTAAATGTTTTTCAAAAATAAATTTGTTTGGTTTGTATTTTATAAAAATGGGTCGCGCCTTAATGACCATGAGAACATGTGGGTTCTGGGCTGGGATTAGTTGAGAACCGCAGATCAACATTATATTCGGTTACTAAATTGCTTTTTCATGATCAAGTAGATACAAACCAATGATAAATTTGTTTATAAATACACCAAAACCTATGATTTTAAATGATACAAAATGAAAAAAGGGAAAAATTAAAGAAGCTGATGATGACGATAAAAGCTTTCAGTGTTCTGAACATTACGATCCGTCTCCACTGCGGTGGTTGCGTGCGGGTCGAAGATTTACAATGGTTTAATATAGATTTTTATAGATAGCTGTGCTTATATAGTGAGGAACTGCTGTTAGACATCCATTAAACCGTCATTCAGACCAAGCAGATCTTCTACATGAGAAATGACACGTTCTATAAAAGTCCTGCATTGGTTTCCACTGGTGGGCCATGAGCTCCACGTATGCGGGATGGAGATTAGGTTGGTAAATGTTTGAGAAGTCCTTCAGCATCTATAGCGTAATGGTATAATAGCAGGGGATAGTGTGCGCTCTTGGTGACATCATTTGACAACACATTTAGGATGAAATGTTAACTGCTGCCTGTTAGATAAAAGAGCCGGGAAAGGAGACAGGTCTGACAACAGTAGGTTAACAATCCTTTCACTTGATCCATTTTATAGGAACCACAAGCGAGCTGGGTGCTACATCAAAGTGTCCATGGTCATTTGAATACAGTGCATTCCCCGAGCCCAGTTAAATTAAAGGGGGTGTATAGAGATAAATGGAATCTATTAAAGCTCTAAGAACTAATACATCACTCTGCTGATAAGCTACTTTCGGTTGCATCCTCTTAAAAAAGCCCGACGGAGGCAGGTACCACTCGCATACATAAACACACACTCCGTATGCCAGTGCGTGGCTCCAATGCCTCCCCCACCTCTCCCAATAGAACCCCTGGGAACAACAACTTCAACCCTTTAAAACACTTGGAAGTGGAAGCAAAGCCGGGATATAACGCTGCACAAATGTAAGTGAGCTCCAATATCGTCTAGACACCAGTCCCCCCCCCCCCAAAATAACTATAAAATATCCCACACGGCATCAAGAACTCAGACGTCAGTGGCGACATGAGAACAGACTCGAGGGCATCGAGGGTTCTCCTTTTATCTTTTTAATGGAAATTGTAGAAGAATAAAAAAGGGATATTAGAACTATCAAAAACAAAAGTTCTCGTGTCATGACAAACAGCCTGAAGTGGTGGAACCGAAACCTCAGCGGTGAATGAGCAACCACACAGGAAATCCGATCGTATCGGGAACATGAATACACACGTGCGTCGGACGTATCGTTGGAGCCGTTTATGTTTGTTTATTACCGCTTACCACTGGGGGCGCTGATTGGTTGATTTAAGGTGACTATGATTTTAGACAATTTGTATCCATTTTCTATCCTGAGCGAACGCCATTGGCGTTGTTTGTGCTGATGGGAGATTTAAATCCCAGAATACTGCTGATTGTCAACAACAGCTGTAAAAAAGGGATTGATATCCATCCATTATCTTCCGCTTTATCCTCTTCTAGGGGGGGGGGGGGGGGGGGGTACCTATGCCCATTCAGGGGTGAACGTCTCGGGCGCTGGGCAGAAAAACCCAGGACAGGTCGCCAATCTATCTCAGGGCACACACTCACACACACAGACACACTCAATATGGGGCAATTTGGAGAATTCAATTGTGGTACCTATGCCCATTCAGGGGAGAACGTTTCGGGCGCTGGGCAGAAACACCCAGGACAGGTCGCCAATCTATCTCAGGGCACACACTCACACACACAGACACACTCAATATGGGGCAATTTGGAGAATTCAATTGACCTTGATCCATGTTTTTGGACTGGGGGAGGAAACCGGAGAACCCGGATGAAACCCAAGTGGACACGGGAAGAACATGAAAACTCCACCCAGATTGGGATTTAAACCAGGACTCCCTAGTGCTGAGAGGAGAACATGCTAACCACTAAGCCACCGTGCCGCCCAAGGGATTGATATATCCGAAGACAAAAGTTTGAACCTGGTGATTCTAAACTCTCTATAAACAAAAACGAGTCAATACTACTAAGGTCGATACCCCACTTGAGAGGGGGACACTTATGAAATTGCTTATAAACATTGGTTTCGTTAAAAGTTAAATGACCATTGACCTCATGAGTCAAAGGCTTTTCCAAACTAGAAATGACCGAACCTCTTCAGCAATTATAATTTCCTGGAGGTGTGGTCAGCTCTTCATCCATGGCTCTGCTGAAGCACTGCTGCTATGACAATTACTAAATGGAACCTGGATTGGACTGACAGGTCGCCCTCATTGGACTTGAGTTTTTAATTGTTAAATACAGGTCACCTGATCATCACACAATCTGTACATTAGTGTCCTACACTGTTGATGCTGAAAGGTCGCTCAATGATGATGAGTCCTCCACTGAGTCTTGGTCCTCACAAGGTTTCGTCCTTAAATAACAACATAACAGGGAGTTTTTCCTTGCCGCTGTTGCTTCAGCTTGCTCTTTGGGGATTTAAAGATTATAACACTGTGAAGCTGCTTTATGACAATGTACGATTGTAAAAAGTGCTCTATAAATAAATGACTTGAACTTGAACTTGTGGAGGACACACTCCTCTATGTGTAAGAACTGTAGGCAAAATAGATCCTTTATATAACCTGTAGTTCATACACATTACAGTATATGACTCTCTGACAAGAAAAATACACCATCAATCAGAGATGTTCAGTTCATAACGTTCTATTTCAGCTCGTACCGAACGACTGTCCTGCCAATCAAACCAGTTGTTAGAGCCCATACTGTACATGTACGATATTCAGAAAACCTGTTAAATAAATCTGGCTTATGAAAGACGTAACCAAATCTGAACACCATCTTAAAATAAACACTATTAAGACGACTTAATTGCGATGCTGTGCGCTTGTGGTCCAATCCACCCAGATCCAAAGCTAAAGCTATTTACAAACCGGGAAGTTCCGGTCCTTAAATCTGATTGGCTGAGCCATGTGTCCAGGCGTGACACTGTTGACAATAATGCACAGCTCTGAGCGCTTCACATTCGTATCAAAGTGTGATATACAATACATTATTTTGAATCATAAAATACAGATTAATATAAACAGCGAGCCGATTCCTGATGAGTATTCTGGGTCTTGTTACTCAGCGGTCAGTGTTCACTTTAAAAAATGGACTAGAATATGTCATGGAAGACCAGTTTTTAATAAACGCATTTATGAATCAAACCTTGTTTCGTTATTGGTGTGTTTGTAAGCATTTTATAAAAGCAATAAGGCTGAACCAAATCTGAACACCATCTTAAAATAAACACTATTAAGACGACTTAATTGCGATGCTGTGCGCTTGTGGTTCAATCAACCCAGATGCAAAGCTATTTACAAAACGTGTAGTTCCGGTCCTTATATCTTGGTCCTCACAAGGTTTGTTCCTTAAAATAACAACATAACAGGGAGTATTTTCTTGCCACTGTTGCTTCAGCTTGCTCTTTGGAGGTTTAAAGGCTTATAACACTGGAAAGCTGCTTTGTGACGATGTACATTTTGTAAAATTACTTGAACTTGAACTCTCCTGCTCTGTGTGACCTGCTGTATAACCTCCACTGTACAATACAGCATTTAGTACTTTAATCAACTTTATCGTAAATAGCAAGCTATTCGCTGAAATATCATAAAATCGTAACAAAGACGGAATATATTGGGCAATTTGACTTTTGGACAAAGAGACAGTATGCAACGAGGAAAAAACGTTGCGTATACCAACCAACGGAAAAATCCGGATGGTCGGGGTGACAGCTTGGGTGTAAAATAAACCCCTCAGCATTTCAGCCACGGCCAGAACAAAGGCGAAGGGCCCGAATGTACATCCAAACACATGGGCAATACGATAATTATTTAGGGCTTTGATAATTATGTGTCAAAAGAGGCACAAGTCACGGGATAATTAGGTAAAATCTGAATGGTAAGCCACAACGGTGTCCCAAGGGGGACGGGAGGTAAAAGAAAGAAAAAAAAAAAAAAAAAAAAAAAAACGAGACACATCTCTGAGTGAACACAGATGGATATAAAAAAAATAAGGAGCAAATAAATAAATAAAGCGAGCATTTAAAGAGCGCTCACTAACCGGCAAGAAGAGCAAATAATAAGCCATGACGCACCGACGCAGGATATGTACACACCATGAATCCAGATGCTGGCTGATTCAGGAAGCCATGCTGTTCGCATCGATGTTGCGCGCTGCCTAATGCACCCAAACTGCTGCCATAATCTCGGTGCCCCGCCGTGTGGTAAAATGAAGCTTAAATATTTGATTGATTAACTGTCCAATTATGGTCAGCGAAAACAGTAACAGCAAACATGTGGACACACACATAGGCGTGTATACACACACACAAATAGGCACACACACACACACACACACACACACAGTTAGTTCTTATTTAAAGCTTGTAGTGCCAAGTTTCAGACATATTTTGAGCAAAATTATAACACTTCAAGCTGTTCCAAAGAAAAACTAGATAGATAATGAAAAAGCGCACAAGCTTACGCAATTAAGTGCTACAGAACGTACATCGTGTGTGTTTGTGTGAGTGTGTGTGTGTGTGTGTGGTATGATCGTACGATGTGAAACACATGAATTGTTTCAAATGAAAACTGTTGAATTTTTCTAAGCGAATTAATCATCCATCCATTATCTTCCGCTCTATCCTCTACTAGGGTCGAGGGGGGTGGGCGGGGGGTTCTCCATGCCCATGCAGGGGAGAACGTTGGGCGCTGGGCAGATACACCCAGGACAGGACGCCAATCTATCACTGGGCACACACTCACCCACACAGACACACTCTATATGGGGCAATTTGAAGAATTCAATTGACCTTGATCCATGTTTTTGGAATGTGGGAGGAAACCGGAGAACCCTGAGGAAACTCACGCGGACACGGAGAACATGGAAACACCACCCAGATTGGGATTCGAACCTGGAATCCCCAGAGCTGAGAGGAGAACATGCTAACCACTAAGCCACATGCCACCTTCTTAAATCCATCCATCATCTTCCGCTTTATACTCTTCTAGGGTCGCAAGGGGGGGGGGGTTCTCCATGCCCATCCATGGGAGAACGGTGCAGGGTGCTGGGCAGATACACCCAGGACAGGACACCAATCTATCACTGGGCACACACACTCACACAGACACACACACACTCTATATGGGGCACTGGGAGGAACCCGGAGAACCCGGAGGAAACCCACTCAGACACGGGGAGAACATGGAAACTCCACCCAGATTGGGATTCGAACCTGGAATCCCCAGTGCTGAGAGGAGAACATGCTAACCACTAAGCCACCGTGCCACCTTCTTTAATGTTTTTCAAAAATAAACTTGTTTGCTATGTATTTTTTTAAAAGTGGGTCACGTCTTAATGACCATAAGAACACGTGGGTTCTGGGCTGAGAACGGTTGAGAACCGAGAGCCAATCTATCGCTGAGTGAATGAATCAGATGCAGTGAATCATTCCGGGGGCAGCAGTCATAGGTTTATGGTTAAAATTACAACCTTGCCACCTGAAGGTCCCCGGTTCGATTCCTGGTCCCAAGTACCCTGGCTGCTGGTTAAGTCGGTGTCACATCTTCAGTCGTACGGCGGTAAACTTTGTGACCCCCTATAAAAGTAGGCGACCTCTGAACCCGACAGAAAGTTGACTGGCGGAAAGCTGAGTGCTACGGCCTGTCGCTGGTACCGAGGGGCACGGGGCAGCCCTCAGATCTGGCCTTTGGACCTCGGCTAGGCTGGAATAATAGAGCACAGCTGCCCTGAGGGCTGCAACATCATCCACAGGAAGAGACAACACTCGCACTTTCCCCCGCTTTGAAGCGCAGGACTTGAGGCCCGGACATTCTTTGTCTCTCGGACAGGAAGGAAAGCACTAAGCACCAGGATGCTATGAGGCCCTGGGGAGCTTCAGCGTGTCCGAGTAAGATGTGGCCAACCTGCATGTGAGTTTATAGAAGGTAGTTGTGGTGCTAAGGTCACATGCATTTGGAGACACCGCTGTTGAGTTTAATGGGAGTGGTGGCCAGATTCTGATTAATGAACGGCAAGGAGTGGCGGTTATAGCTTCCCCCGCGCTTTCCTGTCTCTCAGCGGGCCGCCACGTGCACGCACGGCACGGTCGGCAAACACGAGGGTGGACGGGCACCAGAAGGATATCGTTTCACTGACGAGGGGCCGGACCGGGGACGGGACACGAGGACGACAACGGCAACCCATGTGCACGGCTACCTAGATCAGTCCGAAAGGGTGGGCGAGGAAAGGGAAGCTGGGTAAATATTTACTGACACAGCACAAGCGCCGAGCGCTCGACACCTACTGGAAACAAAAGCAGGAGGAGAAGACGCCGTGTGCCAGGAAAGCCGGTCGTGGGTCCACTCCGCCTCTCGCCAAAACAGAGGAAAGAGGGACGCGGCAAAGGACGTTAAGGAGGGTGATGAAGGGCATCAGAACGTAAACAGAGGGGGTCGGAAAGCCGAGGCGTGGGAGGTCAAATCCCAGGTACACTGATGTTACCCCACAAGGCCCAAAACCCATTGCTCTAGGGGGCGCTATCAACTCTGTGTTCTGACTCCAAACACATTGGGATACTTGTAAGTCGCTTTGGATGAAAGCTGGACAGACGGAAAATTACACACTCTATCAAGTTTACCGCGGTTTGATACACAGCTGTGGGTGAAGGGTGTCCATCGCTCTGGGCATGTGTGTTCACTTCACTCAGTGTGTGTGTTTCACTGCAATGATGGGTTCTATGATGGCCCCTTGTAGTTCTGCTGCTCTAGTCAGTGATGCCGGAGTCACATGCTGCACTGTGTCAATCAAACTCAAGTTGAAGTTCTAGTAATTAATTTATAGAGCGTTTTTTTTCTATAGTACATCGTCACAAAGCAGCTTTACAGTGTTTTTCTTGTCAGAGAGTTATATACTGTAATGTGTATGAACTACAGGTTATATAAGGGATCTATTTTGCCTTCTTACACACAGAGGAGTGTGTCCTCCACAAGTTCAAGTAATTAATTTAAAGAGCTTTTTACAACAGTACATCGTCACAAAGCAAACCCCCAAACCCCCCCAAAAAACCCCAAAAAGCAAGCTGAAGCAACAGTGGCAAGAAAAAACTCCCTGTTATGTTGATATTTTAAGGAAGAAACCTTTTGAGGACCAAGACTCCGTGGAGGACTCATCCTCCTTGAGCAGGGGGGAGGGGGGGCAGCATCAACAGTGTAGGACAGTAATTTACAGATTGTGTGATGATCAGGTGACCTGTATTTAACAATTAAAAACTAGAGAAGTCCAATGAAGGCATCCCTGTTATGTTGATATTTTGAGGAAGAAACCTTGTGAGGACCAAGATTTAAGGATCGGAACTTCCCGTTTTGTAAATAGCTTTAGCTTTGGATCTGGGTGGATTGAACCACAAGCGCACAGCATCGCAATTAAGTCGTCTTAATAGTGTTTATTTTAAGATGGTGTTTAGATTTGGTTCAGCCTTATTGCTTTTATAAAATGCTTACAAACACACTAATAACGAAACAAGGTTTGATTCATAAATGCGTTTATTAAAAACTGGTCTTCCATGACATATTCTAGTCCATTTTTTAAAGTGAACACTGACCGCTGAGTAACAAGACGCAGAATACTCATCAGGAATCGGCTCGCTGTTTATATTAATCTATATTTTATGGTTCAAAATAATGTATTGTATATCACACTTTGATACGAATGTGAAGCGCTCAGAGCTTTATTGTCAACAGTGTCACGCCTGGGCACATGGCTCAGCCAATCAGATTTAAGGATCGGAACTTCCCGTTTTGTAAATAGCTTTAGCTTTGGATCTGGGTGGATTGAACCACAAGCGCACAACATTACAATTAAGTCATTTTAATAGTGTTTATTTTAAGATGGTGTTCAGATTTGGTTATGTCTTTCATAAGCCAGATTTATTTAACAGGTTTTCTGAATATCGTACATGTACAGTATGGGCTCTAACAGCCGGTTTGATTGGCAGGACAGTCGTTCGGTACGAGCTGAAATAGAACGTTATGAACTGAGCATCTCTGATTGATGGTGTATTTTTCTTGTCAGAGAGTTATATACTGTAATGTGTATGAACTACAGTTTATGTAAAGGATCTATTTTGCCTACAGTTCTTACACATAGAGGAGTGTGTCCTCCACAAGTTCAAGTTCAAGTCATTTATTTATAGAGCACTTTTTACAATCGTACATTGTCACAAAGCCCCAAAGAGCAAGCTGAAGAAACAGCGGCAAGGAAAAACTCCGTTATGTTGTTATTTAAGGACGAAACCTTGTGAGGACCAAGACTCAGTGGAGGACTCATCATCATTGAGCGATCGGGCAGCATCAACAGTGTAGAACACTAATGTACAGATTGTGTGATGATCAGGTGACCCGTATCTAACAATTAAAAACTATATAAAACTCTGTTTATTACTTAAATACGTTGCTTCATCAGCTCTAACTGCTTTTATTCATTCATTCATTCATTATCTCCCGCTTTATCCTCTAGTAGGGTCGCGGTGGGGTTCCCCATGCCCATCCAGGGGAGAACGTTTCGGGCGCTGGGCAGATAGACCCAAGACAGGGCGCCAATCCATCGCTGGGCACGCACTCACTCACTCACTCACACAAACTCTGTATGGGGCAATTTGGAGAATTCAATTGGCTTGATCCATGTTTTTGGACTGTGGGAAGAAACCGGAGAACCCGGAGGAAACCCACGCGGACACGGGGAGAACATGGAAACTCCACCCAGATGGGGATTCGAACCGGGAATCCCTAGCGCTGAGAGGAGAACGTGCTAACCACTAAGCCACCGTGCCGCCAACTGCTTCTATTGTTTTGTTTATTTTAAGTTGTTGCTAATTTCCTGGAGGTGTGGTCAGCTCTTCATTCATGGTTCTGCTGAAGCCCTGCGGCTATGACGATTACAGAATAGAACCTGGATTTCTATTGGACTGGCAGTCCTGCAAAGACGCCCTCACTGGACTTCTACAGTTTTAAATTGTTAAATACAGGTCACCTGATCATCACACTGTTGATGCTGCCGGCCGCTCTAGGAGGATGAGTAAGATATAAACACCGAGCCGATTCCTGATGAGTATTCTGTATCTTGTTACTCAGCGGTCAGTGTTCACTTTAAAAAATGGACTAGATGACCAATTTTTAATAAACGCATGTATGAAACAAACCTTGTTTTGTTATTAGTGTGTTTGTAAGCATTTTATAAAAGCAATAAGGCACTCAAGGTTGTGTATTATTGTGAATAAAGCATGGGAAAAAGATATAACTGTACTCTGCTGTGTGTCTGGCCTAATAGCACGGCCCTTTCCGTGATTTATTCAGAATAATACACAATCTCGAGTGCCTTAATGCTTTAGTAAACAGGGCCTACATTTGCCAAACCAAAATAATAGTCGCTGTAGTTAAAGTTCAATTCAGACAAACTCAATCTTGAGTCGAGTGTATTTTATTAAGTACGAGCCCTACTGCTCCATATTTTATGTAAGTTGAAGTCACAAAGGTTTTAGCTCCGTCTAATTGTGCAGCTGAAGCAACGGCTAGAAGCTGCTGCACTACAATCTCATAAGATGGGAAATCTTTTCCACTTGAAGTTGATCTTCTGGCCAATGGAATCATTGATTTCCAATATCGTCTTAAAGCACTTCAGAGAGTCAAAGGCATCTACAGCCGTCTTTCCGAGGTCCTCCGAGAGCTTATTTGATCTAGAAATGATGATATCACACTCGAACAACAAAGAGTCAAACACATGCCTGCTTTAAATAAGAAACCTTCATGATCTGAACAGGTGCGAATGAGTTTAAAAAACATAATAATATTAATAATAATAACAATAATAAGGACAGCATGGTGGCTTAGTGGTTAGCATGTTCTCCTCTCAGCGCTGGGGATTCCCAGTTCAAATCCCAATCTGGGTGGAGTTTCCATGTTCTCCCCGTGTCCACGTGGATTTTCTCCAGGTTTTCTGGTTTCTTCCCACAGTCCAAGAACATGGATCAAATTGCCTCATATAGAGTGTGTCTGTGTGAGTGAGTGCTGAGCAATAGATTGGCGCCCTGTCCTGGGTGTATCTGCCCAGCACCCGAAACCTTCTCCCCTAGATGGGCATGGGGAACCCCCCCCCCCGCGACCCTAATAGAGGATAAAGCGGAAGATGATGGATGGATAATAATAATAATAATAATAATAATAATAAGAAGAAGAAGAAGAAGAAGAAGAAGAAGAATAAGAAGAAAGTGTGCACATATAGCACCAGGCTAAACCTTTTCCCTCCACTTATTGTCCATGTTCTCAGTTCCACTTCCTGTACAGATGGACTTTGTAGTTCTAAGATTCCAGACTGTAGTCCATCTGTTTGTGTTCTACAGTACATACTGTGTACGTCCCCTTTACTCTGTTCTAATGCTCAGAACCCCAATAGTACCACCACAGAGTAGGGTTATTTGGTGGGTGCATTAGTCCTATCCCAGCAGTGTCACTGAGGTGGAGAAATGAACCTCCAGCAGCACTGCTGCACTAAAACCCCCTCACCACATCAGTGTCACTGCAGAACTGACAAGAAACAATCCACCACCCAAATGATACCTGTTCTGTGATGCTCCTGACCAACAGAGAACAGAGAACCAACAGGGGACTAACACAGAACACAGATGGACTACAGTCTGGAATTGTAGAACTACGAAGTCCATCTATATGATAAGTGGAGGAAACAGACAATGGTGCATAAAGGGGTGTGTCCAAACCTTTGACTGGTATATAACATTGTGTAAACATAACCCCCACAATGTTGATCATTTGGAATTAATGTAAAATCATGTTTATAGTTATAGTTAAGGTTATGGTTAATGTTAAGGTGGTAATATTTATGATTAGGGTTTGGGTAAGTATCTATGGAATCCCTCCAATAATCAAAAATCATAATAAATAATTCTTATTTCAACAAATATGATGCAAAATTGTAGCACTGAAGAGAAAAACGTTGTATAACCGCAAAACAATTTAGCATTTAAAACTGTAATGTTTATAATATCAGTTACAAAAGCTATGTTTTGGTCGGGGCAAGAGGCATTTGTGTGAGTACTGAAGGGAGGTGGGGGGGGTGATGTCAGAAAGACAGCTGGACTGGGCACATGGCTGTGGAGGCCCTGGTTTTAAGCATAAAGGCCTGCTGCTGGGCTCTGTCACTTTGGGTCCTTCATCTATTGTAGCACCTCCACCCACGAAAAGAGAGGGTCTGTTGGATAAACTGTCTGTGTGGTCTGGAGCTGTGTGTTCATTCATCAGTGTGTATTTAATATGCTGACTAAATAGAAATAAACTTAAAGTTTCTTCAACATTTCTGTATTTGATTTGCAAATAAAATAACAGTTAAAAAACGTAGCTAGCGTGAAACTTATTAAAGCAACTAAGAACAAAAATAAATCATGGGAATGAGGTGTTGTTAGGTGCAGTTATTTGATTTATTTATGATAATATACATCCTGGAGTGCCTTATTGCTTGACTAGTTCCACTCCTTAAATCTGATTGGCTGAGCCGTGTGTCTAGCCGTGACATCATTGAGAATAACAGCCGATTGCCCATGAGCACTAAACCTGTTGTGGTTGTTTTCTAGAAACTGTGTTCTAAAATTTGACCACTAGGTGGCTTTTTTTTTTTTTTTTGTTAGAGAAACCGATATCCTGTTACTCAGCGATTAGTGTTCAATGTTTACAAATCGGACTGGATTACATCACAGAACACCAGATTGTTAACGACTTTGTTTTTTAAAAATGCATTTAGGAATTAAATCTTGTTTTTTTTATTACAGTGTGTTTGTAACCTTTTTGTAATATAATATATAATATAATATTATTGTTGCTACTAAATTAATTTAGCTATAAAAGAATACACTTGATTACATTGACACACTAAAAACACTAAAAAGTACTGTTCAGGTACGAACCATCGTGCCAACCATGTTTCAGGTTTTAAATAGAACATCAAGTCGTCCTCACAATGATTTAGATGCACTGACGGTTTCCATTCTTTAGTTTATGTTCCACTAGTTAAGTTTCCTAACTTTCCTAAACGCCAAACGTGACGGATTTGTAAAGAACGCGGGATTTTAGCAACAGTCATATGTCTTAGTTAAGAATAACACACAGGTTCAGACAGGACTCTCTCTGTTCTATTGTGTTATGTCCATCAGCCGACACTGCCCTGCTAAAGACGGAGGAACAGAGGGGAGGGGTTACAACAATGTCAGTTTTTCGAGCGTTCTGCAATGAGGCTGTTTCTATTGGTCAGATTAAGGCTTTATAAGCAACATTATGTAATAATAACCTAAACTCAACCATGTACTTAAATGGGTGGTTAACCAACCAGCCACGTGACCTGAAGGTCCATCGAGAGTTTTGATGAGACGATTACAGATTCCGCTGGTACAATTACCGCTCTAAAAATAATGACAAATGTTATAAAGTTTTATAATGCTTCATAAAGCATTATAAATACCGGATTCATAGAAATTGTTTATGAATATTCTTTACAACGTGAAATATTCTCTTAAATATCTTTTAAAATATCTCTTAAAATATCTCTTAAAATACATATTCATATCCGTTTAAAAGAGACTTAACTAATTGAACTTAAATTAGTTAACAAAAGTTAAACAAGTGTGCAACAACTATTTTTTTATTGCGTGCGAGTTGCGTCACTTGGTCTGAAGTTCCGGCATAATAGGTATTTTTCTTATGATTGTCGTCATGACGACGTTGAGTCACTTTTATGATTCATTAATTGTAATGTTTTTCATCATGATTAATTGCAAACACGATTAATCGTCTCATCCCTAAGTGACACTAACCCCAATTGCTGTATTGTTAAAATAAGATTAAAGTAAGAAGCTTTGTAATAACTGTGTATGATTATTAAATTATTACAATGATGTGTGTATGATACACACGTAATAATAAATACATTAATTGCAGTAAATGATTAAAAACACAGGCGCTGAAGGAAAGCACTACATCATGTATAATAAACAGAACCGAAAATAAGACACTCTCTAAAAACGGAAACAAATTATGAGAAATAAAACTTTAATTGCGTCTCTAATTGACAGAAAAATGATTATCCAATCGCACGATGGAGAACTAAACAAACACAAGCGTGTGGATGGAAATGGAACCTAATTGCCAATAAGCAGGTTAATGAACGTTTACGTTCCTCGTTCTAAATCAATAGACTGATTAATCCAATGTCCGCGAGAGGAATAACGTCATGGAGACGTGAAAACAAGTGCCCTAATTTATTACGTTCCATTTTCTTTATATAGACGCAAAATAATAAAACTTAACACACCTATGTGTTTATGAACAGTGTGGGGCAATTAAAGGAAGACACCCGATGCTAATTTGCAATTAGGATTGCATTCCACTGCTGGAGCGCGAGTTCTGGCTGCTTACTAATTAAAGTCCTGCATTAATTAAGGCTTTTTTTTTTTTTTTCCCTCTTAAAAAAGAAACAAGTTTTCGCCACTTGCTAAAATCGCATGGTGTGGCATGCATGAGCTGCCTTGGTATTAATTTACATGTAGAAAAGCCCACGACCGTCCTGGCTCCTGACACTTTGGGCTGTGCCATTAAATAGAAAGCTAACCTCAATATTTTCCCCCGTCCTCACTGGGACTTGCTGGCCCATTAAACTCCCCTTCCCAGGTGTCATCCTGCACATTTCCTCCACAAAACTCTCATATAATTAAACTTTCCTAATGATTTATAAGCTATAATAATAGCCGGGAGTATTTCAGAGCAGGTTAAACTGACACCCTTTAAGTGCACATGTGGGGCTGACCCTGTTTTAACACAGTTTTGGATCATTGACTCCCAAAGAAACGGGGGAGAGAGGAAGACAGATATAAAGAGATGCAGGACTGTCGTAACTCACACATCGGCTGACATATACACAGGCCGGGGTCAGGCCGCCTGAGGTGTTTACAGCAAGGGCCCTCTCGCAGTCGCGACAATGAAACAAACTAGGCAGCTACAGTGAGCAGCTGACAGATATAACCTTGTCGAATACACATCACCAGCTAAGAGAGTTATTTGGGAAAGAGACAGCAGGCATTTTATTTATAGGGCAGAGTGACCCCATTTTTAAGAAAATGATACAAAAAAACCCACATAAATATTTCAAAATTGTAGTCTCTGAATAGAAACTGGACATGACAATAACAGAGCACGAGAATACGTCCGTCATGGCAGCTTAATAGCAGTTTCTGAAAAAATACCAGCTGAGGGCTCACCGGTCAAGCAGTGGTTTCCACCCTTGGCATTCACAAACCAGGAGCTCCTGAATAAATGAATCTGTTCATGATGTAACATATAGTTTGGATCATCTCAGCTCATCATCTTGACAACCTAATCCTATGGTAGAGTCATGGAGGGTTGTGGGATCCGCATGCCCATCCAGGGGAGAACGTTTTGGGAGCTGGGCAGCCAAGCTATCGCTGGGTACACACTCTCACACACACTGTATATAGGTGCACTTCAGATAAGGACAATTTGGAGCAGCCAATTCACCTTAAAACCATGTTTATGGAGTCTGGGAGGAAAACAGGAGCGATGGAGAACTCCTAATACCTAAATCGGAATTCGAACCTGGATCTCCAGCGCTGAGAGGTGGACAGAGCTGACGTTATCATCTCAAAGTAATATATTATTAAATTATTGTATACATACTCCATGTACACATTGTAAATAAGCATATCATATGTACAAATCAAACCTTCAAAATAAATCAGTTTATATATGTATAATGTTTATAGAACCATCTATACAGTTTACAATCTATAACTTTTTTTCTTACCTCTATATATTGTCTCTCTCTCTCTCTCTATCTATCTATCTATCTATCTATCTATCTATCTATCTATCTATCTCTCTCTCTCTCTCTCTCTCTCTCTCTCTCTCTCTCTCTCTCTCTCTCTCTCTCTCTCTCTCTCTCTATATATATATATATATATGAAGATAGATGGCACGGTGGCTTAACGGTTAATATGTTCTCCTCTCAGCGCTAGGGATTCCCGGTTCGAATCCCAATCTGGGTGGAGTTTCCATGTTCTCCCCGTGTCTGCGTGGGTTTCCTCCGGGTTCTCCGGTTTCCTCCCACAGTCCAAATACATGGTTCAAGTCAATCAAATTCTCCAAATTGCCCCATATAGAGTGTGTCTGTGTGAGTGAGTGTGTGCCCAGCAATGGATTGGCACCCTGTCCTGGGTCTATCTGCCCAGCGCCCGAGAAGTTCTCCCCTGGATGGGCATGGGGAACCCCACCGCGACGCTAATAGAGGATAAAGCGGGAGATAATGAATGAATGAATGAATGAATGAAAATAGATAGATAGATAGATAGATAGATAGATAGATAGATACTTTTTTTTTTTTCATATTGTATCTATTGGACACAATGTGCTTAGCGACATTTCATTTAATGACGTTAAACTTGTATACAGTTTATGTTTTTTAACCTTAAATTTAATTGAATATTTTTTTCTTTCTGAATAATGTTGTCAATGCTACTAATTATATTAATGCAATTTGATTTTATTAAATCACATTTTCATTGTTACTGTTTGAAAAATGGTATAAAACCTATGGTTTGTATGAAAGTCTTTGCAATTTTAAAAACCCAATAAATAACGAAATATATAAAAAAAAAGAATTATTTTAATTTCAGAAAAAAAAATCGGCTTAAGTAGTCCAATGCTTGGAATATTCGACAAATAAAAAAAAAGGATTTTTTCCTTGCTTTAATCGAAGAATATTTGACTGAACTCAGCTGAGAAAAACAGAAATGCTAAAAAGTTCTGGATGGTGGCTGAGCGCGGTATTAATAAACAGTTCACAACCAGAAGCTCATGCGCTCAATTTACAAAACGCATTGTTGACATCATAAGTCCGTATCTGATTGGTTCTGGTGGCTGTAGATGAAACAGCTGCCTAAACCACAATCAAACAAAAACAACAATAGATGTGATGATTTTCATTTTTAAGTGTGTTGCTAGGGTGATGAGAGAGTATGAGAAAAAAAATAACAAAGAGCATGAAGCTGGATTATTAGATACAATATGAGGATTTAGGCAAAAAAAAAAAAAAAAAAAAAAAGTGTAAGATGTTTATTAATAGTAAAAAAAAAAAAAAAAAGTAAAAAAATTTATTATGTAAAACTTGTGTACAAAAAAAGTGTAAAAATTGATTTTAATAGTTTTTTTTTCTTTTTTAAATAATTAATCACAATAGTTTTGTGTTGTATGTGATTGCTGGAATGGTGAATATTAAACATTAAGACATTGAAGACTTTTTTTCCCTTTATAAACGTAATAATTTGACATTTAGATATACATTCTGGAAAATGTGGCATTTTAGATACAAAAAATTAAAAGAATAAGAAGTAATAAATAAATAAATAAATAAATATAAAGTAACAGTTTGAGGGTTTTATTTAATCTCCTGAACTATTCTGAATGTTTTGGCAGGGCTGCAGAGTGGTTTGTGTGTGGTCATGAATGTATGGTTACTGTGAGTATTGGAAGTGCTTTGTCTCTCTTCTTCATCCTGTACACATTTTATAAGAACTTTTCGAAACAGTCCAGTCACAAAAAACAACTTAGCAAAAGGAGGAAATGGAGGGAAGCAAAAGCTCATGAACGTGACCAATCCTCTTTCGCCTGTCAGCGATCTGTCTCTAATGCTCCGTCTACGCAGCCGAAGGGGAAAGAACTCCTGAGCCCTCCAAAAATGAGCCTCTGATAGCCCTGTTCTCAAAGGCAGTCAGGCACCGGCCGCCGAAATTAATGGAAATATATAACAATCTGAAATTAACTTCCCATAGCCACCAGCAACGTTTCAACCAGGAGTCGCAGAGGAGAGGGGGAGCGAGCGAGCGAGCGAGAGGAAGGAAGCAGGGAAGAGGGAGAAAAACCCATTACGACAGCCGATCGCTAACACACACACACACACACACACACACACACACACACACACACACACACACAAATGTGTGAAAAGTGACAGACAAAAGTGGCGGTACAATAAAACAAAAGTTAAATAAATAATCCAGTTGTATAAATCAATACAAGGCCTTTATTTTGTAATCATAATTTCTAATAATTAAAAACAAATAATCTATTAAAGATAATTGTATAAACTAATAAAACGACTTTTTTATAACTTAATTACTTATACTTATTTTTCAACATCACTAATGAACCATTTTCAGCGAACGATGAATCAAGTTTCGAGCAGGGACGAGACAGTTAATCGTGTTTGTGATCAATCGCGATTAAAAATGTTACAATTAATTAATCGTAAGAGCGCCTCAACATCGTATTGACGGAGAAGAATCTGTATTATGCTGGTAGACGAAACTTTAGAGCGAGATGCGAAACTCAGACGGAACGAAAAAGTTTTTCGATTGATTTTTACAAAATAATTAAAAATATATATTTTTTCTGTTAATATTCAGCTGAAGCCCTTCATTTTTTTTTTTTAAATAATAGAATGTTATTTCATATTTTCGATAATAAATAATTGAAAAAGATTGTTCCTGTGATTTTAGGCACTTTTTCTGGTGAAGTGAATCATGGCATAATAATATAATATAAATAGAATTGTGATAATTTCTGCAATGATAATCGTAGCATCTCACGCCTGGTTTCCAGCAACGACGTCCTCCACCATTTAGTGTCCTGTCCATTTCAATTAACATGAAATAAAGGAGGTAATGCATCAAAACCTGTGTATTCTACTTAAATAAATTATACTTATTTTCAGATAAGTATTAATAAATCGTTGATTGATAATCAAACATCAAAGAGTAATAACAGCATCGGTTCCAATTCATTATTTACATATCGGATTTATATCAAATGTTATCGATTTGATTTTTTTTTCACCGAATTAAGTTGGAATTAACTTTGTAATGAGGTATTTTAACAAATGTTGGGTCCTCGTTAAATAAAAAATAGACATAAAACCGAATCAGATACACAAAGTGATGCCACTTAGAATTTGTATGATTACAAATAACCTCAACGTTAAAATAAAAGCTCGGTGCGATTCATATAGCCGCGGCGCGAGCGAGAAAAAAAATCATAGATCAACTAATTAACGTTATTCACAAACACATATAGGCAGCTTAACACAAAGGATGTGTAATAATTAGCATCCAGTGAATGCAGTAATGCAATCTGTTCATTGATGGTTGTCAAGCTGATGCGTATTAGTATCCTTTACTTTCTGATTAGCACAATGTCCATTATTACCCTTCATTACAGAGGATATTATTACAGAGAAAGCCCATTTCACTCAAATGCAAAGAGACAAAGTGTGGAATTTTGGAGAAAAGCGAGCCGGCCCACTAAATACAGCCGCGCTGACCTTTCCTCCCAGAAAGCCCTTAAAGTGGAATTATCTTTTTAACTATTAAATTGCTGTCAACGATTTGTCAGCCCGTAGTCATTACGCGCCGGCGCTGAGAATGACGAAAGGGAAAACATTTTATTTATTTCGTTTGGGGCCGTGAAAGACATTCGCACAGTGATGAAGGTAAGTTTGAATGCCGTGATTATCTTGTCATTTGGGGGCCTTTGTTTTTTTTTTGTTTTTTTCTACTTTATTTACCTTCTTTTTCTGATGGAGAGTGGGGGATTCGGAGCGGTGTCGATTTGCGCCAGCTCCTTTGTTCTTTGGGACTTTTGACACTTTCAGACAATGCGTCGCATGACGCTCGGGTTCGAGAGCGCCGTCAATATACGAGATGAAAATCCTAAAGTATTACGAACAATGGTTCAAAACTGGCATGTCCCAAACGGGACGTTCCATCCTCGTGTTTGTTTTGTCAGGGGACTGGGGGGACAACAATGCGCCGGTGAACAATGTAACGTCAGTGGGACTCTATGCAAAATCCAAATTCGTCACCCAGCTGTTAAAAGAAGTTCTCAGGTGCAGACAGGAGGCAGAGTGGAGCTATTGAAGCGTCTTTGGTGATCTGAGGAGGAAAGAAAGCGAAGCGGTTGAAGTGGAAAGGTGAGCGGAAGCAGACAGCAGGAACAATAAGGGCAGCGAGGGCAGAACGCCGAACGACTCGTCGAAGGACGACGACGTGGAAGGAACGCCGAGACGAACTGTCTGGCGCTATCATGAGCACAAATTAGGGGAATAAGTGGCATGGATGAAAAAATCCAGCCCTGTTCACACACAGCCAAACAGCTTGCTATTCGAGCGGCAGAACAAAGGACAAGCAGTGCCCCCTAGTGTTTTCATCAATGAGAAATGAGTCCGAATCAAGAGTCCGTTTCCAACGACAGACAGTAGGGAGGGGAGGGGGGGTGGGGGGCAGTGAGCGAGTTCAGTCACTGGGGAGGTGGCATCACATATGAACAGCCTGAAGAGGCAAGGGCTGGCGAGAGAAAGGGAGGAGGGAAAACGCAAACTGAGGGAGAGGAGGGTAAGAGGTTGCGAGGAGGGGGGATGGGGAACTGTGTGGTGCATATTAGACACTTTCTGACATCACCAAGATGTTTTTAATGTTCCATGGAGAGCAAGAGAGAGAGAGAGAGAGAGAGGGATAGAGAGAGAGAGAGAGAGAGATAAAGATTACAGGCCATGCATGAAAATAGATGTCAACCAGTCTGAAGGAATTGTGCACAATGACGACCAGAACCAGAAGACTTGTGTTTAATTGTCTGCACAGTGATTTCTTTCGGAAGACGTGATAAAAAAAAAAAATCTGACAACTTGACTTAATAATTATTAAAAGTTTGGTTAAAAAAAAAGCAGAATATCATGAGAATGGAGACTCAGTGATGAGAGGAGCTTTATTTTTAATCACTTCTAACAAATTCTAAAGCACCAATGAAAATATTTAAAATACTGTATTAATCAAACATTTGGACACGTCCCCTTCATGCTCTACTTATCATATAGATGGACTTTGTAGTTTTATAATTCCAGACTGTAGTCCATCTGTGTTCTTTGTTGTTGTTAGTCCCCTGTTGGTTCTCTGTTCTCTGTTGGTCAGGAGCATCACAGAACAGGTATCATTTGGGTGGTGGATTGTTTCTTGTCAGTTCTGCAGTGACACTGATGTGGTGAGGGGGTTTTAGTGCAGCAGTTCATTTCTCCACCTCAGTGACACTGCTGGGATAGGACTAATGCACCCACCAAATAACCCCTGCTCTGTGGTGGTACTATTGGGGTTCCTGAGCATTAGAACAGAGTAAAGGGGACGTACACAGTATGTACTGTAGAACACAAACAGATGGACTACAGTCTGAAATTGGAGAACTACAAAGTCCATCATGAAATGGAACTGAGAACATGGACAATAAGTCGAGAAAAAAGGGGGCGTGGCCAAGCGACTGACTGCTACTCTCTCTCTCTCTCTCTCTCTCTTTATATATATAAATATATTTTGCCCACTAGTGCCCAACCATTAAATTGTACTAAATAGTAAATGAAGTTTAAGTTACTTTCAGTACTTTTAAGGCGTGCTTCTGTAATTATTATAATTGATTATTATAAAATACAAAGTTTTGGACTACAGTCTGGAATTGGAGAACCACAAAGTCCATCTTTACTGAAAGTGGAACCGAGAACTTGGATTTTAAGTGGAGGTGTGTCCAAACTTTTAGCTATATATATATATATATATATATATATATATATATATATATATATATGTATGTATATGGCACACACTCATTCACTCACATACACACACTAAATAGGGGCAATTTAGAGCATCCAATTAATTTTGAATCCATGTTTTTGAAACAGGAGAACCCGGAGAATACCCAAAAGAATAAAGGGGGGGGGGGGTTCCCCATGCCCATCCAGGAGAGACCGTTTTGGGCGCCGGGCAGATACACCCAGGACAGGACACCAGTCTATCACTGGACACACACTCACTCACACAGACACACTCTATATGGGGCAATTTGAAGAATTCAATTGACTTGATCCATGTTTTTGGACTGTGGGAGGAAACCGGAGAACCCGGAGGAAACCCATGGAAACTCCACCCAGATTGGGATTCGAACCTGAATCCCTAGCACTGAGAGGCGAACATGCTAACCACTAAGCCACCGTGTCACCCTGCCTTCTGATGTCATCACAGTTAAAACTTCTAAAGTTCTAAAACTAGACAGGACACGATTTTGCAGCTTTGCTCTGACCTTTCATTGAAAAGCGAGGACATTGTCCAAACCATGAAACGAGTACAGCGTCCACCCACAGTGCAGCCACCTACACACAGATCAGGATGTTCTGCACCTGCATTAAGTTCCATGTCCAGTGTAACGCCCTCATTTGCCTAAGTTTCAGGGAAGGTGTCAGGTATTGCACCGTCAGCATTTCTCCTTGAAGAGCAACAACGGGGCATGACCTCACACGTCACACGGCACATATTCCTCCTCACCGTGACAACCAACCACCCGAAGCTGAGCCGCAGATGCCCGGTCTGTTCACCCGTCCTTCCCGCAGTCCCCATTCGGTAACCTATATTTCACAGGGCGCACGTGCTATAATTCACAGCACATAAAACCTTAAAATGGCACATAAAACAGTTCATCTCTTTTCAGTGGCGCTTTCTCGGGCTTCGAAATTAAATATGTTTTACCGCAGGTACATAACTAAAACACAGAGCTTTAAAAAACGGCCTCGTAAAAGGACGGGGGGGAGCCGGGGGTTCTGCTGAGGACTTCGGGTTTGCAGACGTGCGAAGAGACAGGTGATAAAGAACGAGACGAGGACGACACGATGTGAACACCTCGCCACTCGCGACGGCGCGAAAGTGTCCGTTTGAAAAGCATAATTTACACTTCAAGTACCACAGTGAAAGTGACCGCTCCCACGGGACTCAAACGTTCTAAAAGCACTTCATACCTTCTCACTTCTTTTAAGCTTTCAAACAACTTCTAGTAGCAAGTTTCATCTTTAAAATCACAGATTGATATTTTATACTGTACATTAGCAGGCAAAAGTTTGGACACACCTCCACTTATTGTACATGTTCTCAGTTCCACTTCCAGTAAAGATGGAATTTGTAGTTCTACAATTCCAGACTGTAGTCCAGTACTTTGTATTTTACAATAATCAGTTATCCATCCATTATCTTATGTTTTATCTGCTACTAGGGGCGCGGGGGGTTCCCCATGCCCATCCAGGGGAGAACGTTTCGGGCGCTGGGCAGATACAACCAGGACAGGATGCCAATCCATCACTGGACACACACTCACTCACACAGACACACTCTATATGGGGCAATTTGGAGAACTCAATTGACTTGATCCATGTTTTTGGACTGTGGGAGGAAACCGGAGAACCCGGAGGAAACCCACGTGGACACGGGGAGAACATGGAAACTCCACCCAGATTGGAATTCGAACCAGGAATCCCTGATAGTGCTGAGAGGAGAACATGCTAACCACTAATCCAGCGTGCCGCCCTTTTATTATAATCATGCATTCATTCATTCATTATCTTCCGTTTTATCCTCTATTAGGGTCGTGGTGGGGTTCCCCATGCCCATCCAGGGGAGAACGTCTCGGGCGCTGGGCAGATAGACCCCAGGACAGGGCGCCAATCCATCGCTGGGCACACACTCACTCACACAGACACACTCTATATGGGGCAATTTTTGAGAATTCAATTGACTTGATCCATGTTTTTGGACTGTGGGAGGAAACCGGAGAACCCGGAGGAAACCCACGGAGACACGGGGAGAACATGGAAACTCTCATTGCTGCACTAAAACCCCCCTCACCACATCAGTGTCACTGCAGAACTGACAATAAACAATCCACCACCCAAATGATACCTGTTCTGTGATGCTCCTGACCAACAGAGAACAGAGAACCAACAGGGGACTAACGGAAACAAAGAACACAGATGGACTACAGTCTGGAATTATACAACTACAAAGTCCATCTATATTGTGGCAGAAATAAACAATGGAGCAGAAAGTGGGCGTGTCCTAACATTTGGTAATATACACTCACACCCACAGTATACTAAACACAGTGTGTTGAGTTTAATTCAGTAATTGTGTTACACTGAGGGTTTACGGTTTTTAATTGTGAACTGCAGACGCAGCGGTGGCGCAGACGCAGCGGTGACACGCTCACTTTAAAGAAACTCACTCAGGGATTTATTATAAATCTCCATCCTCTGTACTGCAGATTGCCAATGCGTGAGCTCACCGCTCTTTTTGTTTAGATCCCAGAATCCTGTATTAAATATCAATTACTTCATGAACTCTGATAATAGAAATTAAAGATTTCTTTTTTTTGCCGTATTGTCCAGCTTTGTTTCAGCTGGAACCTTGTCCTCGGTTCAAATGAAGCAGTAGAACTCTTGAAAAGCAATGAACTGTTAAAGATAAGCATTGTAAAAATAGAAGGACATTAGAAAAAGGAACAAAAAGAATATGGGATGAGAGAGAGAGAGAGAGAGAGAGAGAGAGAGCCAAGGACAAAGGAGAAACATCTGAAAGTTTGTGAATGTGAAACGGAGCCAACAATGTCTGATGTCCAGGGAAAGTTGCAGAGTTCAGTGAATTCATCTCTCTTTCAGTGCCAGCCTCGTCCAGATGCTCCTTGCTTTCTTGGAACTTAATTAAATTCTGCGTCCTGAAGTTTAGAATTTTGGGCAAACACTAAAATCTGTCTTTACCTTTAACTTAATGCATTATGCAGCTCGTTAAAGGCTTTTATAAAATGCGTAGTTCCACTCCTTAAATCTTATTGGCTGAGCCGTTTGTGCAAACATGACATTATTAAGAACACACACCAATGTGTAATATACAATATATTGCATATTTTCCATCCATCCATTATCTTCCGCCTTATCCTCTATTAGGGTCGGGGGGGGGGGGGGTCCCAATGCCCATCCAGGGGAGAACGTCTCAGGCGCTGGGCACTCATTCACTTACATACACACACTAAATAAGGGCAATTTAAAGCAACCAATTCATTTTCAATCCATGTTTTTGAAACAGGAGAACCCGGAGAATACCCAAAAGAATAAAGGGAGAACATGCAAACTCCACCCAGATCAGAATTCGAACCTGGATCTCCAGCATTAAGAGGCAGACGTGCTAACCATAAAGCAACCAAGCCGCCCTGGGGGGCAGGGGGTTTTCCCCATGCCCATCCAGGGGAGAACGTTTTGGGCGCTGGGCAGATACACCCAGGACAGGACGCCAATCTATCACTGGACACACACTCACTCAAACAAACACACTCTATATGGGGCAATTTGGAGAATTCAATTGACCTTGATCCATGTTTTTGGACTGTGGGAGGAAACCGGAGAACCCGGAGGAAACCCACGCGGACACGGGGAGAACTTGGAAACTCCACCCAGATGGGGATTTGAACCCAAATCCCTAGCGCTGAGAGGAGAACATGCTAACCACTAAGCCACCGTAATACAGTTTAATATAAACAGCAAGCGTTCACTTTAAAAACGGGACTAGATTACGTTACGAAAGCCCAGATTATTGATAATTTAGTTTTCAATAAACACAATTATGAATCATAGTGGGGTTTTTTTGTTATAATGTGTTTGTATTATATTTTAGGATGTATTTATAATACATACAGTACTGTATATGTAATACGTATAATATACAAATAGTGTAATAAAAGCAATGAGGCACTCGAGGTTGTGAATAAATCACGGTAAAGAGGTGTAACTGGACTCCGCTACATCTCCTTTCCTTAATTTATTCACCAAAAAAAAATATTTCAGAAATAAATCTGAAATCAGCGCTGGGGGTTGAATCTCGATCTGGGTGGAGTTTGCATGTTCTCCTCGTGTTCCTATGGGTTCTCCGGTTCCCCCCACAGTCCAAAAACATGGATTCATGGTAAATTAGCTGCTCTTAATATTGCTCCTATCTAAATCCATTCATCCATTATCTTCCACTTTTATCCTCTATTAGGGGGTGGTTCACCCAGGACACACCCAGGACAGGGCGCCGATCCATCACTGGACACACACTCACTCACACACATGGGACAATTTGGATAATTCAATTGACCTTGATCCATGTTTTTGGACTGTGGGAGGAAACCGGAGAACCCAGAGGAAACCCACGCGGACACGGGGAGAACATGGAAACTCCACCCAGTTTGGGATTCGAACCGGGAATCCCCAGCGCTGAGAGGAGAACATGCTAACCACTGGTTCCCCCAGTCGAGCTGGTGGAGGTGGCTGGGGCGAGGGAGGTTTGGGTCTCCCTACTTCGGTTGCTGCTCCCGCGACCCGAACCCCAGACAAGCGGAAGATAATAGATGGATGGATGGATAATAAGCAAGCATGAGTGAGTGAGTGAGTGAGTGAGTGAATGCCCAGCGATGGATTGGCGCCCCGAGACAAAACGAGACGAGAAATGTATATGAAATGGAAAAAATCAGATATGGCCAGGTTTTTATAAAAACAAGATCAGAGCGGAACAAAGTGAACAACAGAAGCGGGGAGAACATGCGCTGTAATGCAGAATAAAGCAGCAGAAGTCATCCCCCAAGTTCAGTAAAACAGTGGAGGCTGGAATTATGGGGGATATATGGTGCAGAGTCAGCGAGGATGTAGATTCTTTCGTGCTGGAGGGCGGGGGGGGGGGGGGGGGGCTTGGTTCAGATATCTACCAGATTTAGTGGAAGCGAAGAACGACTTCTGAACATGTTGTTCAGTCTTCTGCATGAGCCAAGAGGAAAACACAGGATTTCTGGTAAGGGTTTGAGACATCTGCTGCCTTTCAGTCCAGCCAGACCTGAGAATCCCCGGAAGCACTTTACCGACATCAGGAGTGTGCGTGTGTGTGTGTGTGTGTGTGTGTGTGTGTGTGTGGAGGGGGGTAAAAAGAAAGGGTGAGAGAGGAAGAATATGGCACCGGAGATCAGATGGAGGAGGGGACTGATGGAATACACTGACTACAGACAGCCAACACGATTATAAATATGACATTATTTTGACCTGAAATACACAACACGGTCTTGCTGATTAATGATTAATAATTAATGATTGAATTTAGGATTGGAAATTTGATCTTATTACCATATTTGTATGACATTTAGCAATTACAACACATTAAATGCATGGTAAACTTTGGGGTCGGCACGGTGGCTTAGTGGGTAGCTCTTCTCAGCTTGGGATACAGGTTTGAATTCCAATCTGGGGTGAGTTTCCATGTTCTCCCCGTGTCCGTGTGGGTTTCCTCCATGTTCTCCGGTTTCCAAGTCAATTGTATTCTCCAAATTGCCCCATGTAGAGTGTGAGGGAGAGTGTGTCCAGTGATGGATTGGCGTCCTGTCCTAGGTGTATCTGCCCAGCGTCCGAAACATTCACCCCTGGATAGGAATGGGAATGGGAACACCCCACCCCTGCAACCCTAGTGATGAATAGTAACATAATGGATGGATGGATGATTGTAAATGTGTGGTTTTAGTAATTGTAGCAAACACCACCCTCCAGCGACCCTAGTAGGAAGATAATGGATGGATGGATGAATGTTCATTGTTGTATATTAATAATATACATCAATCAGTTATCAATGTTATTGGAGAAACCCACACAGACATGGGGAGAACATGCAAACCCCAGGTTTGCATTGTAATTACACCCAGGAACTTTTCTGCCATGAGGCCCATACACACTCAGCCACTGTAGTTCTTTTGCCCGCAGTTCTTACACACAAAGGAATGTGTCCTCTACATTTAACTCATCAGTGCGGTACACACACACACACACCAACACACACCAACACACACACACACACACACAAACACACACACACTGGTAAAGTGAGCACACGTGCCCGCAGTGGTGGGCTGCCCATTCATTATCATTATCCTCTATTAGGGTCGCGAGGGGTTCCTCCACCCATCCAGTGGAGAACGTTTCGGGTGCTGGGCAGATACACCCAGGACAGGACGCCAATCTATCACTGGGCACACACTCACTCACTCACACATACACTATGTGGGGCAATTTGGAGAATTCAATTGACCTTGTTCAATGTTTTGTTTTTGAACTGTGGGAGGACACCCCACGTGGACACGGGGAGAACATGGACACTCCACCCAGATTGGAATTCGAACCGGGAATCCCTAGCGCTGAGAGGAGAACATGTTAAACACTAAGCCGCCATGCCGCCCTTGATATGAACATATTGGCATGTTTAAAGAACATACCTTGAATCTGTTTTACGGGACCGTAGAACAGTAACATTCAACAGCAAACAGAACGACGAGCCGCTCGAGTTCTTGTGAATATTGAATGTATTTGTCGGCTGCAGGAATCTGTGTAAACTGCAACGTTCTGCAGAGAAATTGGCGCCTACAGGCAGCAACAAGCAGGCCACAGTAAACATCACTCAAATTGGACCCGAGTGGCAAAACAGTAAAACTATCCCGAGATCGCTGGCCTGAATGCCAATGATGCCACAGTCACACGCCCAAGGACAGGGACATCGGTCATTCTCTCTAAAAGGGTTAGGTGGCATGCCCCCCCCTTCCTCCCATCACTTACAAGTGATCTATTTTGCCCACAGCCCTTACACACAGAGGAACGTGTCCTCTACATTTAACCCATCCGTGCAGTGAAACACACACACACACACACACACACACACACACACTCTGGTAGCGGTGGACAGCCCTGTACACGGCGCCAAGGGAGCAATTGGTGTTAGGTGCCTTGCTCAAGGGCACTACAGTCAAGGTACCTGGTGGGATCGGGAATCGAACCGGGGACCTTCAGGTCACAAGACTGTTTCTTAAACACAAGCCTACGACATGTGGATGAGGGTCGAGAGGGGGGGAGGGGGCGCCAATGTATCCTTAAGCACACACTCACTCTCTACAGACACACTCACATAATATATAGGGGCAATTAAGAAGGGAGAACAGTGGAATTGTAGGTAACAGTTCCACCTCCCTGTGCTGGGGATCCAGGTTCAACTCTGAATCGGAACCTCCGGGTTCCACCAACAGTCGGAAACCAAAAAACATGGATTCAAGTTGATTTGGCTGCTCTAACAAATGCCCGTTGCCCCTGCTTTAAAATTGAACCGTGTTTTTATTTAAATAAGTACTAATACTACATTCTGGATCGAGCTACTTCAAAATGAACATACATCTCCTGAATAACAGTCTCTTTCTGAATGGGTGGTGGTAGCTCAATGGTTAACGTGACGGGCTGCAGGCGCGTCATTAGACCTGGGCTTTGGGGGCTATAGCCCCGGATGTTTTGTCAGTAGCCCCGGATCAAATGAGAGCAGCGGGGCCGAACGATGGAGTCACTGTCAGCTGTTTGTGCTTCTAAGCTCTGTGTGTGTATGAGGGAGGCATTTTTTTTCTCTGTGTGTGTGAGGGAGACAGAATTTTTTTGCCAGTATTGGGAGAAAAGTTACCGTAATAACTGTATGTTGGCTGTAAAGAGCAGTTTCTCGGCTTTCAGAAACAGTCAGAAGGAGCAAACTGTCGCAAAGTTACGGTATTTCGAACCGTAAAACTGTCTCGTCTGTGACGGACTCGTAAAACGGATTCATGCTTTTCTGCTGAATCTCAAGTTCCTTTATTCAAAAATTTTCATCCAAAACCATCATTTATTAGAACTGAATGTGCCAATGCACTTTAAATTTCTCCAATATAACTAATGAATGATCAAACAAAATGAATGTAACAACAGTTTGAAAAATGGATAAATACCCTCATGAAAGGGCAATTTTTAAAGAGGACAGAGGGGGAAGAAGCCCCTGATGTTTCTAAACCCTAAAAACACCCTGTTGGGCTGTCAATCAGAAGGTTGTGAGTGTAAAGCCAAGGTCCACTCAAGTTACCAACGTGGGTCCTTTAGCAAAACCCTTAACCCTCATTGCTCCTCATTGTTCTGACCCCAAACAAATTGTAATTTTGGATGAAAGCGTCTGCTAATTTCGAGAGTCGAGTTTGCATGTTCTCCCTGTGTCCATATGAGTGCTGTATCAAATGTGTGTTCTGATCACGAACAGTTTGGGGAAGGCTCAGTTTCAGTAGGGGCTGTGGTAGCTCAATGGTTAACATGTTGGGCTGTCAATCAGAAGGTTGGGGGTGTAAATCCCAGGTCCATTGAAGTTTCCAACGTTGGTCCTTGAGCAAGACCCAAGTGAATTGGCTGCACTAAAAATGCCCCGTTGCCTCTGATTTAAAATCAAAACGTATTTTTAATTAAATAGGAACACCGGTTCTGTACTAATACAACATTCTGGATCGAGCTACTTCGAAATGAACATACATCTCCTGAATAACAGTCTGTTTCTGAATGGGCGGTGGTGGTAGGTCAGTGGTTAACGTGTTGGTTGGGCTGTCAATCAGAAGGTTGTGGGTGCAAAGCCAAGGTCCACTCAAGTTACCAATGTGGGTCCTTGAGCAAAACCCTTAACCCTCATTGCTTCAGAGGGGCGGTATCATACGTGTGTTCTGATCACAAACAGTTTGGGGAAGGCTCTTTGTCTGTTTCAGTAGGGGCTGTGGTAGCTCAATCGTTAACATGTTGGGCTGTCAATCAGAAGGCTGTGGGTATAAATCCCAACGTTGGTCCTTGAGCAAGACCCTTAACCCTCATTGGTCCAGAGGGTAATTTTGGTATTTTTGGATGAAAGCGTCTGCTAAATTCAAATCTGAATCGGAGTAGAGTTTGCATGTTCTCTCTGTGTCCACATGAGTCTCCTCTGGGCTCCACCAACAGTCCAAAAAAATGGATTCAAAGTGAATTGGCTGCTCTAAAAATGCCCCGTTGCCTCTGCTTTAAAATCAAAACGTATTTTTATTTAAATGGGAACGCCGGTTCTGTACTAATACAACACTCTGGATGGAGCTGTTGGGCGGTGGTGGTAGGTCAATGGTTAACGTGTTGGTTGGGCTGTTAATCAGAAGGTTGTGGGTGTAAAGCCAAGGTCCACTCAAGTTACCAACGTGGGTCCTTGAGCAAAACCCTTAACCATCATTGATCCAGAGGGGCTGTATCAACCCTGTGTTCTGACCCCAAACAAATTGGGGTATTTGTAAGTAATTTTGGATGAAAGCGTCAAATTCAGAGTAGAGTTTGCATGTTCTCCCTGTGTCCACATGAGTGTCCTCTGGGCTCTACCAACAGTCCAAAAAAATGGATTCAAAGTGAATTGGCTGCTCTAAAAATGCCCCGTTGCCCCTGCTTTAAATCAAAACTTATTTTTATTTAAATAGAAACACCGGTTCTGTACTAATACAACATTCTGGATCGAGCTACTTCAAAATGAACATACATCTCCTGAATAACAGTCTGTTTCTGAATGGGTGGTGGTGGTAGGTCAGTGGTTAACGTGTTGGTTGGGCTGTCAATCAGAAGATTGTGGGTGTAAAGCCAAGGTCCACTCAAGTTACCAACGTGGGTCCTTGAGCAAAACCCTTAACCCTCATTGCTCCAGAGGGGCGGTATCAACCCTGTGTTCTGACCCCAAACAAATTGGGGTATTTGTAAGTAATTTTGGATGAAAGCGTCAAATTCAGAGTAGAGTTTGCATGTTTGCATGTTCTCCCTGTGTCCACATGAGTCTCCTCCGGGAGACCCGTAGCCCCTGCTTTAAAATCAAAACGTATTTTAATTTAAATAGAAACACCGGTTCTGTACTAATACAACATTCTGGATCGAGCTACTTCGAAATGAACATACATCTCCTTAATAACAGTCCTGAGGGTTACAATATTAATATTCAGTCGATTATAATTAGGAACAATGAAGCTGAAACGGCACAGACAACTGATGACTAACCCAGCATTTAGAAAAATGTATAATGACATCACTGAATCAATATCGTACTGTCCCTCCTACAAGGATCAGCCAGCTAGAGCAAACGTGGCACCGAGCAGGATACCTCATTACCTTAACTGCAGCAAAGTTTGCACTCGGCCTCCATCCTTTCCCCTTTCGAGTCCATGTGCTGCGTATCTGGGTAGGGGGGGGGGGGGCTGGGGGGGGGAGGGATGTGTGGTGTTTGATATGAACTTGGCGTAACACTGTCTTGGGGAAAAACAAAGTGATCAATGAGGGTAGACGAGGCAAGGCTCCCTAGGACAGGGCCAATCAATGCAGGAGAGAAACCTTGCCAGGGGCCCTTATGGAAATGGGAGCGCGTCCGGTAACCTCGGGAGTGAACATGCGCTATAGATCAATGGTGCGCCGACAGAAAAAGCTCACAGCTATATCACACCGCAGCACAGTAAATATGCAATGATGAATCCCATAAGGTTCGGCTAGAACTCCTAAACTGAAGTGAGAGAAAGTGAGGAGGTGGGGGGGGGGGTATGGAGAGCGGTCGAGGATGACAGTACAATGTTAGAATACAGAGAGAGAAAGTGTTAAAGATCCCACGTTTTATATTAGAATGATTTTTAATTATGTGGTCATGGAAACGGGCACGATTGGGGAACGGGCGGGCTAAAGATTTCATACATCTGAACCAATTACAGGCGGAACATTGTTCTCCAGAGCTTTGAACTTACAGTGAGCCATAATAACACAAATTCAGGACCATCGACGGAAAAGGAATACAAATTTCAACGCCTATTAACAGCAATGGCGTCTGTCGATGGCTTTTAGAAATACAGAACGTTAAAATGGAAACAACCGGAAAACAATCACAAACGGAGAAGGAGGCTACAAGGACAAAAGTATTGGGACATCCTTCTTGACTGAACATGTTACCCAACTGTTAGTTCAAGCCCTCATCCTATCCCGGCTTGATTATTGTATTATTGTAATACGTTGGGCGGCTTAGTGGTTAGCACGTTCGCCTCTCAGCACTAGGGATTCCCGGTTCGAATCCCCATCTGGGTGGAGTTTCCATGTTCTCCCCGTGTCTGCGTGGGTTTCCTCCGGGTTCTCCGGTTTCCTCCCACAGACCAAAAACATGGATCAAGTCAATTGAATTCTCAAAACTGCCCCATATAGAGTGTGTCTGTGTGAGTGAGTGTGTGCCCAGCGATGGATTGGCGCCCTGTCCTGGGTCTATCTGCCCAGCGCCCGAGACGTTCTCCCCTGGATGGGCATGGGGAACCCCACCGCGAACCTAATAGAGAATAAAGCGGGAGATAATGAATGAATGAATGTAATACGTTGCTTGCCGGTCTCCCAGCTTCCACAATCAGGCCTTTACAACTGATTTAGAACTCTGCAGCCCGACTTGTATTCAACCAGCCCAAGAACTCATGTCACTCCACTTCTCATTTCCCTCCATTGGCTCCCTGTAGCTGCTCGCATTCAGTACAAGTCACTGACTCTGGCCTACAGAACCATTTCTGGATCTTGCCGCTCCTACCTTCACTCTATCTTTTCAAAATACACTCCGACTCGTTCACTTCGCTCCAGTGATGATTGCCACCTGGCGGTTCCACCTCACCGAGGAGCTGATTCTCACTCCGTGGAGTTCACCACTGCAAAATGGTGGAACCATCTTCCCAACTCTGTCCGTAAGGCAGAATCACGAAGCAGTTTTAAGAAACTACTGAAGACGCATCTTTTTAACAATTACCTGTTATTAAAAAACTAAAAAACACTGACTTGTGATCTCATTTGTAAGTCGCTTTGGATAAAAGCTGAATGACTAAAAGCTAAATGTAAATGACGTGTCTTTAGTCGGTTCATTCCGTCTGATTGCCACAGGGGTACGAACTCATGCTTTAGAGGAGCAGTGTGGAAAAGGATGTACGGATTCACAAACAGGACTCACTTGGGATGAAGTGTAAAGAAATATAAAGAGCTTCTAGATACCTAGGGATTCCCGGTTCGAATCCCCATCTGGGTGGAGTTTCCATGTTCTCCCTGTGTCTGCGTGGTTCTCCGGTTTCCTCCCACAGTCCAAAAACATGGCAAGTCAAATGAGTTCTCCAAATTGCCCCATATAGAGTGTGTGTGTGAGTGAGTGTGTGCACGGCGATGGATTGGCGTCTTGTCCTGGGTGTATCTGCCCAGCGCCCGAGACGTTCTCCCCTGGATGGGCACGGGGAACCCCCCCCCCCACGACCCTAATAGAGGATGAAGCGGAAGATAATGGATGGATGGAGGTTCTAGATACACTGGTTCTGTAAAGCAAACACCCCACAGCTCTGCTTTGGGTGTCATAAACGTTAATTATTTTAATACGAACTCAATATACGGTGGTGGAACTCTAACCTGCATTGTGGATGTTCTACATTAAATGTTAATATACAGCTGGTGTTCATGGGAAGTATCCAGCGCAGACTGTACTGTGTGAGGAGTTATTGAAATAATCGCACAGCATCATGCTACCTGAGAGCTGATTACTTTTCTATAATAGCAATTTTCCATTTCTTATTCTCATTATTACAAGCTGAAAAAAAAAATATAATAATAAAAAATAAAAAATCACATTTTATGAGCTATACAGAGAACCAGAAGAGACTGTAAATAAGAACAGAGATGTGAACTGTGTGAGGCAGCTGTTCTACAACAAGGAACCACAGAGGGCAGCATTAATTACAATTACAATTACTACAACCACACATTTACAATCATCCATCCACCCATTATCTCACGCTTTATCCTCTATTAGGGTTGTGTGTGTGTGGGGGGGGTTCTCCATGCCCATCCAGGGGAGAACGTCTCGGGCGCTGGGCAGATACACAGGACGCTAATCTATCACTGGATACTCACACACTCACTCACACAAACACACACTCACTCACTCACTAACATATACTTACACACAATTACACGCACACTCACACACACACTCACACACATACCACACACACACACACACAAACGCACTTAAATGCACTCACACACACACTCACATTCACACACACATACACTCACACACACACACTCACTCACTCACATACACACACACACACACACACACTCACTCACTCACTCACAGACTCACTCACACACACATACACACACACACACACTCACTCACTCACATACACACACACACACTCACAGACTCACTCACACACACACACACACACACACACACACACACTCTCTCTCTCTCTCACACACACACACACACACACACACACTCTCTCTCTCTCACACACACACACACACACTCTCTCTCACACACACACACACACACACACACACACACTCATACTCACACACATTCACACTCACTCACACACACACACTCACACACACACACACACACACACACACACACACACACACACACACACAGACACACACAGAGACACTGGAATTTGGAGCACCTTGATCCATGTTTTTGGACTGTGGGAGGAAACAGGAGAACCCGGAGGAAACCCACGCGGACACAGAGAGAACATGAAAACTCGCTGAAAAAACACGACTGCTGGGGTGTAACATAATAATGAGCACGGTGACGTCTTTTGTGCGGGGTGTAACAGAGAGTCCAGAGAGTTTTTAAAGATGCAAAAATAAAAATAACAAACTGTAAGAATAAAGCAAAGTCAGACCTGCGCTTAACAAGATCTAAAACCCGCAACATCCAAAATGAGCGGCGCGGCGGTTGAACCGGCGCGTTTAACAGAAACGTTTTAATTTCCCCCTGACAGACATGAGCGTCAGCGTCGGCGTCCGTCTCGTGTTCAGCGGCGGCCTGATGCATATTCTATAAAGCAGATGTATAATGATGCGCATTCACATGCAAATGATGTGTGGCCATATGAACTGCATGGGACATGACAGACAATAAGCAAGCCTAACAAACTTGTCAGGACGATCAAGTGCACGCGATCACACACACACACCCACACACACACACACACACCTCAAACATGTCAAATCCAAATCTCCTCCAACTTTAACGTACGCTCGGAACCCAGGCGCATACACACGTCGACTGCGCGGGGCTTATCACCGGTGAGAAGACAGGCCACTTCAGGCGGGCGTTTGCTGATAGTTTATTTATAGAGGGAAGCGGTGCGATTTCTCTTATCTGCACTCTCGTCTCCGAGTGCATTCATCCTCTCAACTCTGTTTATGCACTAAACTCTCTTAGCCTGTTAACAAGCAACAGCTAATTAAGCCTGAGCCACAGCAGCAATGTGAGAGAGAGAAGGGCCGAGCGAGACACTGAAGAGACAATCAGAGAACACGAGGGGGGAGAACGTGAGGCTTGAAAACAAGCTTCGGTCACAAAAACAGCATTTTGCTCACATTTGGCATTATGGTTTTAAACTTAAAGCAACAGCGTGACTTTAAATAATTAATTGGAGATTAAGGTAAATGCTGAGAAGGGTTCGTTTTAAAGGTTCCGTTAGTCGTACAGATAGAGATGAGGTTAACAGATTCTGAAGGTACGATTATGGTCCAAATTTAGTCATTATTTACATTTACATTTATTACATTTACATTAAGGCGGCACGGTGGCTTAGTGGTTAGCACGTTTGCCTCTCAGCGCTAGGGATTCCCGGTTCGAATCCCCATCTGGGTGGAGTTTCCATGTTCTCCCCATGTCCGCATGGGTTTCCTCCGGGTTCTCCGGTTTCCTCCCACAGTCCAAAAACATGGATCAAGGTCAACTGAGTTCTCCAAATTGCCCCATATAGAGTGTGTTTGTGTGAGTGAGTGTGTGTCCAGCGACAGATTGGCGTCCTGTCCTGGGTGTATCTGCCCAGCGCCCGAAACGTGGATGGGGAACCCCCCCCTGCGACCCTAGTACAGGATAAAGCAGAAGAAAATGAATGGATGGAAAAAATGTAAAAAAAGGGGGGGGGGGGGGTGCAGGATCAGATAACGATCAGGTTTTTTCAAGGTTAACTGGCTGCTCGTAATTGCCCCTATATAATGTGTGTCCGTGTGAGTTCTCTCTTGGATACGACCCAAGTATGGGATTAAGCAAAAGGTAATGGATACACACACACACTGCCTGACTGACATACACTATTCACTGATGAATATAAAGGGAGAACATGCAAACACAGAAAGAACCGCAATGTCCAGAAACCAACCAAGAACCTTCTCCCGGCTTTAAGATCCTCACGATAGCAGTCTGTCGGTGTCGGTGTTGGAGTCAGTGGTGGGGGGGGGGGGTTAATAAGAGATCTGACTGGTTTGCTGGATTACAGTGGGGATTAGCTGGTTTTGTTTTTCTTGACAAGTGAAGTCTAAAAACCATAAAGCATTCGTAAATCCCCAGCAAGTACAGAAGCACTGGATACATAAATAATTAGAGCCAAAGCCGGCCATTCCAATAGATCAGACAGATCGGTCCTGCATGACTAATTTCCTTCCCACTCGGTTAAACATTTAGAGCATGTGCCACAAATAAATTCAACTAACCGCAGTCATGTTTCCAATAGTGTAAAACTCTCAGAGTTACACGTAGAGATGAGACGGTTACAGATTCTGATGATACGAATATTGTCTCAGAAATAATCACGATTATTACGCAATAATAACCGTATTTTCCGGACTATAAGGCGCACCTAAAAGCCTAAAATCATCCCAGAAATCGGACGTGCGCCTTATAATCCGGTGCGCCTTATACGTGTCCTGAGTTCCAAAATAAACTAATAAAAGTATTGTTGTGCGACCGGGTGCTTTTTTCCACACATCGCCGCCCTGCTGATCTGTGACTCCATGCGCGCTCATCTCACAGAAAAGCCGAGTGAAGAAAATTAATTCGGAGCTCGCCGTCATTCCGGGAGGATTAAATAAAGAACTCCGACCGCTGGACATTGGTGTAAACGGGGCGTTTAAAGTAAAGTTGCGGGCGGCGTGGGAGCGATGGATAATAGACGGTGAACACACGTTTACTAAAACTCAGAGGCAGCGGCGGGGCGAGTTATTCCACCGTCTGTGAATGGATTGTGGATGTCTGAGGTTTTTGCTGTAACCGTCGTCCGAGCTTTCACAAAAGCCGGCATCGTTGCTGAACAGCCGCCCGGAGACGAGACGGACTCAGACATCGATGAGAGGGAACCCGGAGTGCTCGATAGAGAAACAGCTTTTTAATTCAGACACAGAAGATGAGGACTTTGATGGATTTGTGGGAGAAGAGTGATTAAAAATAACGTGTGTTTTGTCAAGTAGTATGTTGGAAACGCTCGTTCTTCCCCGGGATGATCGGCTACACGGGAGGGAACTGCGTACGCCGCTCGCGCCTAGTGAGCGCTTCCTGGGAACAGCTACGCGGAGAAGATTGCGTATGCCGGTCCGCTGAGTGAAACGCTCCCATGAATACAACCTGCGCAGGGATAGTGCGCAGATTTGTACCGTGGTTGAACGCAGAAGGAGAGTTCGAGATACCGGGATAAAAAAACAAAACAGATTTATTATTAAAAATGGTGTAGGGACACCAACAGAAAGGGGGAACAAATGAAACGAACTAACACCGGGAATAATCCGCAAACAAAGACGTGCACGGGGAAGAGGGAATACGGAAACTAAGTAAGAAAAACACCCGGTCAGGTGCACAAAATAAACCAATCACCCAACGGAGACAATGAATACACAAATGAGGGACCTGTGACAGTAGAATAAACTTCAATTATAAATCAGCGTTTTACATCCTTTACTTTTCTTGTAGATCGTATGTTTTAACGAGTGCCTTATAATACGGTGCCGTACAGAATAAGTACCGTACAGAAATAGAGTCCGTAATTCAGACTGCGCATTATAGTACGGTGCGTCTTATACGTGGGTCAAATACAGAAATAGAACCTGTAATTCAGACTGCGCCTTATACGTGGGTCAAATATAGAAATAGAACCCGTAATTCAGACTGCGCCTTATAGTACGGTGCGCCTTATACGTGGGTCAAATATAGAAATAGAACCCGTAATTCAGACTGCGCCTTATAGTACGGTGCACCTTATACGTGGGTCAAATACAGAAAACCCGTAATTCAGACTGCGCCTTATAGTACGGTGCGCCTTATACGTGGGTCAAATATAGAAATAGAACCCGTAATTCAGACTGCGCCTTATAGTACGGTGCGTCTTATACGTGGGTCAAATATAGAAATAGAACCCGTAATTCAGACTGCGCCTTATAGTACGGTGCGCCTTATACGTGGGTCAAATATAGAAATAGAACCCGTAATTCAGACTGCGCCTTATAGTACGGTGCGCCTTATACGTGGGTCAAATATAGAAATAGAACCCGTAATTCAGACTGCGCCTTATAGTACGGTGCGTCTTATACGTGGGTCAAATACAGAAATAGAACCCGTAATTCAGACTGCGCCTTATAGTACAGTGCATCTTATACGTGGGTCAAATATAGAAATAGAACCCGTAATTCAGACTGCGCCTTATAGTACGGTGCGCCTCATACGTGGGTCAAATATAGAAATAGAACCCGTAATTCAGACTGCGCCTTATAGTACAGTGCGCCTTATACTTGGGTCAAATACAGAAATAGAACCCGTAATTCAGAATGCGCCTTATACGTGGGTCAAATATAGAAATAGAACCCGTAATTCAGACTGCGCCTTATAGTACGGTGCGCCTTATACGTGGGTCAAATACAGAAATAGAACCCGTAATTCAGACTGCGCCTTATACGTGGGTCAAATACAGAAATAGAACCCGTAATTCAGACTGCGCCTTATAGTACGGTGCGCCTTATACGTGGGGCAAATATAGAAATAGAACCCGTAATTGAGACTGCGCCTTATAGTACGGTGCGCCTTATACGTGGGTCAAATACAGAAATAGAACCCGTAATTCAGACTGCGCCTTATAATACGGTGCACCTTATGGTCTGGAAAATACGGTACCTTCATCAAAAAGTCCCTAAAGTCTCAGGAACAATGCACGGATTCTTATGTTTGTTATTTATTTACTGTATTGAGCGCTGGGCAGATACACCAACGGCAGGGTGCCAATCTATTCCTCACTCTATTACTGCACACACTCACTCACACAAACAAACACACACCATTTGGGGCAATTTAGAGCATTACATTTACCTTGATTCCACGTTTTCGGACTGTGGGAGCAAACCGGAGATCCTGGAGAAAACCCACATGGACACGGGGGGAACTTGGACATCCCACCCAGAACGGGATTCGAACCCGGATCCAAGATGCTGAGAGACGGATGTCCTAATCACTACACACACTCCACCCATCGGGATTCGATCTGGATTCCCAGTGCTGAGAGCGGGACATGATGAGCATTACATCACCTATCTAAATTGCCCCTATATAATGTGTCTAAAAACATGAATTCAAGGTTAATTGGCTGCTCTAAATTGCCCCTATTTAAATGCCCCCTATATTGTGTGTGACAGTGTGAGTCAGTTGTGTCCAGCAATGTTTTGGCACCCTGTCTTAAGTGGGTGTACCTACCCAGCGCCCTCCACTGGATGGGCATGAGGACTTCTCCCCCCCCCGACCCTAGAATCTTCCATAAACATCGTGTGGGTTCTTTTCCGGGTTCTACAGTCTAAAAACATGAATTCAAGGCTAATTGGCTGCTCTAAATTGCCCCTATTTAAATGCCCCCTATATTGTGTGTGACAGAGTGAGTTGTGTCCAGCAATGTTTTGGCACCCTGTCCTAAGTGGGTTTATCTACCCAGCACCCAAAACCTCCTCCACTGGATGGGCATGAGGACACCGCCCCCCCCACCCGCGACCCAAGAATCTTCTAGATTCAAGAAGATTCAAGAGTCAAGAGGAAAACCCACATTAGCCCACAAACCCACATTACAAACATCCACAAACATCGTGTGGGTTTGACCGGGTTCTACAGTCTAAAAACATGAATTCAAGGCTAATTGGCTGCTCTAAATTGCCCCTATTTAAATGCCCCCTATATCGTGTGTGTGACAGAGTGAGTGAGTTGTGTCCAGCAATATTTTGGCACCCTGTCCTAAGTGGGTGTATCTACCCAACGCCCGAAACCTCCTCCACTGGATGGGCATGAGGACACCCCCCCCCTCCCGCGACCCTAGAATCTTCTAGATTCAAGAAGATTCAAGAGTCAAGAGGAAAACTCACACTAACACGTGGGTTTACAAACATCCACAAACATCGTGTGGGTTCGACCGGGTTCTACCGTCTAAAAACATGAATTCAAGGCTAATTGGCTGCTCTAAATTGCCCCTATTCAAATGCCCCCTATATCGTGTGTGTGACAGAGTGAGTGAGTTGTGTCCAGCAATGTTTTGGCACCCTGTCCTAAGTGGGTGTACACTTAGGCTTCTACAAATAGCTGGAGATAACAGCAGGAGTAACACTACACACACGACACGACACACACACACACACACACACACACACACACACACACACAAAACGATGTGAATATGGTTGTATTGTGGCTTGTGTTTAGTTCAGGTTCAGTTTCTTCAGGGTAACCTGCAGTGCCAGCATCACTGTGGGTTATTTTAAGATGGCTTATCTGATAACCAGTTTCAGATCCTCAAAGTAGAATAATATTGCGCACAAAAAAATTTAAATAAACACACACACACACACACACACACACACACCCACAGAACCACTGCCTACTCAATTTGTTGGTATATATACACACACAATTGGACAGAAAGTTAATTAGCCTCTATATGGCCCCTCTTCTCCGCTTTGCGCTGTTATAATTGGTCTAGCTGCGTCTCTGGCATGATGCACCTTGACGGTAAATTGAAGTCAATTAAAAAGCTTGTGTGGACAGCCCTCCATTCTCTAAAAAACAAGCTGCTTGAGCTCGATTACCTGTCATCTCTCAGAAACAAACAGAAATTAATGACAAAATGAGACTGGAAATGTAAAAAATACAGCCGCTGTTAAGAAGCTCTTAGCTCGCACTGTCTCTCTCTCGCTCACTCTCTCTCTCTCGCTCTCTCATGGGTCATCCTCAGCAGAGGTGCAGGAACGGGAAAAAATGGGTTTGAAGCGCCCCTCCATAAATCAGATGAATTAATCAACATACACGCAAACAAACGGTATAAGAACAATGCGTATAAAAGCCGGTCCACTGAGACGACACGTTTCCACCGATGTTTAATTATCAGGATCCGTTTTCAGATCACAAAAAAAAAAAAAAAAGAGAGAAATCGGAGACATGGTTATCAGCACTCTCCTGCACGCCGGCAAAGGCCCTGGACTGAGGCTATGAAGCTCATTTGTATATAATCAAGGGTTCAGTTACTTGGTATCGTGCTATTGGGTGGAAAGGCCGAGGTGTTGTGTTGGATTGGTCATGCTGACGAAGAAACTAGAGCTCAAGCAAGTCGATGAAATCCAATATGCTGATAATGAAATGTCTGCTTTAAAGCTGGAATGAAAAACAACTTTGGGATCTCCGAAGTCCATTACTAAAGAATTCACATACAGGCGAAGACATTACATCAAATGATTTCATATAATATTTTGGTAACACCTGTTATAGCCTCTGTAAATGTTATAATATGTTTATAATCACAGGCAAAATGTGTTATAGGGAATATGTCATAATGCTTTATAACACAATGTGATATAATGCATTATAAAATATATATTTCTATTAAATATATCCTTTCTATAAATCCGGTATTTCTAATGCATTATAAGCACATTTATAAACAGCCATAAATTATCCAAAATGCTTTATAAACACATTCATAAAGTTTTTTAAGTATTCATAATGCTCTATAACACGTGTCAAAAGCCATTTTGAATGTTCATAGAAGTTAATGAAGTGTTATAGGAATATGTCATAAGGCTTTATAACACAGTGTGACATAAAGCATTATTAAATATATATTTCTATAAATAAGGTAATTCTAACAAATTATAAACACATTTATAAAGAGCTATAAATGATCCAAAATGCTTTATAACAACCGTCATAAGCCACTGTTTATGTATACTGATGCTAAAACCCACATTCAAAATGTTATAATAATATACTAAAAGGCGTTATAACACACACTGACATAAAGCATTATTAAGCATATATATTTGGTAACACTTCCTATAAATCTAGTGTTCTTAATGAGTAATGAACACATCCATAAAGTTTTTAAAGTATTCATAATACTTTATAACACTTGTCAAAAGCCATTGTGAATGTTCATAGATGTGTAATGAAGCGTTATATGAATTTTGCATAAGGCTTTATACCACAGAGTGAAATAATGCATTATAGACACCTGTCATAAGCCTCTGTTTATGTACATAGATGCTAATAACCAAACTCCAAGTGCTACAGAAATATGCCATAAGGCTTAATAACGCAGAGTTAAAATGTATTATAATATATTTTAACTGTTCATGTTATGGTCAAAGCTTATATCATCAAGCTTTAAAAGACTATAAGACAGTGAGTATTATGTTTAATAACACCTGACATAAACCTCTGTCCACAAACAGATGGACTATCCTCTGTCCACCTTTACAGTAAGTGAAACTGAGAACATGGACAATGTGGAGGGAAAAGGGGGCGTGGCCAAACTTCTGTACTGTAGATCTACAGGAACTTCTCATCTAATAAAAAGGTTCTGCACCAGATGAAGCTTCTGAAATTCAACTTAAAAAAAACGTCTTAATCAGTGTCGCAACGATCCCGATGCTGCTGCCATGATGCAACATTACAAACGTTTTTAATATGACAGGAGGAAGGAGGGAGAACATTGTGGTGCCTGAAGCATATGCTCCAGTTCAGGGCGTAAAAAAAACGTATGTACACACTAAAAAACAAGCATACGAAATAAAACCGAGGCGCAACTGAATTATTGTTTTCAATATAAACAAAAATAAAGTACGACTTCTAAAAATAAACTTAGGTACGTCTATATGTATGTATGTCTACATTTAGGAGTAAAACACATTCATTCATTCATTCATTCATTATCTTCTGCTTTATCCTTTATTAGGGTCGGGGGGGTTGGGTTGCCCATGCCCTTCCAGGGGAGAACGTATTGGGACTGGGCAGATACACCCAGGACAGGGGTCTATCACTGGACACACACTCACACACAGACACACTCTATATGGGGCAATTTGGAGAACTCAATTGACTTGATCCATGTTTTTGGACTGTGGGAGGAAACCGGAGAACCCGGAGGAAACCCACGCGGGGAGAACATGGAAACTCCACCCAGATTGGGATTCGAATTGGGAATCCCTAGCGCTGACAGGCAAACATGCTAACCACTAAGCCACCGAGGTTATTCTGCTTAATTCTAGGGACTAGGGTTGGAGGGTTTTGGACTGTGAGAGGAAACCGGAGAACCCGGAGGAAACCCACGCTGACACGGGGAGAACATGGAAACTCCACCCAGATTGGGATTCGAACCGGGAATCCCCAGAAGGACGTGCTAACCACTAAGCCACCTTGCCGCCCGAGTAAAAACACAGTTTGCAGTAAAATGAGTTTGAGGACAATGTTTGAATGTCTGTAGATATCTGTTAAATGTCTGTTAAATGTCTGTCACTGGAAGTATATTCAATTTCACTAAACTTTCATTGCAGAAAGTCTGTTACTGTACTCATTCATTCATTATCACCCGCTTTATCCTCTATTAGGGTTGCGGTGGGGTTCCCTATGCCCATCCGGGGGAGAACATTTCGGGCGCTGGGCAGATACACCCAGGACAGGGCGCCAATCCATCGCTGGCCACACACTCACTCACTCAAACACACTCTATATGGGGCAATTTGGAGAACTCAATTAACTTGATCCATGTTTTTGGACTGTGGGAGGAAACCGGAGAACCCAGAGGAAACCCACACGGACACGGGGAGAACATGGAAACTCCACCCAGATGGGGATTCGAACCGGGAATCCCTAGTGCCCTCTGTTACTGTACTGTTACTGTAAATTTCAGGGAATTTACCCAGCGTTTCACCTGTGAGGCAGAGGGGTGGGTGGGCTATAGGTCGTTATGCATATGAATAACTGCCTGATGACCCCTTAAAAGTTTGAAAAAAGGGCGGCTGTTGTCCTCAGAATTTCAAGGGTCCAGGAAGACCAGCGTTAAAACTAATGGAACCCGACCAACAAGAACACTCACTACAGTCAGCCCACCTTCATTAGGTAACCTTATATCAGCATTTATTAAGCCCCCATCCATCAACCTACACTGCCTCACACTGCCTCACAAACATATATATATGTTATAAGATATAAACTGGGTTCTCAAGCTAAACACAACACACAAGTCTGCCGAGCAGCGGACAGAGGCCAACACCGGACGGATGTCTCGAGGGTGCTCAGCGGGAGACCGGGGTACACACATCGCTCGACATATCATCGGTACACAGACTGGATGCATAGTGAGACTATAGGGAAAACGAGGCTGTAGGCTCCCACACATTGCAGTGCTGCGATTATACAAGATCTTATGCAACGTGCCCCGTCCTCCTTGATATCAGTGCCCTTTCGTCTCAATCTGAGTTCCACGGGACTGTGCTCCACCTACACGGGTGCTTCCATCAGCCTGTGGATGTACAAACTACTAAGAAATAAAGATGGTGGCTTTACATAGATAAGAAACTGTGATGTGAGGTACAGTATGTGGACAATCTGATGATATATATATATATATATATATATATATATAAATAAATTTGGACACGCCCCCTTCTTGCTCCACTTATAATATAGATGGACTTTGTAGTTTTATAATTCCAGACTGTAGTCTATCTGTATTCTTTGTTGTTGTTAGTCCCCTGTTGGTTCTCTGTTGGTCAGGAGCATCACAGAACAGGTATCATTTGGGTGGTGGATTGTTTCTTGTCAGTTCTGCAGTGACACTGATGTGGTGAGGGGGTTTTAGTGCAGCAGTGCTGCTGGAGGTTCATTTCTCCACCTCAGTGACACTGCTGGGATAGGACTAATGTCCCCACCAAATAACCCCTGCTCTGTGGTGGTACTATTGGGGTTCTGAGCATTAGAACAGAGTAAAGGGGACGTACACAGTATGTACTGTAGAACACACACAGATGGACTACAGAATGGAATTGTAGAACTACAAAGTTCATCTTTACAGAAAGTGGAACTGAGAACATGGACAATAAGTGGAGCAAAAAGGGGGCGTGGCCAAACTTCTGACTGCTACTATATATATATTTTTTTATATATATAACATATTATATTTATTTTATTATAATATATAACATATTATATTTATTTTATTATAATATATATATATATATTTATTATATAACATTATATATATATATATATATATATATATATATATATATATATATATATATATATATATATATATAATAACATATTTTGCCCACAAGTGCCTAACCATTAAATTGTACTAAATAGTAAATAAAGTTTAAGTTACTTTCAGTACTTTAAGGCGTGTGTTTTTTAATTATCATAATTAATGATTAAAAAATACAAAGTATTATGAAATATTTAATTTTAATGTAGTTCAAATATAAACCAAACAAAAAGACATACATGAGGGATCACAGGATTTCATTTGTTACTCCTTTGTGTCCTCGGTGGTTTGAATTTTAAGCATCATAATATAAAAAAGGACGAATCTTTTAATATAAAATGTCACTGGCACAAGTTTCGAAATTACAAAAAGTTCGAAGTGAATAACGGGAGGGACGCCGTCGGCAAATAAACAACTTTTCCGACACAATCACTTATAAAACTTGGCTTGTGCTTCAGTGGAATTGCTCGGTCAGCCACCCAAATCAAAGCCTGTTTTGCAAAACAGTAGGAAATTCTTAGCTGTCCATCAAACACGGGGGCGGGTTGTAAAGAGTGAAGGCACATGTGGTTTTATTGTGTGATCAAACAGAATGCCGGCGGACTGTGACAGAGATGAGGCTGTTGATGTGTTCAATCAGAGATGCGCCGCGTCACCGGCATCGGGCTGAGCGTTGCTTCAAAACAGCGTTGAAAAGAACAAACGACTTCATTAAAAAACACTAAAACAACAGAGGATTAAAAGAAAAACATGGAATGAGTCTGTAGCTTAATCTTCATTCACATCATGATAACAGAAAACCGACCTCCGAACACGGAGACGTTCACTGTCCTTATTAAACACTGTGGAGGTCCACAGGTACAGACAGGGTCCGTCTGGTTCTCTACATGCTGTGTTAGTCCTCTTTACTGTATATGTAAAAATGTAAAGGTCAGGAACCCTACAGAACCAGCACACCCACAACCAATACCCCAGCAACAACGTAGCACCAGCCTGGTGATGTGGTGTTTTAATTGTGTGTTTTGTAGAAACAAGTGGATCATACAAGAGCAAGAATTTCCCACAGGATCAGTGTGTGTGTGTGTGTGTGTGTGTCTTTCTGCCTTTTTGTGTATCAGTCAGTGTCTGTCTGTGTCTCAGTCTGTGTGTGTGTGTCTTTGTCTTTCTGTCTGTGTGTCAGTGTTTTTTTTCTGTCTGTGCCTGTCTGCTTGTGTGTGTGTGTATCTCAGTGTGGGTCTGTCTGTGTATGTGTGTCTGTCTGGCTTTGTGTGTGTGTCTTAGTGTGGGTCTGTCTGTGTATGTGTGTTTCTGTCTCTGTCTCAGTTTGTCTTGGCTGTGTGTGTGTGTGTGTGTGTGTGTGTGTGGGTCTGTCTGTGTATGTGTGTGTTTGTGTGTTTCTGTCTGTGTCTCAGTCTGTCTGGCTCTGTGTGTGTGTGTGTGTGTGTCAGTGTGGGTCTGTATGTCTGTCTCTCTGTGTCTCAGTCTGTCAGTCTGTGTGTGTGTGTCTTTGTCCTTCTGTCTGTGTGTCAGTGTTTTTTTTCTGTCTGTGCCTGTCTGCTTGTGTGTGTGTGTGTGTGTATATCTCAGTGTGGGTCTGTCTGTGTATGTGTGTCTGTCTGGCTTTGTGTGTGTGTCTTAGTGTGGGTCTGTCTGTGTATGTGTGTTTCTGTCTCTGTCTCAGTTTGTCTGGCTGTGTGTGTGTGTGTGTCAGTGTGGGTCTGTATGTCTGTCTCTCTGTGTCTCAGTCTGTCAGTCTGTGTGTGTGTGTGTGCCTTTTTGTCTGTGCCTGTCTGTGTGAGTGTGTGTGTCTCTCGCTCTTTCTCTCCCTGCCCCCTTTCCATATATATATATATATATATATATATATATATATATATATATATATATATATATATATATTTAGTATCCGTACATCTTAGTGGTCAGCATGTTCGCCTCTCAGCGATAGGGATTCTTGGTTCGAATCCCCATCTGGGTGGAGTTTCCATGTTCTCCCCATGTCCACATGGGTTTCCTCCAGGTTCTCCGGTTTCCTCCCACAGTCCAAAAACATGAATCAGCTCAATTGAGTTCTCCAAATTGCCCCATATAGAGTGTGTCTGTGTGAGTGAGTGTGTGCCCAGTGATAAATTGGCGTCCTGTCCTGGGTGTATCTGCCCAGCACCCGAGACCTTCTCCCCTGGATGGGCATGGGGACCCCCCCACCCCGCGACCCTAATAGAAGATAAAGCGGAAGATAATGGATGGATGGAGGTACTGCAGACTCATACGCCGCCAACAAGACGATGCATTTTCTCGGGATCTCTGTACTCATATGATTCAGATTCTTCATGCCCGACACATTCCGCATTTTTAATTCAAAGCTGAAGCCGTTTACCCACAAAAAGCGCGAGAGGAGGACATTCTGAGGCTCTTCAGCATTCTTCTACGTGCTCCGTCTGTGTCAGTCCTCCAGCTGTGCTTCAACACATCTATAATTAAGGCAAACAGTCTATGATGTTCCGTAAAAAAGTCAAATCCGAGGGAAACGCAACTGCGCGGTACAGAGAGGAAGAGCGAGCGAGCGAGCGAGCGCGGGCTGGAGAGAGAGGCACCATGGGAACTGGATTAATCGGCTGGCGTTTGATGTGCTTGATCAGAAACATGTTTATTAACTGCAAAAGGCGAGCAGTAATTAACCCGCAGACAGCTAGCTTTCTGGGGCGCCATTCATGTGTCAAACGGTCCATCCCCGCTAAAGCTCGCCGCTCGCCGCTCTCCACCCCCCACCCCCCCTCGCTGTTCCGCTGGATTTCTTCATACCCTCCTCGCTCCCCTCAGACCACTTTCCTGATCAATTAGTTGCCGGGTTATCTTTCCTCCCTTTTTTATAATGCATTATAGTGCGAGAGGCGCGTACAGAATCTTTAGGGCGCCGTGTTTTTTTGGATGTGTAGCCAATTAATGAAGATAAACATCGTTCAAGCGTGGAAAAGACTTAATCAGGGTTGCAGCAACTCGGGTGTGTGCACGAGAGAGAGAGAGAGAGAGAGAGAGAGAGAGAGAGAGAGAGAGAGAGTGTGGAGGATGGAGGAGTCAAAGGCCTTTAGCGCTATGGGGTTAAAGGTCAGAGGGGTTGTCCTGAGAGGTTGAGGCTTTAGATTGGAGATTTTAGATCGTGGTGCTGAGGCGGCTAAAGCACACACACACACACACACACACACACACACACACACACACACACACACACACACACACACACACACACACACACACACACACACACACACAAGCTCATGGAACCCGCCATACATCACACATACATGGAAACCTCTAAAGGTGTTCCTAATTTTAATAAACATTGGCTGAAGACTCATTTATTCATCCATTATCTTCTGCTGGGGGGGGGGTTCCCCATGCCCATCCAGGGGAGAACGTTTTGGGCGCTGGGCAAATACACCCAGGACAGGGCGCCAATCTATCAATCACTGGACACACACACTCTCACACACACACTCTATATGGGGCAATTTGGAGAACTCAATTGACTTGATCCATGTTTTTGGACTGTGGGAGGAAACCGGAGAAGCCGGAGGAAACCCACGTGGACATGGGGAGAACACAAACACACACACACTCTGTGTCTTTTAGGCAAATAGAGCTGTCCTCTCTCCACCGTCCCCGTCCCCCTCATGTGCAACGGCAAAAGTTCCACAGCAGTGCCGGTTCTCTATAGTACACTGTGGTTCGGGACCAGGCTCATACAAGACACCCTACACTATAGATACACTCCAGATTCAGAATCACACTTATAACACTGTAAAGCTGTGACAATGTACTAAATGTAGAATGTACTAAAAAGCGCTCAATAAATAAATTACTTGAACTTGAACTTATTTGATCACAGTGGTGGTGCGGGGACCGTAGAGAACATGGGATCAATGAAAGTACGACGGAGGAACCAGAAATCCACAGAGTTGAACAGAGGTAAGCACACGGTGAGTGTCAGTCAGCTCACGACATGAATATTAACACGGAATTCAAATGACTGAACAGCAAATGTATCACACACACACACACACACACACACACACACACACACACACACACACACACACACACACACACACACACACACACATCTAAGGGACATGAACCCATGACCAGCAACTCACCAGCTAGATCAAAGGAAAAGAGGAGGGGATGGTTTAAGCATTTGGGTTCATGGACAGCACAAGCATGTGGGTGTCGGTGTGTGTTTGTGTTTGAAATGCTGTATATTAGGAAAGTGTGTGTCTCTGTGTGTGTGTGTGTGTGTGTGTGTGTGTGTGTGAGAGAGAGAGAGAGAGAGAGAGAGAGAGAGAGAGAGAGAGAGAGAGAGAGATCAAAAACAAGTCAGCTGAGCCAGCTGTCAGAGTGCTTAGAGTGCAGATCTATGCAGATGGCACTACCTTGCAGAGTTGATGTCTTGATCCGTCCCACCCCTCTCTGTCTTTCAGGCAAATAGAGCTGTCCTCTCTCCACCGTCCCCGTCCCCCTCATATGCAACGGCAAAAGTTCCACACACAGCAGTGCCGGTTCTCTATAGTACACTGTGGTTCGGGACCAGGTTCATACAATACACCCTACACTATAGATAAACTCCAGATACAGTATCAGTAAAGATGGGACGCCTTACAGCGTCCACCTAAAATTTTCTGTCAAAAGTTTGACCACGCCCCCTTTTTGCTCCACTTATCGTTCATGTTCTCAGTTCCACTTTTTGTAAAGCTGGACTTTGTAGTTCTCCAATTCCAGACTGTAGTCCATCTGTTTGTCTTCTACAGTACATACTGTGTACGTCCCCTTTACTCTGTTCTAATGCTCAGAACCCCAATAGTACCACCACAGAGCAGGGGTTATTTGGTGGGTGCATTAGTCCTATCCCAGCAGTGTCACTGAGGTGGAGAAATGAACCTCCAGCAGCACTGCTGCACTAAAACCCCCTCACCACATCAGTGTCACTGCAGAACTGACAAGAAACAATCCACCACCCAAATGATACCTGTTCTGTGATGCTCCTGACCAACAGAGAACAGAGAACCAAGAGAACCAAGATAACCAAGAACCAAGGAAGTATCTCTCTTCTCGTTTAGAAATACCTTCAAATGGTTGGCCCGTCCTTAGTGTTTAGCATGTTCTCCTCTCAGCGCTAGGGATTCCTGGTTCGAACCCCCATCTAGGTGGAGTTTCCATGTTCTCCCCGTGTCCGTGTGGGTATCCTCCGGGTTCTCCGGTTTCCTCCCACAGTCCAAAAACATGGATCAAGGTCAATTGAGTTCTCCAAATTGCCCCATATAGAGTGTGTCTGTGTGAGTGAGTGTGTGTCCAGAAATAGATTGGTGTCCTGTCCTGGGTGTATCTGCCCAGCGCCCGAAACGTTCTCCCCTGGATGGGCATGGGGAACACCCCCACGACCCTAATAGAGAATAAAGATAATGGATGGATTTAAAAAGTTGGCAAGGAGGTTTAGTGGTTAGCATGTTCTCCTCTCATCTCTAGGGATTCCAGGTTTAAATCCCAATCTGGGTGGAGTTTCCATGTTCTCCCTGTGTGCGCGTGGGTTTCCTCTGGGTTCTCCGGTTTCCTCCCACAGTCCAAAAACATGGATCAAGTCAACTGAGTTCTCCAAATTGCCCCATATAGAGTGTGTCTGAGTGAGTGTGTGTGCTCAGTGATAGATTGGCACCCTGTCCTGGGTGTATCTGCCCAGCGCCAGAAACCTTCTCCCCTGGATGGGCATGGGGAACCCCCCCCCCCCCCCTCCCCGCCCGCGACCCTAATAGAGGATAAAGCAGAAGATAATGGATGGATGGATGGATGGATTGGCCCTTCGTTCGTTCTGTGTCTCCAGGATTCAGGATTTCATGCATCTCTGGTTCTAAAGCTTCCTGACGTCCGTGCATTACAGACATTATGACTGGCCGTTTACCGGCCTTCACTCCGTGTCCAGTCTCGCTTAATAAAGCCAATACAAGTCACCTAAAAAAGGCATTCATCAGCCCTGATACAGATCTCTGAGCTCAGACACTTACATCAGAACTGATAAGCCGGCAGTGTGATCGCACTGCACCCACAAACTCTACTTCATTTTCTACACGAGCAGAAAAAAGAAAACAATGAAGTATCTTTTTAGAGGCAGCAGAGAATAAATAACTGTAAACATGCTGTTCTATGGCTGCTGTCATCCTTGAACGTCTGAAATATTAATTCCCAGTCAAGGCTGTCAGGGTGAGATATCATAATTTTCGGCACTATATGAACACTTCTTGAATGTGTATTGATGCCTCGCGTAACCATCAGATTAAACCCCTGAACATCTGACAGTAACGAATACGCATCTCCGAGCTGATTCCGTCAGACAGGTTCTCAAAGCGCAGGGTTCCACAACGCAGCTTTAAAGAAGTCGCTTGACTCCATGGTTTAGGATCCGAAAGGTCACTGATGTCCGGGATAGAACATTCAGACCCATATATATATTAACATGTATGTATATAAGGGGTGGCACGATGGTGTAGTGGTTAGCATGTTCTCCTCTCAGCTCTAGGGATTCCCGGTTCGAATCCCAATCTGGGTGGAGTTTCCATGTTCTCCCCGTGTCCTCGTGGGCTTCCTCCGGGTTCTCCGGTTTCCTCCAACAGTCCAAAAACATGGCTCAAGGACAATTGAGTTCTCCAAATTGCCCCATATAGAGTGTGTGTGTGAGTGAGTGTGTGCCCAGTGATAGATTGGCATCCTGTCCTGGGTGTATCTGCCCAGCGCCCGAAACGTACGTTTATGTATCCGTATTTGAAACTTCTGAGCCTGATTGTTGGCTTGAAAAATAGAAGCAAGAAGTGGGCGTGTCCAAACTTTAGACTGGTATCTAACATTCTTATCAGTTTGTCTACCCCGTGGTGGACTGGTGACCGGTCTATGGTATCTACTGACACAAAATGAGTCAGTAATACGACTCACACTCAACCGAGTCTGCAGCGGCACAAAGTTCTGAACCTGCTTTTTGGTTTAAAAAGTAGGAGAAAGAAGTGGGCGTGTCCAAACTTTAGACTGGTACTGTATATAACATTCAGTTAGTCTACCCCATGGTGGACTGGTGACCTTCCTACGGTATCTACTGACGTTTTAGCGCTGACGCAAAGGGCTTGCACTCATTTTATTAAGTATTCCGGGGTGTGTTTTTGGCGTAACGTGTGATAAAACAATTGGTGTGTCAGTTGCCTTGTACTTACAGCTGGACACAAATGAAGTTCAAGTTCAAGTAATTTATTTATAGAGCGCTTTTTACAACAGTACATTGTCACAAAGCAGCTTTACAGAATGAAAAGCCTTTAAACCCCCAAAGAGCAAGCCGAAGCGACAGTGGCAAGAAAAAAACTCATTTTTTAGTTGTTATTTAAGGAAGAAACCTTGGGAGGACCAAGACTCAGTGGGGGACTCATCCTTCTTGAGCGGCCAGGCAGCAACAACAATGTAGGACAGCCATGTACAGATATTAAACAACTGGAAAACTATATGTGAGTCCATTGGGGGGGGGGGGGCAATATGAGTCAGTAATACGACTCAAACTCAACCGAGGCGGCTGCAGTGGAATCGAGTTCTGAGTAGAGTTATTGGCTCAAAAAATAGGAGCAAGAAGTGGGCGTGTCCAAACTTTAGACTGGTATATAACATTCTTATCAGTTTGTCTACCCCGTGGTGGACTGGTGACCTTCCTATGGTATCTACTGACGTTTTAGTGCTGACGCAAAGGGCATCCACTAATTTTCCTAAAGCTTCGGGGCGAAACGTGTGATAAACCAATCAGTGTGTCAGTTGCCTTGCACTGCACTTACAGCTGGACACTTGGCGGCACACATTGAAAATAGATTGAAAACGAGTCAGTAATACGACTCACACTCAACCGAGTGTGCAGCGGCACAAATCGAGTTCTAAGCATAGATATTGGCTCATAAAATAGGAGCAAGAAGTGGGCGTGTCCAAACTTTTGACTGGTATATAACATCCTCATCAATTTGTCTACCCCGTGATGAACTGGTGACCTGTCTATGGTATCTACTGACGTTTTAGCTCTGACGCAGAGGGCATGCACTCATTTTCCTAAGTATTCCGGGGTGTGTTTTGGGCGTAATGTGTGATAAACCGTGTCAGTTGCCGTGTCAGCGTGTCAGTTGCCTTGTACTTACAGCTGGACACAAATGAGTCAGTAATACGACTCAAACTCAACCGAGGCGGCTGCAGTGGAATCGAGTTCTGAGTAGAGTTATTGGCTCAAAAAATAGGAGAAAGAAGTGGTGGACTGGTGGACTGGTGACCACCGTGGTGGACTGGTGACCTTCCTATGGTATCTACTGACGTTTTAGTGCTGACGCAAAGGGCATCCACTAATTTTCCTAAAGCTTCGGGGCGAAACGTGTGATAAACCAATCAGTGTGTCAGTTGCCTTGCACTGCACTTACAGCTGGACACTTGGCGGCACACATTGAAAATAGATTGAAAACGAGTCAGTAATACGACTCACACTCAACCGAGTGTGCAGCGGCACAAATCGAGTTCTAAGCATAGTTATCGGCTTATAAAATAGGAGCAAGAAGTGGGCGTGTCCAAACTTTTGACTGGTCTACCCCGTGGTGGACTGGTGACCTGTCTATGGTACCTACTTGGATCTACCGATGGTATCTACCGACGTTTCAGTGCTGACGCAAAGGGCATCCAACGCATTTTCTTAAATATTCCGGGGTGTGTTTTGGGCGTAACATGATAAACCAATCAGCGTTTGTCACACTTCATTCCCAGATAGCGGCAAACTTTTAGAAATAACCGAACTACACTCACCGGTATTGGTATTTCACTTTGCTCGATTGATTATATTCACACATGAACAGCAAGAAACCACACGGTGCCACAGCGAAGCGTTACGGTGATGATAACAGGAATAAGTACAAGAGTCCAGTAGTGTATAGACGCGACACACTTGCCATTCATCTATCGCTCAAGAAGAAGTCCCGCGCATGCGCTCACGGTGTAAGGGTTCCCAAAGATGCAGTACACGCATCATACATGCTGAGCGTTACACGTTCTCTCTTGCCCATCCCATCAGGAACCAGGTGGCACTCTGACTTCGCCGAATATATACATATAGTGCAATATGTTCTAGTGAAAAGTGTGCAATACGGGTATTTCATACTGTTTATATATCATATGCCTTATATTTTTATTTAATTTTTATTTTATTTTATTTCTACTTTTGTATTTCCATCCATCCATTATCCTCCCCATGCCCATCCAGAGGAGAACGTCTCAGATGCTGGGACAGGGCGCCAATCTATCGCTGGGCACACACTCACTCTCACTCACACTCTATATGGGGCAATTTGGAGAACTCAAGTGACTTGAGGAAACCCGGAGGAAATCCACGCGGACACGGGGAGAACATGGAAACTCCACCCAGATGGGGATTCAAACCGGGAATCCCTAGCGCTGAGAGGAGAACATGGTAAAATACTAAGCCACCGTGCCGCCCTTACTTTAGTATTTATTGTTTTTAGTTTGTTCATGTTTCTTTCTTTCTAGCACCTTTGGAGTTGCACCCAAATTTCATTCATTCATTCATTCATTATCTCCCGCTTTATCCTCTATTAGGGTCGCGGTGGGGTTCCCCATGCCCATCCAGGGGAGAACATCTCGGGCGCTGGGCAGATAGACCCAGGACGGGGCGCCAATCCATCGCTGGGCACACACTCACTCACACAGACACACTCTATATGGGGCAATTTGGAGAACTCAATTGACTTGATCCATGTTTTTGGACTGTGGGAGGAAACCGGAGAACCCGGAGGAAACCCACGCGGACACGGGGAGAACATGGAAACTCCACCCAGATGGGGATTCGACCCGGGAATCCCTAGCGCTGAGAGGAGAACATGCTAAACACTAAGCCACCGTGCCGCCCTTACTTTAGTATTTATTGTTTTTAGTTTGTTCATGTTTCTTTCTTACTAGCACCTTTGGAGTTGCACTCAAATTTCATTGTAATGAAAATTGTAATGGCAACAAAGGCGATTCTGATTCTGTTTCTGATTCTGCTATTTCACACACACCTCATTTCGAGAAAGCCACGCCCATCAGGGAGATCTATTCACAAGCAGCGTTGCTATTTAAACAAGAAGCCGTAAAAACAGACCGTTGGCGGAGTGCGAGATAGAACTGAGCACAGGGTGTGTGATAGGACCCTTAATGTTGTGTCTACAGTGACGGCGGGCGGAGCATTTGTTTTGTAAATCATCTGCTTTTCTGAATGTTCGTTCTGGTTTGTTTGCAGACTGAGTGACTCTTTAAGCACACGCTACGTTCTACGTGCTGTTCCCGTCGTTCGCAGAATTATATAATTCTGCTATATTGCTCGCACTACCTCCAGCTCCCGTTTGTCTCTTGATAAATTCGATAGAGCCGTAGGATAAGGATGTACTGGATTGTTTATAGAGGCCCGGCTTTCTCAAGGAAACTAAACGGTATGTATTTTTAATCATTTCTCTCCTGCATATTTTTCCTAGGCACACAATTCTGATTCTCCCAGCGGTAAGTCTGTACACATGTGTGCAAGTCTGCGCCAAAGCTCTTTTAGTCTTTTAAAAGAAAGAAAGAAAGAAAAAACAACTAGAACACTCACCAGCTCCACGAAAGACAGGCCTCCATAGCTGTGAGCAACGACGAAGATGTTCTTGGCGAGTGATTTGGAGATGAAGGAGTCCCACACATACACTGTGTGCTCCTCAGGTGAACTGTTCTCCTGCAACAGCAACACAAACGCACAAAGAACTGTAACCCATCAGGAGAGGAGCCACGAAACACATGCCCTCTTATCACACACACACACACACACACACACACACACACACAAACATACTCACACACACACACCCACACACACATTCACATAATAATAATAATAATAATAATAATAATAATATTACATTTTATTTTATAGGCACCTTTCTGTCACTCAAGGGCACCTTACAAGAGTGCAAATAAGATTCAACATACACAAAGACACACAAACACACACACACACAAATACAAGTACACACACACAAATATATACACACACAAACACACACACACACACAGACATGCAGTATCTGTATTTGTAATTATGTAAATAAATATATATACACACAGAGGGAGACAGACACAAACACACACACACGAACATGCACACATATGTATTTGTTTTTGTACTCACACTTACCCACACACTCAGAGAGAGAGCGAGAGAGAGAGACACACACCCACACACACACACACAAAGACATACATACATATATATACACACGCACACAGACAGAGACCTTTTGTAATTATGTACACACGTATACACACAGAGGGAGACACAGACACAAACACACACACACACACACACACATGTATTTGTTTTAGTGTTTTTGTACACACACTCACAGACACACACACAAACATGCACATAGAAAGAAAAACACACAGAGACACAAACACACACAGAGACATACACAGGGACAGACACAGACAGTGACACACACTCGCAAACATGCAGACACATCTGTATTTGTGTATTAGTATTTATGTACACACACTTACCCACCTCCCCACACTCACACACACATAGAGAGAGACACACACATATATACATACACACACACACACACACACACACACACACACACACACACAAAGAGACATGCCGTTTATGTATCTGTATTTGTAATTATGTACACACATATGTATACACACAGAGGGAGACACAGACACAAACACAAACACACACACACACGTAGACACATATGTATTTGTTTTAGCGTTTTTGTACACTCACTTACCCACACACACTTAGACACACACACAAACACACAAACATACACATAGAAAGAAAAACACACGGAGACACAAACACACACAGAGACATACACAGGGACAGACAGTGACACACACTCGCAAACATGCAGACACATCTGTATTTGTGTATTAGTATTTATGTACACACACTTACCCACCTCACCACACTCACACACACACACACACACACACACACACACTGAACACAAATGTTCATTAATTTAGAAAAGACAAACCCAAACCATCATTACTATTCTAACCTTAACTTCAACGTTAGCCATAAAACATGATTTGTTTGAGTGTTTAAGCAGTTTGTGGTCCCCATGTAAACACAAGATATATACAGATACACACACACACACACACACACGTGCACATCCTTGCAGGTTCAATGAGCCCTGCATATTGCAAATGCCCCAAATGTAAAAACCAATAGCTCCCGTGACGGCAGGTTTAAATCTTAATTTGTACTCGACTAAGCGATCAATGTGGCCTCGATACGCGCAGCGCACGCAAACGGCCGAGGCTGGGGGAAGGTCACTACACGGGAGCGGACAGAACACTTGTAATTAACACGGGCCCGGGGTGATGCGGCAGCAGGGGCGGGAGAAACAGATGAGTACAGGACGAGAGGACCGACGCTCATTCTGCGGCGGGGCGCTCATCGATCGGCGTGTTTGGAATAGCCGGAGACGGGAACGGCCCGGGAACTAAAACAAAGTCGCGCAACGATGGAGCCCCGCTTTCGGATGAAGATTAATCGAGAAATAATGAATTCAATTCTACCTTTACAACGACCTGAAAGAACTCCCCAGCGGCTCCGTCGATTGAGGCTTTATCTATTGGATTTCCACGGCCTGGTCCAATTAAGAAAAGAAAAACGAGGGCCGCTGGAGTCCGTCAGGCTCACACTCAGCAATCCCATGAGATGATGAGACAAACTCCGTCTCATTATTCTTTAGGTGGAAACCTTAAAATCTGTGTAAAGTCTGTTTTTATTCTATCCAATCAGAGTTCTCATCTCATTATCTTCTCCTCTATTGGGGGGGGGGGGGGGGGGGTTCCCCATGCCCATCCAGGAGAGAACATTTCGGGCACTGGGCAGATACACCCAGGACAGGGCGCCAATCTATCGCTGGGAACACACTCACACTCTATAAGGGGCAATTTGGAGAATTCAATTGACTTGATCCATGTTTTTTGACTGTGGGAGGAAACCTGATAACCCGGAGGAAGCCTATGTGGACACGGGGAGAACATGGAAACTCCACCCAGATTGGGATTCAAATCGGGAATCCCTAGTGCTTAGAGGAGAACATGCTAAACTCTAAGCCACCGTGCCGCCTGGTTGAATTGTTTAATAAGAAAATACACATACGGAAGCGGAAGTGGAGAGACCGTCTGGAATTATTTAATTAGTATTCACAGACGACATAATTAACATCCGGCCGTCCATCATCTTCCACTTTATCCTCTACTAGGGTCGCTATCCAGGGGAGAACGTTTCGGACGCTGGGCAGATACAACCAGGACAGGACACCAATCTATCACTCACTCACACAGACACACTCTATATGGGGCAATTTGGAAAACTCAATTAACCTTGATCCATGTTTTTTGACTGTGGGAGGAAACCGGAGAACCCAGAGGAAACCCACGCGGACACGGGGAGAACATGGAAACTCCACCCAGATTGGCATTCCAACCGGGAATCCCTAACAGTGAGAGGAGAACATGCCAACCACTAAGCCACTGTGCGTCCAGTGATGGATTGCCGCCCTTCCTGGGTGTATCTGCCCAGCGCCCGAAACATTCTCCTCTGGATGGGCATGGGGATCCAGGTTGGAATCCCAATCTGGGTGGAGTTTCCACGTTCTCCCCGTGTCCGCGTGGGTTTCCTCCAGGTTCTCCGGTTTCCTCCCACAGCCCAAAAACATGGATCAAGGTCAATCGAATGCTCCAAATTGCCCCATATAGAGTGTGTCTGTGTGAGTGAGTGTGTGACCAGTGATAGATTGGCGTCCTGTCCTGGGTGTATCTGCCCAGCGCCCGAAACGTTCTCCCCTGGATGGGCATGGGGAACCCCCCACCCCTCCCGACCCTAATAGAGGATAAAGCAGAAGATAATGGATGGATGGATTTGAACTCGTCACAGTCAATATTTAACAGAACTGCTTTATTGTTGGCAGCATCGGTGGCTTTTAAGTGAACAGGCTTCTAAATCTGGACTTCAAACAGGTGGGAAATATCCGGGTGTGTACACACACGCTGTACAAAGGCAGCGGATACAGATTAAGTTGCTAAAGCGCTATATTATTCCATTAAGCTGTGATAGCTCTCCTAAGCCGAACTCAAATATACAACCTTCCTGACATTTCCTCACTATTTGCACTTTGCTTATTGTCTGGCTCCTCTCACCTTCTCTTGCATCAGCATTCAATTAGAGATTAGGCTCGTGAAAACAGCTTAATAACCGCATTACAATCGAAGCAGCTGACAGGAGGTAAAAGATTTCCTGACAAAAGGCTCATTTATGAAAGTAAATAAATATGAGAGGTTGGGTGGCATGATGCAACCAGAAGACAGAAGAATCCATCTCGGACTGGAGACGCGTTGAGGGGATGAGCGTGTGGAGGGGAGCTTGGGGGTGGGGGCGGGGGAGGTTTGGGGGGGGGGGGTGACAAGACTTTCCGTGTCAAATGTTGTGCCACTTTCAGAAGGTGTCATCACCAAAGTGGGAATCAGCTGCACAAGGCACCGAGTTTATTGTTCGGGAGGGCGAAGTGAATTACGGCCCAAACGTCAAAATAATTCCGCGGGAGATCAAATCAACATCGGGATGCTGGTTAAAATAAGAAAGAGCATCACGGAAAACGCAGCAGTGGATCTTTCCGAAGATTAATTAAATATAATAATAATAATAATTAAATATAATAACATTTTTAAGATCATTCTGCAGGATTAAGGAACTCAGGGTTCAAATAATGAACTATATATCATAATAAAGGCACATGTACATGCATACACAGTTTCCATGTTCTCCGTGTCCGCATGGGTTTCCTCCGGGTGCTCCAGATTTCTCCCACAGTCCAAAAACATGGATCAAGGTCAACTGAATTCTCCAAATTGCCCCATATAGAGTGTGTCTGTGTGAGTGAGCGTGTGTCCAGTGATAGATTGGCGTCCTGTCCTGGGTGTATCTGCCCAGCGCCCGAAACGTTCTCCCCTGGATGGGCATGGGGAACCCCCCCTCCCGCGACCCTAGAAGAGGATAAAGCGGAAGATAATGGATGGATGGATCAAGGAATTCAGGGTTCAAACGGCTTCTAATGAAAACCTATATAAATTAAACAGACAAAGATCATCTCATCTTCCGCTTAATCCTCAACGAGGGTCATTGGGGGAGGGGGGGGGGGGGTTCCCCATGCCCATCCAGGGGAGAACATTTGTGGGCAAATACATCCAGGACAGGGCACATCAATCCATCATAGGGCACACACTCACTACACACACACACACACACACACACACAAAATATGTATATATATATATATATATATATATATATATATATATATATATATATATATATATATATATATATATATATTGTGGCTTAGTGGTTAGCATGTTCTCCTCTCAGCACTAGGGATTCCCGGTTCGAATCCCCATCTGGGTGGAGTTACTATGTTCTCCCCGTGTCCGTGTGGGTTTCCTCATGGGTTCTCCGGTTTCCTCCCACAGTCCAAAAACATGGATCAAGTCAATTGAGTTCTCCAAATTGCCCCATGCAGAGTGTGTGTGTGTGTGTGTGAGTGAGTGTGTGCCCAGGGATAGGTTGGCGCCCTGTTCTGTGTGTATCTGCCCAGCGCCCAAAACGTTCTCCCCTGGAAGGGCAGGGGGAACCCCACGCGACCTTATTAGAGGATAAAGCGGAAGATAATGGATGGAGATATATATATATATGTGTGTGTGTGTGTGTGTGTGTGTGTCATCATTGACATCGTACCCGTGCGTGAAGTACAATACGTTATTTCAAATCATAAAATACAGATTTATATACACAGTGAGCCGATTCCCGGTGAGCACTAAGCCTGTTGCGGCTGTTGATTATAAAACGTGTTCTGTAGATGGCCACTACATTTGGGATTGTTAAAAAAGAACAGTATCCTGTTACTCAGCGATTACCGTTCGCTTGAAAAACCTTTATTAGAATATTATTGCGTCTGTACGGCTGTAGAACGCTGAGCTGACACCTGACTCCATAGACAAACACGTGGAAATGTGGATCCCGGTGATGTTTCACGACATCAGCATAATGATATTCCCCCTCGTATCTTTAACAGCCACACGGCGAGAACCTTAAAGAACACGCTGCGCTTAAACTGGAAGAAATGCGCTTTCTTTAATCCTCATGCTTCTGAAGAGCGAACATGGCATCACAATAAACAATGAGAGCCGCCGCCGGTGGTATCTGTGTGTTCTCCAGACGAGATCTTTCACTGTGAGGAGGCTGACCATTGTGTTGCTCTATGAGTGAGAGTGTGTGTGTGTGTGTGTGTGTGTGTGTGTGGGGAAATGAATAAGACCTCCGCTCCACTGCGACGCACTGGCAAAACCAGGTAACGTCCCTCTACCTTATCAACCAGACACAGGGTCCAGCACCTGGCCCACGACCACATGGGCACAAATAAATGCATCTCTCTCTCTCTCTCTCTCGCTCTCCCGCACACACACCCACCCCAAATGATTGACTACCTGCTCTGATAGGACCCACACTTATCGCAACTGAATTTGCATATTGTGTAATTATTCCCCGGGTTAATTAGCCCCTTAAAACAGACTGCCCTCGGAGGCCGCCTCCTGCTGACAGACCCACCCATCTCTCTCTGCCTTTCTGATTGGCTGTCCTCCCCGAACATGTGCCAGTCCTGCCAGACTGCTGTTTGTTAACCCGCCGGACATCGCGAAGACGGCAAAAGTTAGTGTGTGGGGCCTTCAGGACGTCTGTGTTCAGGCAACACAACACAGATGTGTTCGGCATGATGTGATGATGCTCCATAGAAGAACTTTTTACGGCTCCGGAGTCTAGTGCCGGCATGCTTTACACCAATTCTTTGGCGGCTTTACATTAAGCTTGATAATTTGATTCGACCGCAAACGCCTGCAGAGTGTGGTCAAACTTTAGTGGTTAGCATGTTCTCCTCTCAGCACTAGGAATTCCCGGGTCGAATCCCCATCTGGGTGGAGATTCCATGTTCTCCCCGTGTCTGTGTGGGTTTCCTCCGGGTTCTCCGGTTTCCTCCCACAGTCCAAGAACATGGATCAAGTCAATTGTGTTCTCCAAATTGCCCCATATAGAGTGTGTCTGTGTGAGTGAGTGTGTGTCCAGTGAATAGATTGGCGTCCTGTCCTGGGTGTGTCTGCCCAGCGCCCGAAACGTTCTCCCCTGGATGGGCATGGGGAACCCCACCGCAAACCTAATAGAGGATAAAGCGGGAGATAATGAATGAATGAAGGTTTAGTGGTTAGCACGTTCACCTCTCAGCACTAGGAATTCCCGGGACGAATCCCCATCTGGGTGGAGTTTCCATGTTCTCCCCGCGTCCGTGTGGGTTTCCTCCGGGTTCTCCGGTTTCCTCCCACAGTCCAAAAACATGGATCAAGTCAACTGAATTCTCCAAATTGCCCCATATAGAGTGTGTGCCCAGCGATTGACGTCCTCTCCTGAGTGTATCTGCCCAGCGCCCGAGACGTTCTCCCCTGGATGGGCATGGAGAACCCCCATGACCCTAATAGAGGACAAAACGGTATAAATGGATGGATCCATCATAAAGGGACAATTTAGAAAAGCCATTCTTCCATTTATTAAATATCTTCCAAATTGCCCCATATAGAGTGTGTATGTCTGTGTGAGTGAGTGTGTGTCCAGCATTGGATTGGTGTCTTGTCCTGGGTGTATCTGCCCAGCGCCCGAAACATTCTCCCCTGGATGGGCATGGGGAACCCCCCCCACGACCCTAATATAGGATAAAGTGGATATTTTCATTATTATTATTATTATTTTTATTATATTTTCTTATATTATACTATTATTTTTCTTACTCATCCAGGACGGACAGCAAAGAAGGAATTTCATTGCACATGGAAACACGTTTCTATATGTGCACATGACAATACAGCTTTGAATCTTGAATGAGCCTTGTGAACCCCTCCACTGTTAAATACCACTCACAGTAATCAGGGAATATCTAACAAATTTCATGCACTGACTTGTTGCGATGGCGGCTTCCTATTACAGCACCGCTATCGGATTCAATGAGCCAGTGAGCTCAACATAACAACACATTGTTCCACACATACTTGTAAAAGACAGACTGCATGGCTAGGTGCTCGAAATGTATACACCAGTGGCAACGAGACTCAATAAAACCTCTCAATATAATAAATAAGAGAAAACTTGACTGTCACAGCGGTCCGCTGGTACTCTCAGATAAAAAATGGAAAAGGGACGAGGTCAGGAAAACACAAAAATCCTTATAAATACACGGGGGAGGGGGGGGGGGGTCAGGTGTATCACCCAAAAAAGATAAATACTAAAACATAAAAAAGAAATAAAAATAAACAGTAGCATGGCATGCCGAACCTCGAGCCTTGAACAGACTAAAATAACATATATATATATATATATATATATATATATATAAATAAATAAACATGTTATGTTATAAGAAATATGTTTTATATATATATATATGGCTTAGAGGTTAGCATGTTCTCCTCTCAGCACTAGGGATTCTAGTTCGAAACGGAGAACCCGGACTAAACCCACGCGGACACGGAGAGAACATGGAAACTCCACCCAGATTGGGATTCGAACCTGGAACCCCATGCCTATCCAGAGGAGAAAGTTTCGGTCGCTGGGCATATACAGTACACCCAGAACAGGTCGCCAATCACTGGACTAACAGTGGTTTAGTGGTTGGCATGTTCTCCTCTCAGCGCTAGGGATTCCCGTTTCAAATCCCAATCTGGGTGGAGTTTCCATGTTCTCCGTGTCCGTGTGGGTTTCCTCCGGGTTCTCCGGTTTCCTCCCACAGTCCAAAAACATGGATCAAGGTCAATTGAATTCTCCAAATTGCCCCATATAGAGTGTGTTTGTGTGAGTGAGTGTGTATCCAGTGATAGATTGGCGCCCTGTCCTGGGTCTATCTGCCCGGCGCCCGAAACGTTCTCCCCTGGATGGGCATGGGGAACCTCCCACGACCCTAATAGAGGATAAAGGGGAAGATAATGAATGAATGAATGAATGAATGAATAACCAATAAATGAGCAGCACGATGGCTTAGTGGTTAACACGTTCTCCTCTCAGCATTAGGGATTCCCGGTTTGATTCCCCATCTGGGTGGAGTTTCCATGTTCTCCCCGTGTCCACGTGGCTTTCCTCCGGGTTCTCCGGTTTCCTCCCACAGTCCAAAAACATGGCTCAAGGTGAATTGAGTTCTCCAAATTGCCCCATATAGAGTGTGTGTGTGTGAGTGAGTGTGTGCCCAGTGATAGATTGGCGTCCTGTCCTGGGTGTATCTGATGGAAGCAGAAGATAATGGATGGATGGAACTAATGAATGATCCAACAAAATGAATGTAACAACAGTTCAAAAAAAGGGAGGGGGGGTTCCCCGTGCCCATCCAGGGGAGAACGTCTCGGGCGCTGGGCAGATACACCCAGGACAGGGAGCCAATCCATCGCTGGGCACACACTCACTCACACAGACACACTCTATATGGGGCAATTTTGGGAATTCAATTGACTTGATCCATGTTTTTGGACTGTGGGAGGAAACCGGAGAACCCAGAGGAAACCCATGCGGACATGGGGAGAACATGGAAACTCCACCCAGATGGGGATTCGAACCGGGAATCCCTAGCACTGAGAGGAGAACATGCTAACCACTAAGCCACCGTGCCGCCTCAAAAGGGGAATATTAAATAATTAAAACACAGCATGCTGGGTCTGGGTTTGGAAGCCGTCATGTCTCGTCGTATTCTAGCGGACTGTGTTCGTATACTAAGCAGACATGCTCTCCCGTTGGCCGCCGGCACACGTGGACGGGGAACCCGATAGGGCCGGGTCTGAATGGCGGCAGTGTTGAGGAGCACTCGGTAGCGTTTGATAAAGCCGGAGCCGAAGTTAGCGGTGGCGCGTGGACTTCCTGATAGGCCTGAAAAACTAGCCGCCTCGGGCCGGCTAAATAGCTACTGGCACTTGCTTCCTGTAGATTTGTACTTCACAGCTGGCCGGTCACAGACAAGGTGTCTGTTCAAAGCCAGAGAGAGGCCTCGGATCTGACGGAGGAAAAAAGGAATCAGGGAATAATCCCAAAAAAAAATAAATAAAAAATACAAACTAAAAAAACGGCAGTGGATGTGGACCACGGGAGCGTCCGCTGGATGCCAGAGATGACAGCCGAGGCCAGCTGAGAGGATGAGGGCAGAATAATAAGATGTTTCGTGCACCGAGGAAGAGGGGAGGTGGAAGATAGATAGATAGAGAGAGAGGGAAAAACAAGGAGTGGGTATATTTAATTAAAGCCATTCAGAAGCTCCCGGGCAGACGAGCGCATAAAGGAGCTCGGCCCATCACTGTACAGAGGTGTGACCTTCGCTACCACCGAGATAATCGGAGCCAAATTTGGTGGAGCATTTGTTTTAAATCAATACCTCATTACAAAGTACAAAGAGAGCGCTTCTTGGCTCGCAGGGGTTCCGTGTTTAAAGCCAGCTGCTGGGGACGGAGGCAGAAAGGTCATCGGCGTCCGATCTCGACCTGCTGAGTCCGAACTCCGTGATTGTTGGATTACACGACGGCTCGCTGTTAATTGACTCGGGCAGGGGCCGGGTCCGGAGGAGCGGGCCGATGTGAGGGGTGCGCTCGGCACATCGGATGTGTTTGAGCTTGACCTGACGGGAAGATTGGGAGCATATGGATGAGGTGCGGAGCTTTCGAAAAACAAGGGCCAGACGAGGGCGGTATGGTGGATTAGTGGTTGGCGTGTTCGCCTCTCAGCGCTGGAGATTCAGGTTCGAATCCCAATTTGGGTGGAGTTTCCATGTTCTCGTGTCTGCGTGGGTTTCCTGCGGCTTCTCTGGTTTCCTCTCACAGTCCAAAAAACGTTTGAATGCTCCAAATTGCCCCATATAGAGTGAGTGTGTCTGTGGGAGTGAGTGTGTGACCAGCGATGGATTGCCCCCCTGTTCTGGGTGTATCTGCCCAGCGCCCGAAACGTCCCCCCCATGACCCTAGTAAAAAAAGATAGGATAAAGTGGTAGATAATGGATGGATCCAAAATAAAGGGGCAATTTAGAGCAGCCATCCATCCATTTATTAAATATCTTCCACTTAATCCTTTACTTGGGTCGCCGGGGGGGTGGGGGTGTCCCACATGCTCAGGCGCTGGGCAGCCTGGACAAAATTCCAATCTATCACAAGAGACACACACACACTATATAGGGGCAATTTAGAGCTGCCATCTATCCATTTATTCATAATCATAATCTTCTACTAGGGTCATGGGGGGGGTTCCCTATGCCCATACAGAAGAGAACGTTTTCATGGGCTGGGCAGACACACCCAGGACCAGGGTGCCAATCTATACCTGGGCACACTCTCACACACACACACACCATATAGGGGCAATTTTCCATCCAGCAGTCATCTTCTGCTTAATCCTATACTAGGTTTGTGTATGTGTGTAGGGGGGGGACTTGAGTAGATTTTGATAAATAATGATAGATAAATAATGAAATAAGATAAATAATAAGATAAATAATGTATTTCTTAGAAACTTTTTTTTTTGAGAAATCTTAAATAAGTAAATAATAAAAAATATATATATAAATAAATAATTATTAATTTATTTTTCTTATTTTCTTAAATAAATAGTTTGCAAAATGGGCAGCTACACCCACGACAGGGTGTTAATTAATCCCTGGGTGCGCACACACACACCCACACATCTAAATAAAATAGGGGCAATTTACAGCAGCCACTTCACCTTGAATCCTTGTTTTTAGACTGTGGGAGGAAACCGGAGAACCCGGAGAAATCCCAAATGGACACGTGGGATTGGGAGAACATGGAGTGAGATCGGGATCGGGATCCGAACCCGGATCCCCTAATCACTACGGCGTGCCGCATGCGAGAACCGATTTCATGGTGAAACCACACAGTGGACCGTGAGGTTGCCCTCGGCATACGAACCCACACAGTTAAAACGGGCGCATTAACAGGTCAATATCTGCGCACGTCCACGCAAACGGCAAAAAATAAGCAAGAACATCTATGCACATAGGTTAAACAGGTGAGTGCCCCCGGACCTCGGCTATTGCCCCCTGCTTCGGCGGTGTCACAGGTTCATAGGTTTAATTAAGCCAGGTCCAGTCAGCACGCATGTCCTTGCAATAAGGGTCAGGAATAAGGTCGCCGAGGCCGAAGTTCAGGCACATTCGCAGCTCCAGTCATGTCCTGCAGACATGTGAACAGAGACAGGGCCAAGGTGATGCAACGGCGAGTCGGAATACACATCAGCTCGACCCCACGCGCCTCACCCCTCAGCCGGGCTCATCAGGGAGACGCGCGGGTTAGCCACGTATGAGCCAGAGAGCAGA